>CM017560.1:25431846-25675476 GCA_007844125.1 Sinonovacula constricta
TGGTGACCCATTGTTTATTCTTAAATATGCTCCTAGCTCGAAAAATCTTTCGTTTAACCGTGTTAACATAAATCAGAGTCCCTATCTGGTCCTATCACCTGCCAATAAGATCCTTTTATAAAAATCGGTGCTCAGCTTATCGTCAATTCGACCCGATTCTTTAAAATGAGACGAATCTTTCGACTCTTCTCTCACTACCCAAAGGTACAGATATATAATACTCTTCAACAATCTGTTTAAAACGGGCAAACAATATGAAAAACATCTTGACGTTTATGCGCATCACTATAGTCGCTCTCCAGCTGATATCTTCAGTTGTCTTTAAAATTGAGATTGGAAATTGGCACCTATGAACAATAATTATGCACATTTTTGTCACTTTTTGGCAATGCGCCGCAGAAAAGCAAATGGTATTGAATGGTTAAACAATAAAAATACCAAAAAATGTTGTTTTCTTCAGGCTGTGACGTTCCAAATCATATTTACAAGTAATGGACAATCATCGTACGCTCTGTATTCGTACAAAATGAACGGCATGAACTTTCAAACTGGTACCCAGTTTATTGGTGTCATTACTAACGGATGGGCCCATGGATTAGACGACAGTGCAAACGGCTCTCTACTGAGACGTCCGGATATCAACGTACCTTTAGGATGTAAGTATTTTTTTTCTTCAATTATCTTTTGCAAAGTTGATTATGGTTATATTAAGAACTGTGGGTGGTTAATTATTTTCGTGTGTGTGTGCGTGTGCGTGCGTGCGTGCGTGTGTATGTGTGTGTGTGCGAGCGTATGTGTGTTGTGTGTGTGTGTGTGTGTGTGTGCGAGCGTATGTGTGTGTGTGCGCGTGTGTCTTGAGCGATGTGAGTGTGTGTAGGGGTGTCGGGTGCGCCAAATACGCCTCCGCATTAATCAACCCATTGCTATGAATGCGTGGTTTATGTTATAAAACTCAAATATAAAAATATGACCTTATTTTTCTTTTGTTTCTGTTCTTGTTAAGGACTTATTGTTTTAAAAAGACTGGTTTTAAAAGTGTTATTTTACATATGCGTTTAAACCATTTTATTTGAAAAGCAAAGTGAATAAACTATGTTTGTATTAGTAGAAAAAGAGAATTGACTATTCATGCATCTAGCCAAAATGACGTACGAACACCACGAAAACTTGTTTGAACAGTCTTAAGTTAACTAGGAATTCAAACGTTAAGATATATGCTCTTTTTCCATTTGCCAGTGGGAAAGCCACTTTTGTTCCTATTCCGAATTTGTCCTTAACACATCTGCCAGGTCACAGTTAAACACATGTTCATGGCGCATAGAAGCACATTTAAAATTAGTGTACACCCAAATCCATCTACAAATCTACATAATTTATGAAATTTATTTTAAAGCTGTATGCAAAGGAGGGAAGATCATTCAAGGAGATGTAGGAAGACCCAAATCTCCTGACTCAATATGCAAGGCTTGGTATAAGTCAGAGGAAGGCAATATTCCGAACTACCAGTCCATCATGGGCGCCATGCCTCTGTGTCCCTGTGTTAACTGGTTCCTGTTCTTTGATAGACGGTTCGAGTTTGTTCCGTGGTGGCTGAGCAGGACTTCGACATATTCTGTCAGTTTGATGCCCTCCTGGCGTTTCGGATCATTTGGAAAGGTATACTAAGACACTCTGCTTTGTTTAGTTTAACCTAATCAGGCTACTTTTCATGTTAACTCGTACATATCAGAAGTTTTTTAATTAACGTTGCAAGTTAGAAACAATAATCAAGTCTAGTGCAGTCCCCGATCATCAAATGTGAACTGGCTGATCTAACTCTCCAATGTGCGCCTACACATGATCAAATCATGCTTAGCACTAAGCAGGCTGAGCAAAAGCCATGTTTTGTATTGTTCTTTTTGTAAATAACCTCTGAAAATTAACACTTCTCCTAACACACCGATCCTAAACTGTCTGACATCACTAACACTGATTCTTTCAAATAAAAAAGGTTATTTCATTTGTCAACAACACCTTACAAATACATAATATTGTACACATGTTGCCACGTTTTTGCATTAATAATTGTTTTAAATATAAATAAACAATTTAAACCTTACTTGCAGTTCTGTTTTTAGTGCATTTATTAAACTTTTTATAGTTAAAATGGTAATGAATAAACCGGAACGTTTAAACTTGATATATTCAATGTTCAAACAATTATTCATAGATGTAGACGGGCATTTTTATATTCAGTGACAAAAGGTAAATTTTTGTTTTCGTGTTATAACTTTTTCTCTAGAACTAAAGATTATTGTGAATTACATGGTAAACAACATGTAGTTTAGGCTAATGAAATTTACAGTCCTTCTAGCCCAATAATCGCTATTGTTGGTAAATCACACAAAAACAAACATAATGCTTAAGTGTTATGGATTTGTTATAACAACTTATATTATTTTATAGTTTTATTTAAATAGTATACACTTCTAAACATACTTTAAGCAGAGATTTAAAGAGAGTCAACATATTAGCTGCGATTTTTGTTTCCATTATTTGACCGTATTTCTTTTTCATCGAACACTTACCTCATTCTTCATATTAATAATCCAGCGCTTCGTTATTCCAGACATGTGTCTATGACAGGTGGAGTGGAAGGTACATTAACTCAAATGTCAACTATAATTCCGGGTCATTTAATCGATACAACCGCATGATATACCCACGGCCTCACCAGGAGAACGACGAATACTTCAAGACCCAATGCTGTATAAAGTCCAGAAACTGCCATCTCTTCTATAATGTTCGCCCCATCGGAGGTTGCTACTCCACGTTCCCGTTTCGATGGGGTAAGTCTGCTTTTATAAATTCTAGATAAAGCGTGGTATACTTGATACTTGATATTTGATTTCTCATTAAAACCCTTCATTTTGTCTCGTCCCGCCATCTTTCTTCACTTCCATTTACTTAAAACCTCTAGATAAAATGCGAAATCTACACGAAGTCACATTTTTCAATATTTGCCATTCCTCGCATAATTTTAGGGTTTTCTCCTAGTATTTACTTCATATGCATGTTTTTTTATGAAACTTTTACACTTAAAAATAGTTATTGGACACAATTATTTGAAACTAGACTATTCTGTGAATGGGAGAGCTATTTTAAAACTTCCAGCGTTCACGTCAATGTTGGCGCCTCCCGCAAGTTTAAATACTGCGTGCAGTTATATATGTATCAAGCTGATATGACTTGCGGTGCGCCGGTGGTTCTACCCAGACATATGTCTTTGGTCTTCTTCCACCAAAAGCTGGGCGTTGCTATAATGATCATAAATGGTCGCTGCAATGTATTTCAACATCAAATCAAATCAAATCAAGCTGATATCCCGAAAACTAATGCTTTGATTTGAAATGAATATGTCTCCCTAGTGACCATACTTTTTGATATAATCAAGTTCGAAATTCCTGGTAAGAATGATAAAGAAATATGGCTCTGGTTCTGCAAAATATTGATGCTTATCAATCTGTAAATTGCCCATCATAATGTTTTCTCTCAAAGCACTATCAAGTTAACATCATACTGTCATGTACGTAAATGGTGCAGCGCACTCATCCTGTTTTTCATTGACCATATTATCACTTTAACACTGTCAATATACCTTTGTTAAAGCTGCCGGATTTGGTGATCCCCATATCACCACACTTGATGGACAGGTATACACCTTTAACGGACATGCGGAGTACATTCTTCTGAATGTCAACAGCAGCCAGCTCCAGATTCAGGCGCGTACAGACAAGGCTAAACGTACAAACGGCAACTACTCAGATGCCACTATTTTTACTGGCTTTGCCATTCAGGGCAACGATGTTTGGTTGCAAGTTGAACTGAATGCAAACCGAACCAGTGTTGAAGTATACGCAGGAAGTAACAACTTATCTGCCATAGATTACACGACAGACTTCTACAATACTGTCGCACCCCTCAACTATGTTTCGGCAGTAATGAGCATGCGTCGTGTAAATAATACATTAATGGCTTCGTTTTCGGAAACAAGTAAGTGGTTGGCAGTTGCTCTACATCAGTAACCTTTCTGCTATATGACATGCTTATTTAAGCAAAAAAGTTTGGTAAATTACAATACATTTCAAACCGAATTGTCTTTTTAATTTGGCTATAAATTATTTCAAAACTGTTTTAACCAAACACAAGACGATATTTTCGGAACGAGTTTAAAACAAATTAACATTTTCCGTAAAGTAAAAGATAATCTCTTCTATAATGTGTCAGTAACTTATTTTAAGATCTGATTACCCGTTACTTACAATAAAAAGATTGATTTGGATTATTTTCTTTTGTACTTTCAGGTATAACTTTCAATGTGACGGTTGGTGAAGGACTGCTGCAGATGAGTGTTGGCATTCTAGATGATTTCAACAATTTGACTGAGGGCCTGCTTGGTAATTTTAATAGTAACGCTAGCGACGACCTATGGCCACGAAATGCTTCAGCACCGTTGCCAAGCAACTCCACAGAGAGAGACATCTTTACCTTCTTTGGACAGACATGTAAGCACTAAAGGATGGGATTGCAATAGTTATTCAATCTTCAAATAATTAAGATAACGATAACTTAAACTGCAAACATGAATTTCCAATCCTTTGTTAAAGCCTTCATTCATTCCTTATATAAATCTTCTGTGTAATATATAGTGTAGTATAATCAACACCTAACATTTTCTGTGAAAAGTCGATCCATTAGATTAGTGTTAAAGCGGGATTCGATTCCTGATGCATCAAGTATGTGTTGTTACGGATGTATTTCGCATAATTATGCATTGTTTAAAGCAAACATTAATCTAAATCGTCTGTGTATTTCTTCTGCATATTAATGACAGGGATGACCAGCCCGGAAGAATCGGTCTTTAAATACCACAATGGCCGCAGCCACGCCAATTTCTCTAATCCGGATTTCGTTCCCAAGTTCCTGGATGAGGCAGACCCAGCCTTGGTTGCCAACGCAACCGCAGTCTGTGGAGAGGGACAGAACGAGTGTATATTTGATCTGGTCTTCACTGGCAATAAGGTGCTTGCTGAATCGACCAGTGCCGTCGAACAGGCTGCAGCTAAGGATAAGGTCGTTTCTTGTGAGTTGTTTTTAATTTAAATAAGATATTAAGTCTTTAAATATTGTCTTAAAATAATTCCTCTTTGTAGCTTTCCTTCATTTCCTTCTGTCATAAAATACATTTTCCAATCTCTCTTTTCTATTTTCTATTTTCCTTTTCTTTCTGCTTTTCATATTCTCCTCGTCATGAGATGTCTCATTTTTTAAACCGGTTTTCAACGAAAGTCCTGGTTATTAGACTGGGGTATCGAGGGCGGGCGGTCGGTCGGCGTCAAAAGAGAGTTGCGAGTCAATAACTTCAATTTTGATAAATCAATCATGCTGACACATTAGATAAAGTAAGTCTGCATGCAGACCTAGCAGGGGATTGGATTTTGAGCCAGTCGGGTCAAGCTCAAGGTCACTGTTACTAAACAAAAAACAAAAACAGTTAGCGGTCAATAACTTCAGTTCGAATAAACCAATCTACTTTGGATATATCAAGCTTGCATGAAGACCTAGCTTATGTTTGTATCTGGGGGCGAGTCGGGTCAAGGTCAAGATCAATGTAACTAAAATAGACAAAACAGTTTCCCCTTAAAATTTGTGTAAAAATAGAGGTATTTTGCTGAGTTTTTTTATATGTAGTTTATTTGCGAACTTAGCTTGGGGTTGGATTAGGGACTAGTCGGGTCAAGGGCAAGGTCACTGTTACTAAACATAGAAAAACAGTTTTCGGCCAATAACTTCAGATTGGATAAACCAATCTTGCTGAAACTTTGGATATAGCTAGCTTGGTGTTTGATTTGTTAAATCATTGAAAACTTGGTTTCGTGCCAAGGCCACTTAACATGATCTATATAATAACCGTTACAATGTTTGTTTTGTTTCTTAAATACATTTTTGCTTTTGCTTTTAATTGCTTAGAAAACTTATGAATCACATTAAGTATAATATATAACAGAATCAGTCTTTTTACGGATTTGATAACTGCTCAGTATTGCAATAATAAATTGTTGTCATTCTGTCTAGCTAACACCATACCAAGTGTAAGTCTCCACAGTGGGTTCAACACTGTAGACGAGGTCCAGTATATCTACGCAGAGTATCAGAAGAGTGTGACCTTCCAAGTGAATGCCTCTGATGACGGAACCATAACAAATATAGCAGTGAACACAACAGCAGACGTATACAAAACTCCTCTCTCATCTGACAACAAGATGAATATTTCGCTCACTTTCAACTCACAACAGCCAGTTAATATCAAGTAAGTATTATTTAGTGACAAGACATAGAAATAACTGACCGTAATGTTTTTGAAATTGAACTTAAATATCCATCGTATTGTTTCAAGATGAGGTAAAAACAACAACACCAAGCGCTTTCTAATAAAAGTGCAAGTCATACAATTCGGAATTTATATGAAAAATAAAAAGCCTCAATTTTTTTCACAAACCGATAACACGATTTTGCAGTTAATGAAACTATCACACACACTGTTGCTTGTTACAGTGTGAAGGCTCTCGACAACTTGCAGGCCGAATCCCCCGATCTCGATATTGCCATCATCTTCTGTACAGGCTGTTCTGGACATGGATCGTGCAATTACAGTGTCCTACAGGAGGATGTGGACTCTACAGACACGTTTAAATACGCTACCTGTGACTGTGAAAGATATTGGAATGGTATGACCATAAGCACATTAAATTCGACATTAATGAGAATTTTACCTGTCATCATGGTTATACTACAGTTGTATAAAACCCAGTTTTATACATGTGCAGAGAACTTTGCTTATTTAAAATTACTGTTCTTTCAGTTAAGAATTAATTTTATCAATTTTAGTTACCGTTATTTATGACCACTATTTACTTCAGGTTAGAACCGGTCATAAAACACGATATCTGTCATTTGTCTGATGACATATAGAGCATCAGTTTTCCCGACGTGCGGCATTAATTACTATAAATATGTGCGAAATGCCACCGTCCAGTATAATATTATTGTTCTCTCTTGTATTAAGGTCCTGATTGTGAGTTAGACTTTGACGCCTGTGCAGAGGTCCCGTGTTCTGTTGGCCGCAATTGTACCGACATCCCCGCTGCTCTCCATAAAACAAGCGGCGTTTCTCACAGCTGTACCCGAAACTAATTGCAATGACTGTCCTTTCAGATAAGAAAAACCGATTTTATTAACGGTGTATATGGCTCTAATTTACTATAGATTGAAACCGGTCATAGAACACTGCATCTGTTATTAAGCGTTTGATGACATATAGAGAGTCTGTTTTCTCGATGTAAGGTCATTAATATGACCAAAGTGCTATGTAACTTATTTTAAATGCTATCTTTGAGCATATTATATTTTTTTTTGTATTAGGATCTGATTGTGAATTAGACTTTGACGCCTGTGCAGAGGTCCCGTGTTCTGTTGGCCGCAATTGTACTGACGTTCCCGCTGCTCTACATAAATCAAGCAACATTTCTCACAACTGTTCACCATGTCCACCTGGATACGAAGACAACGGCGGAAAATGTTTAGGTAATTTTATCTTCAAGTTTATTGTATATATGTAAGACAACAATATCCTTCTGGTTACTGTCGGTGAGCCGTTAAGACGCTGGACTCCAGATCAGATCGAATGGTAACGGGTTAAGAACACTCAATTACCATAGGGTGTAAGTCATTTAGTAAGACGTTTTTAACATGGCACATTGCTCTTGGCCGTTTCTTTCGTAAGTACTGGGTTTACGCAGAAACTGGGCAGTCGGTAGATGAAAATAAATTGACAGTTCTTGGTTCCCGATTCGAGTGACTATTGTTGAAACTTAACTTAAACTGTTGGTAAAAGGTGTTGCAAGTCAGACCATACCAGTAATGTATGTCAACAAACTTGTACGTAGCTCGACCTTTCAGTTAAATGTGTGTATGTTGGTTTATTTTTTAGACATATATCTTCACATATTTAATGTGTACAACAAAATATTAGCATTGATGAAAGATCAGTTTTAAATGTCATTGTACAAATAAGATGCAATAATGAACTATCCAAATTTGTTTTTTATGAAAACATTTTTATATTGAATAAACAAATTAGTTTTTGTTAGTCCGTTTAGCCAAGATGCGTATTTCCAACGGAGTCATGAACAAGTGAATATTTGTATATATTTGGTTGGTTTGTAATGGATATGTTATAGAGTGGCCATGTTTAAACATCATGAAATATCAAACAGTATTATACTAGTATTTCAGGAAATAAATGAATGTAGGATACAAGCTAATATATGATGACAAGACAACAAATAGCAAGACGAGCTCATTCAGCGTAACCCTAAAACAACCCGTTATTAATGAAAAGTAAAAACAACAAAAACAACAGAAACATTTCCCCAGTTTGATTTTTCAATATCTATCATAAGAATAATATTAATTTAATCAATAAAAAATATACACAAACCATCGTTACAAGTTTGGTATCCATAAGCATTTTGACATTAATGTACCTTTTAATTTTGTTATCTTATTATGTCATATATATAATTTTAAACTAATGCCAGGATATGTCAACAAATATGTCTTCTATTTCAGATATAGATGAATGTAAGAACGCATCAAATGGGTGCCAAGAGATTTGTAATAACACAGAGGGTAGTTTCACCTGCTCTTGTCCAGCTGGATATAGGTTAGGCGTGGACAAGAAATCTTGCATTGGTAGGTCTTAAATAAAGTTCATATGCAGTCATAATCATGATCATTGTCATCATCATCATCATCATCATCACATCATCATCATCATCATCATCATCATCATCATCATCATCATCATCATCATCATTTTTACCATCAATATCAATCATCATCAAAAGCAGCAGCAGTACCAGCAGCAAAAGCAGCAGCATAATCACTACCATCACCAAGACCGTAATCCTCCTCATTAGTATTATCATCAAACCCTCACCACCAGTATCACCAACAGCATAAGCAAAATAAATTAGCTCACACACGCATGCGCGCGTGCGCAACTGCAAATACAAACCTCACAATCCTGTGCTCGTACTGTTACAGATACGGGCTGACGCAAAAGGCATGTACACAGGCAAACACGCACACACATATGAAAATATTTTGTTTAAGATAAATACGATTCACAAAAACAACTTATCAAACAGTTTCATTTAACGAACATATTTAGCGAACATAGAAGTTTGCAAATTCATAAAATTGCCAGTTAAATAAACACATATTTTTTAGGCATCACCTTTACTACAATATAAGCCATATGCCTTTAATCATAAATAAGCCATGTAAAACAAAGACACAATTATTTATCGCGTCTTTTATGTATACAATAAGAAGCTGAAAAATAAAGATTTTATAATAGTCTTAGAAAGAATGTTTGATTTTTGCAGACATCAACGAATGTGAGGAAGGCCTGACTAGCTGTCAGCAGCTGTGCAACAATACGATTGGGAGCTACACCTGCCACTGTTACGAAGGATTTACACTTTCTACTGATGACAGAAAATGTGATCAGAATGGTAAGACTTTGTAAGAAACCATGGAATTTGTATTTTTTAAGCAAGATTCCATTTAAGGATGCATTTTAAAAATGGCAATATGACTGAAACTGCCTATACATGCTTTCAATACTTGTATACTATTTTGTCGAGCTTATTGTCAGAATGGCAGATTTGTGAGTATGCTTTAGTGTATGCGTGCGTAAGTGCCGTAATCAGAATTTTCTTGATTACACTGAAACTTGTTCTAATCAAACCTGTTTACTCTAAGCACATATGAATATGATCTAGGCAAGTAGAACAGATATACCGTTTACTGTTTCGTGTCAATTCTCTTGTTATATGTGAAGTTGCTTTCTTATTTGTATAATAAAAAAAAATATTTTTTATAATATCTCGTCATTTTCGCAATGTATTACAGCAGTTCAGCCAATACAGTGCTCTATGGTGAATTGCTCTGGGACTAACATGCTTGGATGCAGTGTTTTGAACGGCAATGCAACCTGTATATGTTCCCTGGGTTACGAGCTGTCAGCATCAGGAAAATGCACAGGTAAGCTTCTTTATGACTCAGTTAAATATAAAACAAACCTATCGATTACGCAGCTCTTTACATCTTGGGTCCTAGTCCTTTTCAGGACAAATCTAATTGTGACTGAATGTCATTCAGATGAATGAATGATCAGCCCAATACGAGAACAACGTGTACTTATGATGATTTTAAAACCAAAACAAAACAAAATACTTTTATAGCCGTTTTTCTAATGCAGTGACTAATGCTAGGTGATTCAGGTGATTTAAAGGCCTTATCTTATGGCGAAACGTTGAAAGAACTTGTAATATAATTGTCATATTGAATGTAGTTGTTCTTGATTTGCTTTTAAGCTTAAAGTGAATATAATAAAAACAATTTGAAACTTTCCAAACGCTGGCTAAAATATGCGGCTGAATGATTATACGTTAGCATGCATATATATAAATATATATATATATATCTTCAGATATAAATGAGTGTGGCCGAAGTTTGTGTTCACAAGAGTGTAGCAATTCTGAGGGAAGTTACTCTTGCAGCTGTTACGAAGGTTTCACCCTGGAGTCTGACAAACTGTCCTGCACAGGTGAGATGTTTTAAGAGGATTTGCTAATTGGAAGGGTAATCAAGAAACCATTATCATTGTAATAACATTTAATTTTATAATTTCTAATTTTGGTTTGATACTGGTCTGTCTCTGTTTGCATTCCTTTCCAAACGGGAGCTCATAACATGGTGAAAAACTCGAGTATGGCATTTTGCCAACGTGAATGCACCTTTTTTGGCAAAGTAATATTGAAGTTCCGTTAAAGCACTTTTTTACCACCCACCAGGTATTTTTTGCACACTGTCTGTACCATGGTGTTCAATGATTTGTATATTTGTGTATTTGTGTTTATGTTTGTACATAAGCCAAGTGTTGTTTCAAATTGCAATTCCCTTTTATGTTAAATATCTCAAAAGACCTAGAAGTTTTTTATTGCCAGTTCTTTCCAGCTAAGTGGTGTGAATCTTCTTCAAATACTAAAGTGAGTGTTGTTATAGCATCAAATCGGATGATGACACTCCAAACCTTTAATTTACCAAATGTATCAGTGTAAGCAGAATCTAAATCATATTGCATTGTTGCTTGTTTATAATAATCCTTTTGGCTGACAAAACAAACACTCTTCACAACGAACCATCTTTTAATCCAGCATGCAACCCTCCATACTATGGACGGAACTGTGAAAGTGTGTGCTTGTGTACGGACCAGGCAGTCCGCTGTGACTCTGTGCGAGGGTGTATCTGTAAGGCGGGCTGGTCTGGTTCACAGTGTGAGCAGGACATCAACGAATGTGAGGACACAACAATATGTGCCTCCGATAGAGTGTGTATAAATACAATCGGGTCGTACCAGTGTATCTGCCGGGACGGATATAGACTTGTTGATGGAACTTGTCAGGGTATGTTAAGCTGAGTATCACGTTTCGATGATCTGATGTTAATATGTTACGTGTGTCTACCTAGGAAAGCTTAAGTGCATGCTTGTGTTTACTCTATGCTACACCAGATCTTTTACCGGTACACCTTTCTTAAGTCAAGATTCATAAAATATTTTCTGGTTTTAACGAACTTGTCTTTGAGTATTCTGATACATGAATTTTGCTAAATGAATGAGGCCATAAGGTATTTGGTATATACTTTTGGGAAAATTATATACAAGTGGGGTTTTACATTTTCCGCTTTTTACAAGTTTGTGTTAAATGCTTAAATTGCTGAAAAATTAAAAAAAAAACTCTTATCCTTTCAGATATCGACGAATGTAGTGACATCACATTAAACACGTGTCAGCAAGAGTGTACTAACACGATTGGAAACTATACGTGTGACTGTAACCAAGGATACGTTGTAAACACAAATGATTCTACACAGTGTATAGGTTAGCATCTGTGAATATATTACACTACTTTTGATACATATATGACTCTTGAATATTAGCAAAAGAGAATAGATATTAGATAACTTTTGAGTTAAATAACAGGCTATGTATACTTTAATATTCGTAAGCCTGTTTGTTAAAAATGCATACTATGAACATATTTCTCTCCACCTGTAAACGATAGAGGCCACTTTTAACATCTCCATGTGAAAGTCGATACAAAGTCCTTTTATTCCAACATAATTATGGAAGTGTACTATTTTTAGGTCTACATTTATATGAAGATGCTACAATTTTTAACCCCATTATTTTAAAATAATATTAAAATAATATTCATTAACGTAACATTTTCTTTCTAGATTTTGACGAGTGTTCATCTGGTGTAGCTGAATGTGAGCACATATGTAGTAATTCAGAAGGCCGATACAGCTGTGAATGTTATTTTGGATACATCATGAACCCTGACAGAAAAACATGTGTAAAAGGTAAGAACAAACCAGATCATTACATAATTATTATTTGGAAGTTTTACACGTTCTTTTCGCGATTCAGAAATGTAAAACGTTTCTGTTACCGGTAAAAAACAAACACATTTAACCACACTGGTTGCAATTATCTAGGTAAGGAAATCAATTACTGGACAGTCTCGCTAGTAAGTAAACACAGTTAAATGTATTTAATTAGCTTCACGTTAACAGTTTACTGTGTCATTTATTATCAATAAGAGGCGGAAGACACGATATAAATTCACTTAATGTGATTTACTTTTTTTATTCAATCGGACAATATCACAGATTATATATAGTCCCAACGTCATACCGTTTTTAAACGATTGCCAGTAACTTGTTAAATGTAAAAACGTTATCGCTTCCTCGAATTTCAATCTATAATTGTTTTTAGGATGGGATGGGATTAGCCGGTATTTCTGCCGATACAGTGCAGCGTCATTTCTATCATTATAGCACAGGGGCACTTATAAGGTGCCCAGGGACTGAACCCGGCCCTTCCATTATACTGACACCGACGGGTCAGGCGTAATGCTGTCCCCTTAGCCCCGAGCCTTAGGAGGGAAGCCACTACTACCAACTTAAAAGTCTTTGGTTTGACCCGGCCGGGTTTGAACCCACGACCTCCCGAATAATTGTTTTTACTTTTATTATTAACAATTATAATTATAATTAAGAAACAATTTGTTTATATCTGTGATTGCTTCCTCGAATTCCAATCTATAATTGTTTTAACTTTTATTAGTAATAATTATATTTATAATTAAGAAACAATCTGTTTATGTCTTTGATTGTATTGCAAATCATTTCATTTAGCTAAGTGGAGAGTCTTTGTGTTCTGATCAAGTCCATTTTATATAGATTTCTAAAATGTTAAAAGCTGAACAAAGCGGTGATATATAATTAATATATTGTTTAAAATCTTAAGGTTAATGTAACTCTTTATTTCTAGTGGAGAACCCCTGTGTTTTGTTCCCGAATGTGAGCTGTTCCCAGATATGTCTAGTAATCAACCAACAAGCTGTCTGCTCCTGCCAATCTGGCTACAAGCTGGGAGTGGATAACCAGACTTGCATCGGTACGTCATCTTAACCCTTGTGTATTGCTGGGGACAGAAATGATAGTCTGGTTGTGTTTAGACTAATTTTGGTTTTCGTATTCAAACGCTAACTAATAGGGAATTGCCGCTGAACGGCATCTGTTTTAGGGTTTTTAGGAGGGAGGCAACGACACGTCGGTCAGATCACCAGACGCTGTTTGCTTAAAGCCGTTTTATCTCTAGAGTGGACGTCGTTTCACCTTACCAAATTTTTTTATATGGTCTGTGGTTTATATTTATTACTTACTTACAGCACTTAGGAATACGAGTCTAAAAGCTGATCATCTTACGGACCAGTCTGTCATGGTAGCTTTATTGCTTAAACTCTTACTGTGCAGTTTATGTATCAATGCCAATTCACCAACAGACTTATATACACAGGTTTGTATTGGCTTTTGCCACAGAAAACGGGTAGCTAAAGTACGACGAAAAAACGGTATTCCTTTTTAATTCAGTATCTTCACACATTAACCGTAAAAAGTGTATTTCTTTCTAAGTTGAATTGAAGGAGTCTGTGTGTTGAGCATCCGCTCGCCCACTCTCTTTAGTTAACTCTCAACTTAGTCTGGTTTCATTCTTTTTGTAAAGGTCTTTTTTCACATTGCCACCAGCAAAATGCACACATTAACATTGCAACAAAACGTTTATCGTGATTTTTGTAGGTCACACTCTGCGCTCAACGGCTCATTATCATTAAAACTAGTAAATTTTATGATCCAATAATTTCTTGCTTTGAATTGTTTTGAACAAAGTACACCTTTGTTTCTGAGGTAATATTGCATATTAATAATTAAATTAAACATACAGATGATATAATTTTGTATGATTTGAACGCCGCAGGCTCTTTTGAGTGACATACCAGTGCTTTACTGACTGTGCCACTGAGCCATGTTGAATGCTTTTTGTGAAGTTCTGTTATGCGTCGAAACCAGCACAATGTTTACTTTAAAATTTCAGAATAAGGTTTGTAATTTTTGAAGATTACAAAAGGTGCTCATTAGTTTGTTATGATTAAAGTCGGGTCTAAAGAAAGGTCATTCGCTATCGTTTTTGGTCAGTCTTATATTGTTGCATTGCAAGCCAATTGATGTAACTTTTAATGAAATACTGTGTAGAGCATCCTGTGCACACTAACTAATCTTTGACGCTTAATATTATTTGCAACAAGACTTGTTCGGCATAAACAATCCAAAATCGCACAGGTGACGATCATCTGATGTGGTTATTCTCCTTTAATGTAGAATGCTGAACTACCCATGTTACATTTATACCGTAATTGTCATACTTGGTGCGTTTTAAGTAGTAGTTAAGCTTAGTTTCTTTTCGGAAAATGTTTATAAGATAAAATAAGTCACCAGTCTTGTTTGTTTCTTGCTTTCTTCTTTCTTGATGTAAATGAATACCAAAACCCAAGTCTCAGTCTAAAATCGCTTGTTTATTTATTTAACTTATCTTTGCAGATGTGAATGAATGTCTTATGCCATGTCAAAGTCTGAAACTGATTGTTTTCCTCTTTTATATAAATTATTGCCTCAACTCACATCTCAGTCTCAAATCTGCTGTTTACTTTTTATGTTATTTTTACAGACGTGAATGAATGCCTCAGTCCAGATCTAAATATGTGTAGTAACAATGATTCATGTGCCAATAGTGACGGAGGATATGTCTGCTCATGTGATGTTGGATACAAACTAGAAAATGATAAGCGTACCTGCAAAGGTAAGGAATTTTCTAATGCAATTACATGTATTACTATTTTATCATAATTTATAGAAAGCTTTCTTACACGTGTTCAAGGAGTGTTATGATTGATATGAGAAGGCAATTATACAAATATATTCTTTAATAATCATCGCTTACTATACGTGTACAAACGCATTTTCATATTTTGATCTAAGTAATGTTTAACTTTACTTCGTAAGCCGATAATACGATATCGTAGAAACTAGATTGGTAGAGCCATCTTCACTAATTATCAATTTTAAATATTGAAATCACCCTAAGTACGCTTAGGTCCATGTCCAAAAAGGTAATAGAAAACAAAATCAAAGGGCTATATATAAATTTAAAAGTTCAGTTAATACGGGTTTAAAACACTGTGTTAGGCAATGTGTATTTGCTCAATTTCATGAATTTTTAATCACCTATGTTCCTCAGATATATGATACATACGGATATGTGCAATGCTAAAAGATATAGTTACACAATTTGTTCGATCCTTCCTAGCATTTTTTGTATATGATAAAATAATCTGATGATCCAACAAATAGTAGACGCTTGTATAATTGATACATCGATATCTCTTCCGTGCCTGATATCTTTATACACTACCACTTTCTCATTTTACCTATTATAATCAAAGGGGTTTGTGAGGGACAAATCCGTAATATTTACATTCACATCGTGCTGTACAAATAGAAGAAAAGTCGATATCAAACGTAAAATATGTCTATAAAGTATGTAGGCTGAAAGCAATCTTGCAGAGACACATCTAAACTGCTTGGGTGTTTGATGGAATTGCTAGTTATAAAACAATGATCCTGTTATTGTTTAGAACATTGCCAATTACTTTCAGCCTTTAAATCATCTCAACTTTATCTTTTATACCATAATTCGTCTTAAATGTTGATTCTTATGCATCTAATGCTATAATATGACACATTGTCAGAACAAATATCTGCCTTATCTGTACTAGGGAATCAATTAACAATGAAACAAATTATCACGCGAGCATTATATCTCTTACAGCTTGTGATGGAGACCATTACGGCCAGAATTGTTCCCAGCAGTGTAACTGTGGCGCTGGAGCTAGCCGCTGTGACCCGGTCAAAGGATGTGTGTGTAAGACAGGATGGACCGGGATCAAGTGCGATCGCGATATCAACGAATGTGCTTCAATCCCGCAACCTTGTTCTGGAGCCAACGAAGTGTGCGTGAACTCCCCCGGCTCATTTCAGTGTAACTGTGTCACAGGCTTTTTCAATAACAGCGGCGTCTGTGCAGGTATGATTTTTTATGTTTTAATTAGAACTTAGCGGTCCTACCAAAGTGATGTCTGTGGATTTACAAATAACATCAGGTCTATAGAAGTATGGTCAAGGTCAAGGTCACTGTTACTAATGATAGAAAAACAGTTTTCGCTTAATAATTTGTGTTAAAATGGTGGTATTTTGCTGACATTTTGTTTTAACTGTTTCCGGTAAAAAACTTCAGTTTTATGCGTTTTATACTTGTACACATGTTAAGATATTGTATCCATCTAGTTCTAGCTGGTTGTATTTACTGTGGCTTTTGAGATTGAAATAGAAGACTATCGATCATATGGCTTTTTTGTAGATATAGACGAGTGTAGCAGTAAGAGTCTGCATAACTGTAGCCAGACATGTATCAATACAGAGGCAAGTTACACGTGTTCTTGTCAATCTGGGTTCCTAAAGGTCGGACTCTACCAGTGTATAGGTGAGAAAAATGTTTATGTATAAAATAAGGGATGCACATGTGCTAGCAATCTGGTTCCATTTCATTACACAATCAAGAACATTGGTTTGAAATTCCGTTCACATGTTCCTGCTATTAACTAATTAGCCCCTCACCGCATGGGTTAAAGTCTTGGTTGTGCCGACAACTTTTTCATGCAGAGGAGGTCATCTTATTGGCCTGCTGTGCTCGTAAGTTCTGCCTAGACATTTATCTGTCGATCCACCACGAAAGTATTAGCTTGACATTGCCAATACGACCTAATCCACGATTTTAATAAATATTTTAACTCATATTTTGATACAATGATAACCAAGCCTTTCTGCAAGAAGTTTTATATTATTATTATAAAATCAAAGTGGCACACCTAAAGCAACCTTCAAATAAAACATTAATCTTGAACCTTTTTAGAGGTACTGTATTTTAAAATTCGTGAACATTCCTTAACAATCCTCATTTGTTTATACAGACATCGACGAGTGTGAAGGCCAGCATGCCTGCAGTCAGCTGTGTACCAACACACTGGGCAGCTATAGGTGCTCCTGTCAGGAGGGGTTCAGACTCAACTCAACAAACCGGAAGGAGTGTATACGTACGTAGATTGTGCAGCACGCATATTTAAGCCGGTATTACCACCCCGGCCCAGGTTTTATATTTTTTATTTCCAATGTATACTATTATGTACAATGTATTGTGAAATGTAGTAATGTTACAAAATCTCAGTTGGAGAATGATACGTATTTGCTTTTTGAATATTTGGAGGCATAAATATATTAAACAATCTTTATTTTTAGCTTCTTGTGTTTTGTTAACTGGTGGGCGGGCGTGAACATGTTGTTTCTAGCGAGTGTCTCCTGAAGGAATTGACCAAATATAGTTTATGTTCCTTATGGAAATATCCATTTAAATTTTTTTGGGCGAATCGGGTAAGGATCAAGTTACTGCTAATTAAAACTTTCCGTTTTCGGCAAAAATCCTCTGTTACTTGAGATATTTTCACTAAATCTAATGGTTTCTGTGTACGGACAGAGGAAGTTTGGGATTACTTTTGTAGTCCATTCGAGACGAGGTTAATGTAATTTTAGTTAGATTTTTACACCGTTTTCACCGAATCTACTCTGTTAGGAATGGGATAATCTGATCATTTTTTTTTCATCACTATTGACTAAGACTAAAACGAGTCAGACAGTAGACTAGGAAAATATGAAAAGGTCCTATAAGAATAACCCCTAAATCTGAACTACCTCTAGACAAAGGCATGACGTGAAAATGTAAAAGTGACAAAAACACCTAGATGAGACATTACACCCAAAACGAAAATCCAACAATTACCGCCTCAGGAAAGTCCGTCGGCACACACTGTTTTCGAATCGTTATGCGTGTTTCTTTTTGCTTAATACTTTTCTCTCAATATTTCAGCCATTAGAGACTGTACAGGGAGCAACATGTGTTCAGCCAATGCAGTTTGTAGTATTATCAACAATGAGGAAAAGTGCCTGTGTAATAAAGGATACACGTTTGAGTTTAACTCTACGACAAATTGTACAGGTAAAAATAAAAAAAATGCATCTGTTGGAATAGCGAGAGAGGAACGCTATTACATTGTACATAAAATGATCTAATGAACTGCCACATTTATTTAAATATGAACTTGGCAACTGTATAACTTTGTCAAATGTAAATGGTAATGTGACAAATTACAACGTTAAATTAGAATTGGAAACAAAACAATAATTCCGCCTTGAAAGGTCTATTCGACAAAACAACCGACTTGGGTGCTTAAACAGGACTGTGAAGCTGTGGAGTAAAACTGACACTTCTTGGGGTTTGTCTCAACGGCAGAGGATGTCAATAAAAGTATCCTATCAAATTAAGCTAACTAGCATTAAGCACTTGCATCGAGATAAACATCTGGAAAATAGTATTAAATTACAATTTAACAGTAAATAAAACGAACTACTAAATTTATTTACAAAATATACGAAACTTAAGAGAATCATCAGATACAGTTACCAATAAATAAAAGAAACGCAGGTTCATTTGAAATAACTCAGACGATAGCGTTTTTCCAGATACGTCATCGTATATTAGATAATTTATCTATTTATAGTTCTAAATTCAGAAAAATTTAACGTGCTATATTTACTACGTTTTCAAAGATTAATATAACCATTAATAATTAATTATAATACCATTAATGTTTTCTGAATGTATTGCCATACTTCAAAGAATATTAAAACGTTATTAAAAAGAAATATACAAAGTTTATTGCTTTTATCAACTTTACAATTTTTTTTAAAAATTCTTTTCAGACATTCCTGAGTGCGATAATGATCCCTGTGGTCAGAACTGCATGGAACTTCCTGGAAGTTATGAATGTAGTTGCACCATACCAGGTTATCAACTTGATACTGACATGCATACTTGTACAGGTAAATTACAGATATGCTTTCATTTCAGTATGATGTTTAAACATTATTTATTCCTCTCAATGGACTTCATTAAGTTTATTAAATCATAAAAATGACTTGAACTCTATGCGTCGTATGTGTTCATGAGCGTTGGAATTTTAACTAACCTAAGCACATTTACTTTTGTCGTTATGTTATTTTGTGAGTGCCTGTAACATTCATGCAAACATGGCAGAAAACGAGAGGTTTTTGTTTTATTTCTTATTATTATGAACATTTTTAACAATTAACGTACATGAATATGGAAACTCTGTACGTCCTTACTTACGAAATTAGAGGTCGTGAGGTCCTTCGATGTTCGAACTGCATATTAACAAATTGAAATTATCAATTAGCAACAAAACAGTAAATAGCCAGAACATGCTTGTTCTGATCGATTTGTTAAGTATGCACGGTAAAATCTCACTTTCGATGCAATGCTTGTGCAATATTTAAAAATACTCGCAATGTATATAAACGATTTCTGTAACATTAATAAGCTGTAAGGTTATGGACTCGGGATCGGAGGCTTCTGGGTCCAGATCCTAGACCTGATATGAGATTTTGTTCTTTGTGTAAGACTTTCATGACACGAACAAAAACAGAAAATGTTATACTCAGATTTACTAAAAAGCAGTATCCATCTTGAATAATATTAAAATATCGATTTTCATAATAAGTCAGCTTTATATTCTGTAGTTTTTCGGTCCTATTTTAAATCACATACAACCTTTAACTTGACATCAACTTTTGCTAAGTTTTATTCTTAATGTCAGTTCAGTTTGAAATTATAGACCACAGTCGCACATACTAACGTAATAACATTGCTTTGTTACAACATTAGTTCATCGGGATTTCATAAATTTGTGAAATAAGTTAAGTTTAAGAAATAATAAACATTCTTCTTTGTGTACATAACCCATATACAAAAATGCTTCCATACAAAGCATATTTAGAATTTAAAAAATAAGACACTTAAAAAATGCCATGTTTCAGAAAAATACCACCTAAATAATGATTTGTGTAATGTGAAGCTGCTGCACATGTGCATTTTGTGTTTGTATACTTTAGTTTTATAGTTAATTGTAATAATCTTCATGAAATCATGACTTCTAAATTGGGCCAAATGTG
The DNA here is from genome assembly GCA_007844125.1 of Sinonovacula constricta. Lineage (NCBI taxonomy): Eukaryota > Metazoa > Mollusca > Bivalvia > Cardiida > Solecurtidae > Sinonovacula > Sinonovacula constricta. The sequence continues at coordinate 25,452,562 of CM017560.1, forward strand.
TCTTAAGGTAAGACACTAGGTTATGTTGACGAAAACTATGTTAAAATTTATGATACCTGGCTGCCTTGTAAGTACACTTGATTGTTGCTTATGGTAATAGTGTGCTGGAAGTTGTCTCATCCTGATCTGGACTATTTACTGATATATCTTCACCATATGTCTAGGCACATTAGCACGTATATCCAAACTTTAGTTCTTTCGTTTTACATTTATTTAATATCCATGAATGTATTGCAGTATGCGATGACCGTCACTTTGGCAACAATTGCACATACAGTTGCACCTGTGACCTTTACAATACCGAGTTATGTAACAAGACAAATGGGTCATGTGTTTGTAAAGATGGCTGGACTGGTTCTTCATGTGACAAAGATATTGATGAATGTTCAAACAACATCACTTGTCCGACAAACTCTTCCTGTATCAATACTAATGGATCTTATGCATGTCCATGTGACGAGGGTTACAGCAAGTCAGCTGATGGTGCCTGTGTTCGTAAGTATTATGTTTTCTTTGTATTTCCACCTTTATATTTTATTCTGTCATTATTTACCGCAAGATATCACAGGTCCGTACACTGATGCTCACTAGACATCGAACTCACAGGAAGACCAAAGCTGTCTTGGGATGAGTTGGTTTAGGGACCGTGAATTTTCAGGATAGGGCGGTGTCAATCCACGGGAATGCATGCCTTGACAGGGGGTGGGGGCTTATGATATTGACTGGACAGCCAGGCCACACCCTTGCAAGAGGAATAATAAGAGGTCTGGATAACAAAATTGACTAAGGGATGCTGCTGTTGCTGATGATGGATCTATTATTGTCTTGCTTAATATAAACAAAATAAATGTTCTTATAGAACTGCACAGTCATTAATAACAAGCACATGTCAAATGGGCTTTAAACCCCTACGAAGGCACTAAATGGTTATGCACAATTTTCAACTTCTTTTCAGCTTGCCAATCGGGCTTTTACGGTAAGGATTGTTCCAGCAAATGTAAATGTGAGGCGGCCAATATAGAGTCTTGTGAACCCGTGAGCGGATATTGCAACTGTAAACCTCAATGGAAAGGTGTTAATTGTAGCGAAGATATTGATGAATGCAGGGTTGTACCTGGAGTCTGCAACAGCGACCTGAAGACCTGTGAAAACATACCTGGCTCCTTCAAATGTAACTGCAAACCTGGCTACACAATCCATGCAAACGACTCCTGTATAGGTCAGTTTTTAATGTACCTTTGTATTGTAAAATGTGTCCTTCAAGCATAATCAAGTAAAAACTGAAAGCTTCGCTGTCTTTTGACTAAACACATTTTAGTGCCATTTTACAAATTATTTTTACACAAGTTATCAGTATAACTTTGAATGTGTATAAATAAGTCGTATACATGAACTGTTACATAGCAATGCACGATCAGCCCCATGATAGCGATTAAGTAAAACAACCTTGCATATAACTGTTAAAGTTAAGATAATATGTTTTACTTTGTAATTGCATATCTGCAAACCTACAATGATATTTTGTGATTCTAGATAACCAAGAATGTCTGCTTGGCACGGACAGCTGCAACAAAACCACTGAGTACTGTGTGAACACACCAGGAGGTTTTGATTGTCACTGTTTACCTGGATACAGTGGCAGCAGTCCCAATTGTTCCGGTAAGTGACATTTTAGTAAGGTATAGACAAGCGGAACGAAATAAAATTGTGATTTATTGTACAAAATGAATGCAAAACCTAGATTATAAGTTATAAACTTAATTATTAGTGAAATCCCAGCGCATTTGCATGTTTGGACTTTGCTCAGCGAGTTGAAAGGTTCGCCTATAAATGTTCTAATTCCTTATAGTCCCCATTGTTCCTAATCCCAGTAGTACTGTCCTTATAGTTGTCTGGAGCATTAACTATCCATGTATGTTCTTAACTTAGCAAAACAAAGGAGTGAGTGGACTTAATGATGAGCGTTGCATAACATACTTACACTATTCTGCTATAAAAGGTATACCACTCAGAGCATTGGTACATTTAACTTTTTAACAGCTCGTTTCAACACTCAAATTACCTACGTTTTAAGCCTATCGGAATATATTTGCTCGAGGTTCTAATTTAATAAGGACTTTGCTAAGAAACACACGCACACATATTCGTTGCTGATTTGTTTAACAAAGTTTTAGAACATACCATTGAAGGTTGTCTACTTTGACCTTAATTATAATCAGAAGTGTTACTTAATTGTAGCCTGTAACAACACACACTGGGGTGTCCAGTGCAATATGACGTGTCAGTGTAACAACACCAACAGTCTCCGATGTGATAGCGCGATGGGTTGTGTCTGTAAGGATAGCTGGACAGGTCTGACCTGCTCTGAAGACTTAAATGAGTGTGACCTAAACCTACATAACTGCTCCCAACATTCTACCTGTAGTAATATCCACGGCAGCTTCATGTGCATTTGTAACCATGGTTACATCAAGACGGGAGATGTATGCGTTGGTGAGTTTTATTTATTGTTTGAGTATATCATCTCAAATATTCGTATGGATTTACATTTTACACTGACAAGCATTTCAGAATGTTGAGAGTGTATTGTTTGGATAGTACTTATTTTTAAGTTACATTTAAAGTATTATAAGAGTGTAACAACAGTTATGGATCCACCTGTTATAATAATAATAATAATAATAATAATAATAATAATAATAATAATAATAATAATAATAATAATAATAAATGTTTAACATAATTTCCAGCCTGCAGTAACAACAGTTATGGATCCACCTGTAACAGTACCTGTGACTGTGAAGTTTTCCACACCACCAATTCCAGCCAGTCATGTGACCATATTAACGGCACCTGTATTTGTAATGAGTTCTGGAATGGTACCCGCTGTCAAATGGATATTGATGAGTGTGCGCTTGGAACCAGAATCTGTGGGGTGAACCAGGGTTGTCACAACACTATGGGTTCTTCAGAATGCTCGTGTCTCACTGGTTATGTACCAAATGCTGCAAACACCAACATGTGTGTTCCTGGTAAGCAGAATTGTGATATATTTTCTTAATGAAAGCTTTGCATACACTAGGACCTTGACGATAAACTGTCTTATATACCAATCTTTATCATTTTTAATCTCACTTTTAAAGTGATAGACATTAGGCAGAAGGTAAGGGTCGAGAACCAAAACCGGTAGACCCGCAAAGTTTACCGCGATAGAAATTATATAATCTGGTTACATCGCACATACCTCATTCACAATAGAATTATGGACCTCGGTGTTCATTTGCGCCAAATCCATTAATTAATACATTTCAATCAATTTTATTCTGAGTTTATTTTTAATTGTACCTAAAGTTCAAACAGGCTTAACTATCGATGTAAATATTGTATTATTATGTTCTGCTACAGAATTGATTATTATTTTAATATTGTTTTAGATACACGCACAACTACACAGTTTACACCAACAGGTAAGGTTAACATTTGAATCAATCTTCTTTAAGAGTACCTACACTGACATAGATTGTGTCCATGCTTTTTAAGAGGATTAAAACTAAAATATTTCTACCAGTGATATTTCTAAGTGAAAAATGCAACTTTTATTCAATGTTCTTTAAAAGTGGTAAAAGTAAGATCATTGGTATTAATATTCTTATAGAATGTGATAAGGGGAATACTTGTGTTAGTGTAGTGCTGAGGACAGATATTTGTGTCACTGTTCTTTGAGGGTGTGGTGAAGAAAAACAGCCATCAACTGCGAGCAATTTTCAAATTTCTAACCGATTTATTTCACGAAAAAAATTATGCTTGGGCTTTCATGGTGAAAACCCAGACGTTTTCTGCGCAAGCAGATAAAACATCCCACTCATAAATATGTAAACAACAACAGATGCAACAACAACAGGAGCAGCTGTAACTTCAAAGATGAACGCGTTTTCGGGTCCCTAACTTGGTCGGTTACTGCTCATGAAAAACAAAATGTAGATATTGTTTTATATGACACTATTTAGTTTTGTTATATACACAGCTCTGAACTATCCTAAAGATTATACACAATATTAAATACAGCCTTAGCGTCATTAGAAAGAAATTTCAGACATATGGTATATCAACCAATCTACTCCTGTGCAAAAATAATCAAAAACAACAACATAATCATGAAATATTTGATAAAAAATTAACCCCATTGAAAATCAAATTTCTTCTTATTGCAAACATTTCTTTTAAATTAGTTTTCATAACGATTGATTAGATTGTGTTTGTTAATCTTATATTTTTGCAACGAGTATAAAATATCAAATTTAAAACAAAACTTTGGCAAACTAGCGCTTACCGTGTTCGGTCTTCAGTAATGTTTGATAAAATATGAGTAGCTCTAGTTGTGTCGGAAATCTTTCTTGTTCCAAAGAAATTCTGTATCAAATGTATGTCGAAATCAGCCACCTTTACTTAATGATGCAAGTCAGACTTAAAATAAATTGACCATTTAGTAGGTGCGGCAATAGAATGAAGAGTCCACTATAAATTTAAAAGTGCTGAGTTGTCTAGCTGTCTCTGAATAATGGTCAAATGACAATATAATGTTTGTTATTTAAGCTCCTTACCGTTTACATAGGAAGAAAGGAAACCGTTTATTTCTCTGAGTGACTTTTACAAAGCTCCGAAGAACTCTGATGTTATTGTTGTTTGGCCGAGTTATGTCCCGAACACATATAAATGAAAAAGAAAGGGACACCAAACACCATGTTAGTGTGATTGCCGATTCTTCTTGGAAGAACTAAAATATTGAACATTTGCAACAACGAAATAATTACAAACTACTTGTACAGATATCATGAACGTTCTTATAATGGTTACAGATAAACAGATTGTGGTGAAGCTGTTTGTACGTTTTAACTACACGGTCAATGCGTTCAGAAACCTCAGCGTATCGGCCACATATAACTACTTCAAGAATCAGACAGAAACCGGTGTAAGTAATTGTTTGTTAAACAAAGAAATCGCAAACCTTGTGTTTTTCATACAATTATACATCACAGCTGCAACCCGGCAGTACTCCATCCATAATTTGGTGTAATATTTAAAGCAATGCAGTTGCTGCAGCAGCTTATAATAATAGATATACATTACCTAGTTACGTATAGGTTATTCCGCTTTGAACAATATATTCTGCCGATCAGAACAGAAAAGAAATCTTGACCCAGGACTGACCAAGCAAGCAGCTTGTCTAATAATCATAAACCTAGTCATGTCTAAAATGTATAGTAGAGCTGAATAGTCTCCAAAGCTTGTTTAAACTTTTGTTAGATAATTCGTTTGAATGTTTAATTCGTGATTAAACTTTAATGAAGATACAATACAGATGATACTAATTATAACTTGAGGGTTAGATTGAAACTGTGTAGTACTCTGTTACTTTATATTTTGCAGATCCGCAATTTGTACAGAGAGAAGATGGGAGATAACCTTATTGATGTATTTGTATTAAATATCACGTAAGTTACTTTCCACATTGTCTTCCAGTGACATGAAATGATATAAGTTTAGTAAAACTGCTTAGGGTTTCAATAAGATTATTTGTAATTCTAAAAAATCATCATACTCTTTTTGTTTGTGAGGAAAACGTTTAGAAAAAGCAAGGTTGAAGCACTCCACAAACCCCGTTTAAACCCTGTTATCAGTCGGTTTTGCCGAGTGACCGTTCCAATAAGTTTTCTTTTGGTTTTTCGGCTGTGTCGCAAGTCAGAGATACGAAAAAGCTGAATTTCAGAAACTACTCGCGGTCAGTCGTCTTGTCTAGGAATAAATAGTGCGTTAACAGAATGAAATATGTATATCGAAGGGTACTAGACGCGTTAACTGTGTCTAACATATATCAGATGTTAACAATCTGTTTTAACTAGAATGTCAAGAAATTATATTGTATAATGTAGATATACATTAAATATAGATTTATGAATAAAACGTGCAATGGCAAGAATATTAGTCAGTGGCTAGAGGAAAGGGTCTAAACGAACTGCGAGCTGTTTTGTGCTTCTCTGTTACAGGTTATTCGTGACAAAGGTTATTCGTATTATCTCAGCAGCTCTGTCAACATTTTTAGATCAGATCACAGTGGTGAAGTTAACGATATAAATAACTGGGAGTTAATGAAGTGTATTTTTGTCGAGTCTGGCAGTACTTATGGGCATTTTAGTTCTAATTGTAGTAAACATTCAATCATAAAGAAGAGAATAATAAAACAGTTTCTAATATCGGATGTTTGTAACTGCGTTGTAACTTTTGTTCCAATGTATAATCAATATCTTCAAAAGAGGTGTTTTTGCTACTGAAGACTTTCAATTGCGTTATACATTTTGTGTACCAGCGAATAATTTTGACCAATATTTGCGCACCTTTAGTAGCTAACTTTTAGCGCTTTGATCCTTTTTATGTGTAATGTCTCGTCTCACTGTTTTTTTTTTGTCATTTTCAATTTTTCTTTCAAACTGGAAAGATTTGTGACCATGCATATCTGCTGAAACATTTAAATATGGTTAGGCAAAACAAAGTCTCTGTAAGAGTATCACAGTATGACCCGAAATGACAAATTTAGCACACACAAAAAGAATTGTAAAGACCGTCTTTTTAGCTCACCTAAGCACAATGTGCTTAAGGAGAGCTTTTGTGATACTGCTTCGTCCGGCGTCCGTCGTTCGTCGTACGTCGTTCGTCGTTCGCCGTCAACATTTTAGCTTGTGAACACACTAGAGGCCACAGTTCTTCATCAAACTTGGTCAGAATGTTTGTCTGTATAAAATCTTGGAAAAGTTCATTATTGGGTCACCTGGGGTCAAAAGTAGGTCATTAGGACAAATTTTAGGAAAAACTTGTGAACTCATTAGAGATCACATTTATAGCCCAATCTTCACCAAACTTGGCCAGAATGTTTGTCTGCATGAAATCTTAGATGAGTTCGTAAATGAGTTTCCGATAGTAGAAACTTTTTTATTACTGTGGGGTCAAAAGGAAGGTCACTAGGTCAAATCTTAGAAAAAGGTTGTGAACACACTAGAGGCCATATTTATAGGCCAATCTTCACTTTACTTGATCAGAAAGTTTGCCTGCATGAAATCTTAAATGAGTTCATAACTGGGTCACGTGGTGTCAAAAAGTAGGTCACTAGGTCAAATATTAAAAAAAGCTTGTGAACACACTAGAGGCTACATTTTAGGCCAAACTTCATATAAAAATTGGTCAGAATGTTTGTCTGCATGGAATCTTGACCGAGTTCATTATTGGGTCATGCGGGGTTAAAAAAGGTCACTAAGTCAAATCTTAGAAAAAGCATGTGAACACACTAGAGGTCCCATTTATGGCCCAATCTTTACCAAACTTGATCAGACTGTTTGCCTGCATGAATACTTGGATGAGTTCATAACTGGTCACGTGGGGTCAAAAAGTAGGTCACTAGGTCAAATCTTAGAAAAAAGCTTGTGAGCACACTAGAGGCCACATTCATAGGCCAAACTTCATCAAACTTGGTCAGAATGTTTGTCTGCATGAAATCTTGGATGATTATTTTATTGGTTCACGTGGGGTAAAAGATAGGTCACATTTTAGAAAAAAAACCTTGTAAAACACTTAAGAGAGGCCACATTTATGGCCCAATCTTCTCCAAACTTGGCCAGCATGTTTGCCAGTAAGAAATCCTACTTATGTTTTGAAGTGAGTCATGTTGATTCAGTAGGTTACTTGGTAAAAGTCTAAAAATGTTATCAACCCAGTGGCCACACTAATGGTCCAATCTTCACAAAGATTTCTAAATTGAATAACTCTTAATTACTTGATGCCAGATTTGAGCCTACTAAAAGCCTGTGTCATCAGGTAAGCGATTAAGTGCCATCATGGCCCTCTTGTTGAAGAATGTTTAGCATGATTAAAAACATTGACACGTTTTATGTTTATTTCAATTTGTCGCAGTTCGTTTAATTATCTTACTTGCCGACAAGTATTGTATATAATACCAGTGAAGAAGTGTTACGAAAAAAACAACAACATTTAACTTAAACTTCTAAGCATATAGACAAATTACTAACGAACAGATAATAAGTGTATGCATATTTAAATAAGTGAAAGAGATACACTATCCATTTATACGAAAGGAACATTGAAAATAACCGCCAATTGGATGTAGTTGGAATAATCTACTCTATTTATTGCATGTTTATGAACTGTATGTGCTATATTTGTCGCTGTCGTTATTTATGTATTATTTGTCGATGTCTTTAATTATGTATTATTTTATTAATGCCAGATTTGGGAGCATTCAGGCCGACGTTTTAATAAATATAAAAGACAATCCAGCAAGTATCCAAAGTTACGTTGATACGTCTGCAGGTCTCGCCAATGAAACGTTAGGGATAGACGTTGATAACCAGCATATAACGGCCGCATTTATCAGTATGGAAGGCCAAGAAGGTAAGGTTATACAGTGCTAACGATGTTTTAACGTAAGAAACACATGCTCTCTAAAGTCAAATTACTGGCTTCTTTCAAGTATTTTCATAACTCAGTCTGAGGTTGCTTTAATATAATTGTTTTGTGTAAATTGTTCAATCAATTTTAATGAAAACTAAATTGATCAGATTAAAAATCAAATTGATTGTTAACTATGGCGGAGTAAGCCGAAAAAAGTAATAACGACAAATCTTTCCTTTAAAATAGAAGACTAAAATACTTTATTTTCTCAAAACAAATTAGACACAAAAAGCTATACGTCACGAGGTGTATTTGAATACTGGTGTTCTGTCATTAATCTTTTGTCATGGAATACCATGTTTATTTTAATTTTATCACAAATACTACAGTTTTTGCAGTAGCGGATGCTAAAATTAGGCAACCAGTTTATGAATCGAACACATTTTAATACTTTGTCATCTATCAATACCGTGGTCGTATATATTTCAGTGCGACAAGAAACCCCGCAGTGCCAGTTTTTCGAGGCAGCCCGTCCTTGTCTCCCGGGTTGGCAATGCCAGATCATTAACAGTAAACCTGACTGCCAGTAGGTTCTTATTTAGTGTTTTATTTATACATGAGGGGTTCTTATTCATACTATGGGACCTCTGTATTGGCTGGCGGGTTGTCACGGAAAGGACACAGACGTTAAAGAATTATTTTGTCAGAATACTTTATTGCAACGTTTACTAAGCTGAAATGACCGTGGTTAAAGAATTTATCTAATGGACAGCTCTGACAGTGGAGATCGATAAGGTTGTACTGCACAGGTGCAATGCCCTACTTTCAATGAATTGTGGTTATTGTTCAAATGTCAATTCATGATAACTTATTATTTAGGGAAAGTTAAAGGGAATCTTAAGGGAATGGAAGTTTTTTAGGTGGACAGCTGGAATGGAATATATATTATGATGAAATATACAAATTATTTCCAGATCTCTTAAAAAGGAAGGCTGACTTCAATCTGGTGAGGATAACCTTGATCTGGTGATAGGACTAGAAGTCCGTATTTACAGGGGCTTATTAACTGTAAGGTCTCGTTTTTTACAATAAAAATATTGTTTTATTTTCAGACCTCTACCTAGTAAGGATAACTTCGATCTGGTGATAGGATTAGGAGTCGGTATACCTCTGGGGTTGATTGCCCTATTGGTCTTGTGTATCGCTATAGCGTACTGCTGCAGACGTTCCCGCAAGAAGCAAGAAAGCATCCGCTCAGATATCTTTGAACGGTATGTGTTACTGTTTGGACTTCTGCTTTAAGTGTAGTTTCCGGTTTAACTAAGCAGATATTGTGTCTCTATTTGAACGCCCGTTAAAATTGTAGCGAAAGGCGTGGCATAGAATACGTATTTAACCCAACTTAATTTGATGGAAACATTTCCAGATTAACATGTGACTATGGGATACTTCCTCGGTTATGTGAGGTGCATATTGTAGTTTATACCGTATATATATAGTGCAAGTACATGACAAAAGGTTGCTCGTGTCCCGAATGTTTGATCTTTCCTAAAAGTCATTGGTATAATACAAAAGTTAACATTTGTCTAAATCGCAAGTAACCACTGCCGTTATTACCAAGTTATCATTTATCGGGTCACCAAGTTTACATTGCATCTAGTCATCAGCAAACAATGAAAACATAGGAGTTAAAAAGAAGTTTATAGATAAAGTAGTATGCAGGTTACTTTATTATTAAAAGAAACGTAATTATATTACGCATAAGTATAATATATAACAATATTTTGAATTGAGAACAAACAAATAGAGAACCTCTAGTAGAACACGGTTAAAGTATTTCCATATGTGGAGGTTTTATTATAAAATATTTCTTCTTTTTCATAGTTCAAACGAGAGTTTGGTATGACCACCTTTCAGGCTCATTAAGCTTATAAGTCCATATTGTTATTTTTCCTTTCTAGGGATTCATTTAACCAAGGTTTTTTCCCCGGGGTAATTCCGACCAAGATGAGCTCATGGGGTCGGTCTGGCCCCACGTACGGTCCCAATTTATGGCAAGAAGACAGTTCCTCCACATATTCTTCTGAGGCCATACGCAGACAGCAGTACCAGAAGAGAGAACGAGATACACTCGATCCATACGTGGGCCAGGATTTTCATCGTGAGTATAAAGATGAACTGTAAAGATTAGTTGTAAACTACCTTGCAGGTCTTATATTGACGATTTTTAGATAAACCGCATTGTCATATCATGTTTTCAAGCATTGCCATTAACAACATAGCATTGATAGTATAATTATCAACTAAACAAATTAACATCTTAATACTGTTGGTATCACATTTCTTATATGTTGTAATTAACAATACCTTATGTATTTGATGTAATTGTAACCTAATTGAAAGTCTTTAACGCCTTCAATTAATTTCATTGCTCGCCATTTATCTAGTAATTTTAATCTCAATGCAAGCATTGTTTGGTTTAAGTAACTATAATGTTAGTCTTTTGTCACCAACAATACAACAATTCTAATCTTAATCTCCACGCCAAAGGCCACTTGTATTTCAGATAACAGTAATATTCTGTAACTAAGAAGTAAAAGAACACAGGGCTTGAAAAACGAAAAAGGAAGGAGATTACAATAGCAGATGTTTAAAGTTAATATACCATTATAATTTTATTCTTACATGTAAGGAATGTTATATTTTAAAAAAAAATTGTTGCGATTTTATAACATAAAATCTTTACGAACATATTAACTTACCACTGATAATGTACACAAACCTCGAAAAGTGTGTGTGGAGAGGGGGTAGGGCGGATTACTGGTAGCACTTAACCGCTGTAAGGAGTGTGATCTTACTTATGTTAAACGAATCCCAGTTTTGTTGGCAGCCAAAATAATATATAAACGGTTTACGGAGATAAAAGTGCAGAGCTCAAACACCGAGCACAAAAGATTACCATGGTCCTTTATTTTGTCTTTGCAGGTAGCCTTGTTACTTTGCAACAAGAATTGTTTTTTACTAGCGTGTAATAAGATGACATACATAGAACAAACATCTGTAGTTGCAGCTTATTTCTATTTTGCTATTTTCTCTTGTGTGAAAAAATGAGAGATGCGGCAAAAATGTTGATATTTAATATCTCTTCTTTGTAGCTGATAATTTCGAGCGAGGAGCCTCCAACTTTTCCTGGGACTTCTTGTATAGCTATCTAAGACCCAATGAGAGGGTAGGTTGTTTTTTAAGACATTGCATTGGCATATAAAGCCAAACGTAAATCTGTATTCGGTAACAATACACTTTGTCAAATCACTACGATTTAAAACAAAACATTTAGTTCATAGTTTATTTATATAATATATACAATTTAAATCCAAGAATAAAAATGTCATTCTTACAAATTGCTAATATACAGAAGTGTTTATTGATCTACGTTTGAAAGCGTGTTGAGATAATGATAATACACTACCGCCAAAATGAGTACAAGACACGTATATATATATTTTTAACATCAAAAAATAAATAAATATGAGAGGAAGAGAGAGAAAGAGAGTGAGAGAAAGAAAGAGACAGACAGACAGACATACAGACAGAGAGAGAGAGAGAGAGAGAGAGAGAGAGAGAGAGAGAGAGAGAGAGAGAGAGAGAGAGAAAGAGACAAACAGAGAGATTCTAATAATTGACTTTTTACTTTAATTATTTTTCTTGCAGTTTGAAATCCAGAGGCCAGTAACAGAACACGCACCTAACGAATTATTTTCGGTAAGCAAAACAAATTTTCTCCAATCAAAATAGTGCATTTCATTTACATGAGAAACATGGAAAGAAGCTAGTAATGGGAAATCCTAAGTGCACCATCAAACATGTAAAGTCTACTTGATATTCGACTGGTTGAAGTTTAAAGACACAGGTATTTCATTGGCCCGTTTAAATCAAGTTGATTTCAACTAATCTGACAAGAGATTATACTTCCACCCCACTAAAAGGGTCCGCAAGCTACTGAGGGTACACAGGGCATGGATAAGTTAGAATTGGATATTTTAGACATAATTACCAATGATATTAGTAAATATAGATTAACCGTTTGTTTTTAAGAGGTATCACCTGATCATTTTTCACAAGCGGAACGTTCAGTGTTAAACCATGTTGTAACATTTCATTGGATACATCTGTCATCATTTACAATCCCATTTAAATGTTTAACACAAGATTAAATAATTAATTGTATACTTGCATGTTTTCAACCATGCATAGGATGCAAAAACACCACAGTAAAGTGTCCACAAAATCCACATGATTCACGTTATAAAGGAAAATTTGTTCCTTTATAATGAGCTTCAACTTGTGTATTTTAGTAAACATATTTTTAAATTGCGTTAGTATGTTGATCATTTAAAGCGACAAAGAAGGATAACGTTTACAGTATTAAAAAATCAAACATCCTTATCGTAAAATTTGAAATAAAATTTTGCTTATTTTTCATTGTATAAACTTATCAAACAAAACATTGTTGGCAAAAATTAGTCCCATCTGTTTATGAGTGAAATATATGACTGTTCATAAACCATAATATCTTATTTCTTTTTCTCTTTCAGGAGACATGAGAAGATGTAATGTGAAGGTGTGCCAAACCCTTAACATCATTTGAAATAAATGACACCAAATAGACCCGCAATTAACGCACAATTAACGCATGGCCTTATAAGGAGGACCGATATACACTCGGATCTACACATAATCAGTTAATCGGACACTGATACAACTTTGATGTAAAATGACCTTCATCAAATTCACAGACAAAGCTTTATTACAATGCGTTGTTAGACTATAAGAGTTAAACATTCTTCATTTGACAAGAATTCATTCCTAAGGTAGCTATGCAAAGGAATACATGTTTATTGCAAGTCTTCCATTTGTGCTGCACTTTATTGTGGTCATTTATTATTTATTATGTGATAAATGTTCATTTTTGAACATTATAAAATTTTGTCATATGATAGTTTTATGGCTGAGAAATATTTTCGATTTTTTTACATTGAAGTACCTTACATCATTTATCTAGTGTAATCATCATCAGATTATAATTGAAAACATTAATGATAACTAATTTCATAGAAGTATTAAAAGAAAAAGACTAAACTTAAATACATGTGAAATAAAGTTAAACACATCATAATTATTATAAAAAAATGTCAATTAATGTTTTTAGTGCTATTAATGTGTTGAAAATACATATGTCCAAGTACGCTTTAGGTGCACGTGCGAACATGGTGTAATATGCAATGCAATTTTGATTTGTTTGCTTTGCGCAATTATGTAAACAGGACTTTTCTCAAATGTTTCATGAGCATGCCACATGCCACATGTAAAATCCGATTTCTGCTCAATATTAACATATTGCAATAATCATTGGCAGTTATTATTATTCTATCTTTATTTTTGCATTGTTTAAATGTTATGTATACATTCCGATGATAAAATACACTTTTTGTGCACTATAGTTATGAACATGTTTTATAAAGTTTTACATTTTACATTAAAATCATACTATTTCAAAATAAAATATTGTTTTTTCTTTATTTTTAAATTGTTAAGTTTGATATTTTATTGCCTTATAACATTGCATTCTTAACATTTATTTTACATGCTTGTATATCTGTTTCTTTAAAACACTTTATTAACATTTTTCTTTTGTATGTTATATTGTCACAAGAAACTGTATTTCCTACAAATATTACAAGCTATTAGTAAAGGAATGCCATTTTAACTTTTATATCAAGGTATTGACATTAAAAGAAATTTACAAGGAAATATTGTTGAAACTTATGTCAACGTAACTCAAATATTACTCTAATCTAAATTATATTGTATAAAAGTGTAACCATGGTATAATTAACAATTCTTCATTTAATTTTTTGGTTTATATGTAGTTGTAATTTAATCTTATGTATATTATCATTTTGCATGCAATCGGTTGTATATGGTTAGATACTAAGTGCACTTTATAAAATATTATCCCTTCTTGCTATTATATTTAGTCAGAAAATGGGTCGCATGCTTTTGTTATATTTCTATATATTTTAACAATTTTTAAACGAAACAAATGTGCTTCTACAACATGCAAGCATGTCCACTTACCTGATTATTATCATAAATTAACTAACTATTTTTAAAATATAAGCTGTAAATGTTTTATAGTATTGGTCCTAACTATTGTTTCTCGAAATAAATTTGCAATTAATAATCATTTTGTAATTTTCTTAACGTATACTTATTTCAGATACTTGTGTCCATGTGTTCAAACCGTAGTAAGAAGTTATACATATGCATATGTATTGATCTTTCTATAAATTTTGCAGAACTACATTTAAGCTTTTGTTTAAACGAAACCTTGGACAATCATATCCGAAAAGATATTTTTGTAGTATTTAAATCGACGTGTCAGTTTCCAAGAGTAATAATATTTTAGAACTTAATCTTAATACAGACTGCATTATCTTACTTAGGTAAAGTCAGTAAATATTATGATTCATAATTACCTCGATTTTGACCTGATATTTTTCCATTGATAAAATGCAACTTATATGAATAAGATTCAGTCTAAACAATTTCGTTTCATCCTGTGCACATTACAATTTATACACAACTGCTAAAGCAACAGTATTAAATCTTGAATATATAGCAATATGTTCTTAAATACAAATTTTGGAAAAAAGGGTTACTTTTCGGGGTTAATTTATTGACATGGATTTGACAGGGATTTGCACGATGTTATTTGTAGTCTTAAAGTAGAAGTAATATAAGTCGTATACAAAAAATATAAATTGTTGTGAAATTAATATACCAACTATGAAGCACGCTGTTAATATATTTTCTTCAGGTAAATGTATATTATTATATAAGATATAAAGTATATTTTAAAGAAATGTATATATATATATTTGTAACAAGTGTTTATTTTTTATTTATTATCCAAAACAAGTATGGCTGGTTTCTATTTAACACTTTTTTAATGTAGGCTATTTAGTTAAGCATATGTTTTATAAGTATGGATTGTTTCTTGTTAATTGAACTTTGGCCTCTGGGGTCGCATGTGTCGTTGAAGTCGCTCGCCGCCACTGTTTCGAAGGTGACTGTCAAACGCTTGTTTCGTCTGTCCGTGAAATGGTATTTTAATACATCTGCAGATACATACATGCAGATCAAGTTTAAATCTACTTAACCCATACAATAAAGAGCATGGATGTGAGACATCCAAGGCGCCGCAGAGACCATGCTTTGTACATAAGAAGATGGCCGATGTACATGAAGATGTACATAAAGTAGATTCCTTGTCCTGCGGACTATACACTCTATTTATTTTGTCGACTCATAACAAAAAATATACACTAATTTACATTCTTCCCTGTTGTCTGCTACATCTGCATAACCGGTTTCTTCTGATAAACAAGACTGCGAATTCATAGTTATACCTACTACTGTTTATAATTGCAAGCTACAGTGTTAAAAACGGAACAATCGGTTCTTTTCCCTGAAAAAGGGTCTCACAGAACAACTGGGAAATCGTGTTATTGACGGCTACACTATCGTCCCCACAAAAATAACCTAATAAGGAAGTGTTCTATGTTTATACCATCTAGTGGTCTTTCATATTCAGCATATATTACGGTACCATTACAACAACTGATTTATGTGTGATCAGAAATGGAAATGTTTTCTCCTTTTTAGGAAGTCTCTTAAAATCTACAATAAGTTTCAGGCGATGCATGAACCTAGTAAAATAATCTCCGAAATTATGAGAATGAGAGATCTTTTGAGTTCGGTCTTCTTGCAATCACTGGCTGATAGATGTGATTAGTATTTGTCAGAATATTACAGGAGAATTAGCGAGTTTTCTAAAATCTCACAAACTGCACATGTCTAACGTGCACATCTCTTGCCTTTTTAGAAGTTCATAAGGGTTTTGTCTGATATAACACCATCCTCTGCAATGCTTTGGCAGACCTCGCAGTCATGTTGTACGTCAAGAGAGAAGCGGTACTCTGAATACTTGAACGGCATTTGAATGACAGACAATAAGTGTATGCCATCAAATTTTGCGTTTAATTTGTCTAATTAATAAACAAAATAATGGTTAAGTACAAAGTCGATTCTTCCACTGTTTATAGATGTAAATTCCTATGTAAATATATATGTAACTGATGGTTTTTCTTTTTGTGTGTTATGTCTCGTCTCTGTGTTTTTGTCACATTTACATTTACCTTGTTTGCCTTGGTCTGCAGGTAGATAAAATTTAAATATCTGTGAAAATTTTGTTAGGACCTTTTCTTATTCACCTATTGATAAATATCTATGGAGCTGAGCATTTTTCTAAGGTTTGGGTCGGGAAAATAATAAAACAGAGGAATACGAAATCCGACCCAAGCCAGAAAATTAACGTGATAAGGCATTTGGAAAATAATGTTTATCATCTCCATAGTTCTTGATCGAAAAATAAACAGAGGGGTTATTTTCAACTTGCTATACTTGTTGAAGTTAAGTACTTGACGGTTTTGTGTTTCGACGATGGTGCCGTCTCTTGTGAAGAAACCACAGACAGCAACGTAGTACATGCGTCATTGTGCTTAATTTAATTGAAACAGGTCTGCGCGCAGTATTTAACAAATAAATAACAAACAAAGATTATAGCATATAACACAGTTTGCATTAGATGAAGATACAATGTAAGATTAAACGAAAATCTAACATTAATAAAATAATTTAATCTGGTTTACTTTTAGAGAAATAATTCTGTTAAATATAAAATTGCTTTATCAAATAGCATAATAGCATAAAGTCACATCGCAATTTACGCTGTTTTTAATGTATTTTCTTGTCCAATTTGTATTAGTATTTGCAGTAATATCCGAGAAACGATAACAAGAAATATGCTTTGTAAAAAATAAAGCTTGTACAAATAACACAGTAGGTTATAGTAGAAATAATTCTGTTAAGTATAATATTGTTTTATAAAATAGTATGATAGCATAAAGTCACACCGCAATTAACATTGTTTTAATGTATTTTCTTGTCCAATGACTAATAAGGGCTTTAACTCTGTTAAAATGACGCAAATTTACTATGGTTATTAGATAGATTTATTGGTAAATCCTTAAACCTTCATTGCATTATACCCATAAAAGTGACCAGTACATTTGCTAACTGTATTGTTTTCTTAAATAATTATACATATACACATCATGCTAAATGTTAACAGAGTAAATACTTCATTTCATAATAGTAAAATTTAATTAAGTTTACTATAACTGTAGTTTAATTCGAATAACTTCTTTCATGAACAGAAATTCTTCCAAAATACCGTGGTGTTTATATTCACTATAAATGCTGTCTTGAGAAATTGGTCTTCTTTCAGTGACATGTCTATAGCATATTTTGTTTTTTAAAATTCATTTACAGAATCGTTTGACCTGACCTTCAAAACTGTTGTGTATCTTGATTATCGATTGAACAGTTGTATTCTAATCTAAGGTTTTCTGCCTGATTCAGTGTATTTATTTAGCAAAAATTCCAATCGAGTCGAAAAATAATAAAATTAATGAAAATCTAGATTGGTTATTTTAACTGATGTGGAACACTATCTGACCATCAAATTGTGATAAAACCCATATAACTAAAATATAAATAAATACATGTAATAATATCGTTATCATTTTCCTGTAATGCTAATATTTATAATATTATTTTCTGTTATTGACAGCTTACTACTTTTTTCCTTTCTTAATACAGCAACCCGTAACTTTGCTGCTGCTCCTACCCCTCCCCATCATTAGCCTCTCATCTTATTCCTCTGTATCTGCTCAACTTCCACCTTACCATCAACCTGCTTAACTCATCCTGCATCTCCTTTAAATACCTATACTCATCATCCTCCCCCTGCTTCTCATACTCTCCTTCTCCACCTACTACTATCCTCCTCATGTTCATGCTCCTTATATTGCATATCCTTTTATTTTACAGTAAAACCTCTCCACAGCAACATCTGGCGGAGGCACGAAAAAGTGTTGCTACCACTGGAAGAGTTTTCACATTCACTCTGCTGAAGCATCTCGGTGTTCTACTTTTTCCAATCACTAGAGGTTTTAGCTTTTCTCCAGTCATGGACGCACAAAGAGCAACTGTGATCCGGTCTTTTGCCCTTTTACCACCTGCCACATCAGTCCCAGACACACACATTGTTGTAGTCTTTTCTTGTTTGAAAAACAGACCGGTCTCGTCCATGTTGAACACATCCCGTGGTTCATATCCGTCACACACAGTTGGCAGACGATTTTTCAATTCGCTAACAATATCCTCATTCACAACCCCTCTTTCACCACTCACAGTTTTCAACACTATGTTCGTTCTATTCCTGAAGTTCTGAAGGCAACCATTTGATGCCTTGAAGTCCGTCATGTCAAGGTCAGATGCTAATTTTCTTGCCTTTTTTTTTCTGAATAAGAGTCCTGAAATTCCGATGCGACGCTGATTGCAGTCCGTTATCCATCTCAGTAATAGGGTGTCTAGATCGTGGTTGACGCTAAGTGAAGTGCGCTGTCGTTTTGCTTTGATGTTTGCATTTTCTTCATACTCTGCCAAGACTTCTGCCTTCCGCTTCCCACACAACTATGAAATTGAAAATGAAAAGAATCACATTAGACAACAAGTAAAATAGCACACAACTTACAGGTTACATTTAAATTAATTTTAATATAAATCATATCTATAATTTAATATAGGCAATCAGCATTTGCTTGTCTATTACAAAAACAATATCGTCAGTAACGGACCTGTATCTGAGTTCTGCCGCAGCCCAACTCGGTCGCAATAGACTGTGCTGACCTTCCTTGTTCTAAAAACTTAATTGCAGTAACCCTCTGCTCTAACGTAAGTTAAACCTTTTTTAGAATAGGTAAATAAGAAAAGGTCCTATCAAAATTTTCACAGATATTTAAATTTTATCTACCTGCAGACCAAGGCAGACAATCTAAATGTGACAAAAAACACAGAGACGAGACATAACACACAAAAAGAAAAACCATCAGTTACCGCCTTGGAACGGTCAGTGGGCAAAAGGGCCAACTGGGGTGCTTAAACCTGGTTTGTGGAGCGCTCCAACCTCGCACTTCCTGACGGTTTTTCTATCAAACAAACAGTGTAAATAAAAGTATCCCGTCAAAGTGACACAACTAACAGTAAGAACCTGCATCGGGAGTTAAAACAGATATAATGAACATATGTACAGTATTTACAGTAGATAAAAGCCTCGGCAACCAAAAAATTCCAAATGAGAGAGTAGTTTAAAATAAAATAAAGCAGTACAAGCGCTGATATATTATAAGAACCATATAGTGACGTCATAAATGCCATGACGTCATATGCCAAAAGTGTCAAAAGTGAAATGTAAACAATATGGAAGAAACAATAGAATTTTAGAAAATCAACAAAATAAAACGTAGTATTGTTTAGAGTTAATCGTTTAAAAAACATATTATAAACGCCGAGGATTTATCCGCAGTTGACATATTATATATGATAAAGATTAAAAAAATCCCGATGTTATACCTACTGTGCAATCTCACGTAAAGGGTATGGAGACTGCAAGTTGTCCCACCTATATAGGGCACGACTGGAGAGATGAAGAGACAAGAAATCCAACAGTGACTGTCCAATTAAGACATTTCAAAACAAAATGACTAGTATTCCAGTATTGAGTCACGCAAAGACTGATCTACCATTAAAAAAATCAAATACGTCAGACGTCCTAAAACAATGACAGTTTGCATTTAGCACTTAACGTAAACACCTTTTTAAGTAATACAGTGATATCTTTTGATCTTCCGATCAATTAAAGAAAACAAACCTACCGTTAACATCATCAATAGTTGACACTTCTTTCACACGTTCCCGCAATACCCTAGATCTACATCGGCATGTTTGTAGCATGCAGCTGGTTTCCCGTCCAACTGTAATTTGATTCCAATTAACACCTTCTTAGCAGGGTACAAGCAGTGATCAGCCGACGGCGTGGCTTTTCTGGTGTAGGCGACAGACTGTTCTAAAAATAGCTGTACTGGTGTTGATGCGCTGAGGTTAAACTAGTCTCAGGGAAAAGATTTACACGGCCGCTTACTGCTTAAAGGTTAAAATGCGCTGAAAACTTCTGGGGGGAAATTTAACTGCCGCTGCTTAGAGGTAGCCGCTGCTTAGAGGTGCCGCTTCGAGAGGTTTTACTGTATTTTCAAGCTCGGTCATCTACCTGCTGCTTTTCATGCTTTTCCTTTAAATCAGTTTCCTGCTCCTTATCATGTCTCTCCTTCTGATCCTTCGCATTCTTATGCCCTCTCCTTATGCCCTCCTTATGCCCTCATTCAGCTTTTCATCATGCCCTTCTTCTTGTAATCATTCTGCTTTTTGTCCTGATCCTCTTCGTCCTTCCTTTCTTTTTTATGTCTTATGCTCCCCTTCTTATATGATGTTCCTTTGTTAGACCCCCTTCAGGTCTTGATAACGCCCCTCATCTTTCCATATTAAACCTCTTCGTTCTCTCGCTCATCCACCTGCCCCTCATCCAGTCCTTTTGCTAATCCTCAAGCCCCTGTTTATCAAGTCCCTTCCATTGCTGAACTATCCTTCATCGTCGTCCTCCTCTTGCTTATTGCGTTTCTTTTACCCTATCCTCGTGCTTCTTCTAACTTTACTTCTCCTTAATTTTCTCCTTCAAATCTTTTTTATTTATACCCTTTTTCCTGATCATGCTCTTTCTTCAGCCCACTTCATTCTGCCCCTTTCTTCACGTCCTTTGTATTCCTGCCCGGTCCGTCCCCATATCCTTATATACTTAATTTTCCTCTCCTCCTCAGAGCACTCATTATCATACCCACTCTCCTCCTGACATCCTGCTCTTGTCTCAATGTTGCTCATATAAACTCTCATTCTTCCCTGCTTCTCAGCCTTGTAGACCAGGCCTGCTTAGTTCCGTCACTGTGCGCGCCAAGGTCATGAGGAAACAAATATGGAACAGAAAGTAAATTATGATGACATTTTACCAGACGAGTATTAAAAGAATTGGGATAAACTGGCCTCTGATCTGAACGCTACTGCTAGAAAATACAAAACTTCCAGTCACGTTAGAGCGACTCAAATTCCCCAGAGCTCCACGTTTTTCTTGACGCTAGCATGCCCGCGTAAGGCGCAGCAGTGTACATAAGCTGAAAAAATATGGAAAACATGGAAAAGTCATTGACATCCGCAGATACATAAATTTGAAAAATACGTGCCACAGCCTATGTCATGCGATTTATTATGAACGCACGTGCGCCACGTTAAAACGGAACGAGATTACGAGTACTGAGATACTATGTCTGCTCCTGCCATGATGGGGTGAGAAATTTGAAAGCAGATAAAAACGAGAGCGACACTTATTAAGAAGCGAAAACTGTTACTAAATACGAACGATGTAAAGACAGAATACCGAACGTACCGGTCAATGAAACAGTAAAGTTTCTGTATTTACTACAATCATCTACAAGCACAAACATTGTTTGTTAGTCTAGATTACACACCACCACAACTTCTACATGCACACATGCGTTTGTTACTACTTAACTGCAACATCGCTACTGGATTTCATCTACCAGGCGATTTGTATTGTCTGTGATAAAAATGTGTCACATATAATAATCATCTGTCGATCCTACGCAGCCCCAAATTCTCCGCCCCACCTGAAAGGCCGTGTAATTGATACAAACTATTCCGAATAATAGGAGTTGATTTCAAAGGGGTGCTGTATACAAGAGGCGACGATGGCAGAGAAACAAAGGCATACACGTGTCTAGTCGCGTGTGCATCAACACGTGCAGGGCGTTATCGTCTTGGCCATTGAGAAGGTCAGTTTGGTTTCCTTTCTTACGTCATGATATTGTGAATCGTAACGTCATAATATATGATATATGAAGACACTGTTCAAGCCCATCAATGGCTTTATTTATTTATATACTTAAAGGTGAATCTTTTGTTTCCCATCTATTTTAAATATATTCATTATATTAAAAAATCAAGAGCTTGATAAAAGTCATGAAATACCATCTGGAAATGGAGAAATAAATAGA
Source organism: Sinonovacula constricta (assembly GCA_007844125.1). Taxonomy (NCBI): domain Eukaryota; kingdom Metazoa; phylum Mollusca; class Bivalvia; order Cardiida; family Solecurtidae; genus Sinonovacula; species Sinonovacula constricta. Next base: position 25,475,166 of record CM017560.1, read on the forward strand.
TACATTGAACTGGACGATTGTTGAAATATCGATACATAATTGCAAATAAATCGTATATAACTTAGATAGACCTGAATACAATGATGTTGGAACTTCGACACGAATATGAACACAATGTTGTATGTCTGTAGCGTAGCATAATTTCAGTATGATACAGATGTATTTATACAATTCTACAAAGACACACCCACAGGCACACTGAATTGCATATATATATGACTTATTTTGTAGGACAATGTTCAAACATATATGGTTAGTAACTTTGTTACAATAAAAAGACATTGATTCTGGGAAAGTACCTTTGTTTTAAAAAAAGACGATGCCATCTCGAATTTCTTTAAGCTGAACTATAAATATTTGTGAACGCCAGTTACCTCCAAAATGCCCCTGAATATGAGCAGTAACAGTCTCTGGAACAACACTTTCAATTAAACCATTTTTTAAGTGAGTTTCAAACTTTGAGCCATGACCTCTTCACAGAAACACATCACACCAGGACACATTTTCTCCACCATTTGTTGCTATGGAAAAGTTGCATTGTTTTTTTAAATAGGGTATGGGATCCTATAGCTAAGGAGACTGTTTCGAACATTTATCACTTAAAGCCGTCTTTAGACATACACTTCTGTTTCTGATGGTTTTCCTATAGTAATTTGCAAGGGAATTCGTTGACTGTTCAAAAATTTATTAATTCAACTTGCAGTAAACTGTTTAAGGTGCACACAAGGGGTCATTAGGGTACATGTACGTATTGAAAGTTATGTATATTAGAAAAAAAGTGAAAGCATTATTGTAATTTACCTTTTAATAATTATTATTGTACAATTGGTTAAAACTAAGGAGAGAGAGAGAGAGAGAGAGAGAGAGAGAGAGAGAGAGAGAGAGAGAGAGAGAGAGAGAGAGAGAGAGAAGGAGAGAGAGAACGAATCGTTTTGACAAAAGCCGATAAGATTGCTTTAATATTTTAAAGAACGTCCTTTTTAACATGGAATGCGCCATGCATACATCTCATTTTACACATTTTTCTAATCTGGTACGCTGCCGCTCCTCATCATACACATCCAACTATTCTTGCTTCTACTACTATTCCTTTATTCCCTCATGCTTTCATCCTGCTCCAGCCAGTATCCTGACCATGCATATTCTCCTGCACCCCTCCTGTCCATCTTGCTCCACAAAATCCTTCGCATACTCCTTTTCATGCTCTAATTCCACCCCGCTTCTTCCTGTTCTTTCTCACGCTCCTTCTCTAGCTCATTAACCTCCTTATGCTCTCCTCGGGCTTATCTTCCTTCCCCCTTCTCTTAATCCTCTGCTCCTGTCTATGTCATTCATTCTGCTCATTTTCTGGCTTCTTTCCCGATCCGTTCCTCCTGCTCTTCCGTTTCCCCTCTTTCTATTGATTATCCTTTTGCTCCTCTTCCAGCTCTTGATATTTCACTACTTACCTCGTCTGCTTTGTAACTTTTCCCATTTCTAAACCGACCCATCTTTTGCTTCTAATGTCCTGTATTGTCCTTTTCTCCTGCCTGTCCGCATACTATTCCAGGTTGTGTAACTTTTTCGGGGTTTTAGCCCGGACCTGTAACAGGTCCTCATGTCCCATAATATTTTGTGACTTTCGCATAGACTTCTGTAGGTATAACATCGGGATTTTTTGTACCTTTCATATAAAATATGCCAAAATGCGGATAAATCCTAGGCTCTTTCTACAATATGTATCTTATTATCTATTAAGTCCTCACAATACTACATTTTGATTTGTTGGTTTGGGTTGTTTTCTATAATTCGATGGTTTCCTTCGTGCCTTTTCACATTGGACACATCTGACATATGACGTCAAGGCATTTTTATTATAAAACGTCATTAAATTGTTATTATTATTATTATTATTATTATTATTATTATTATTACTATTATTATTATTATATCATTACCTGGGCTGTTTTATTTTGTATTGTGTACACCATTCTCGAATTTCATATTAATTTAAAGTGTTGTGTCCCCATCAAACAAAAACTTTTTTGTAATATTAATGCATCTACGTAAATATTGACGTTTATTTCCCCATATTTTGTTTAAAACGATACCGGGGATTTTACACTTTAAAATGGCCTAAATAATAAAAAAACCCGTTTTAACGCCTTTGATTCTCCCAACATTAGTACAACAGTCTTCTGAACTTCCGCATTTTCATAAAAATACAAATAATATAATTTAATGTTTTAATGCAAGATTCATTGTGTCTTTTCAATCTAGCAAAATCATAACTGCACCTTTTACCAATTAATACACATACGCTTAAAATAATCCCCAGTCATATAGAAAGCTGTGATAGAAACAAAACATAAGCTAAATGAAAAGTGAAATTTTCCTAATGTATTATTCAGTCAAACCCTAATTTAAATCATTTCTATACAACATGCAGAACTGCTGTGCAACTATGATTATTCACGCGCTATCATTAAAACTTTGAGAGGAATTTGTAAATGTGTAGTATTCATACCCCATAAAAAGTATTTATTTATCACAAAATCCGGGTTGCAAGTCAATATGACACTAACCATACTGTAGTGTGTATACACAGCGTTTATCATAATATTATTAATAATAATAAGTACATCCATATTATAAAATGTAGGAGGTTAATTTATACTGCATCATGTTCTTATTATCTGAAATCTGCTCTCGTAAATTCTAATAGTGCTCTGATACATCAACCAACAACTGTCATGGTCATGAAAAGTCTACCCCTTTTAAATGTTTACTTGATTTTATAAATTGCATTTTTATTTTCTTTTGTTAAGAAGCCAAATTTTGTTATATCACATCACAATGAATTATATAACAATTGGCGACGCGCTGGAGCGCGACACCTATGTATAAAATGCAAACTGAAATTGGCACATGGGGAAAGTTTGTTTTGCGGACTTTCTAAGCGTAATAAATACTGGTCCTAATTCTGTAAACGGTATGATATTTTATAGTTTTTTTATATTTAGTTTTGTGTGTCTGTAACTTTTAAAATGAAAATAAACTAAAGATACTGAGAAACATACTTCATTCGAGAAAAATGCTATCTGAATGTAAGGATGCTGCACATGTGCACTTTCTGCTTGTACACTTTAGTTTTATAGTCAATTATAATAATGTTGCATTTTTTTCTACATATTTAACATCTTAGAAAACCTATGAAATGATATCGCGTTTTGCTTTTTATTTTGTTTTAAACCATTCTATGATCTCAGGAATATAAGTTATATAGCCTTTTTTATATTTATACTTTATTTATAACTCTCAAATAAAAACCATAATTTGCGTGTGTCTTTGTTACTTGATCCGATATTGCTTTAATCTCTTTACATCTTCAACTTTTTGCGTCGCCTTTGATGTGCAAAGCATCAACGTCTTTTCTTGTAGATTACCACTGGTCCATCGGTTATATGTGAACATGCTGTCCTTTACAATATTTTGTTGTCAGTCGCTTGGAAGAGACGAAAGCGCCGCAAAGCTATTGTTTATCCGTTTTGTAATTCAGCAACCAAGTGTACCTCCAAACTGTATACGTCAGACATAAACAATGCTATGATTTGCTCGATTGTAACGCTATAATGTACGTATAAAGGAAGCATTTTTTCTTGATTTTTTTCTCATTATTTAAAATTAAATGTGAATTGAACAATCAATTTTATTTTTTTCTTTATAGGATCATAAAGGAAAGACGTATCGGTAATTGGAACTACTTTAATCTAAACTAAGTTCCAGTTTCATCAATCATATCGCCTGAAACTGACCTTGCAATAAACGACTAAACGGTTTTGACAATATTTAATATTTCATTTTAATTTGTATAATTTTGAATGCCAAAAAGGTATTTTCTAATTATTGAGAGACTACTGTACACTTGCTGTTTTATAATAACGAATAATACACACGACATACTTTGCAGATCTCTAACAGACGGTACATTTTTTTATGATACTCAAAAACGGTCCTCAGAACAACTTTTAATATGTAGGGAGCTATAAGATCTTGGTTAATTCACTTGTTCCTGACACTCGTATCATGAACAACAATCTGAACCCACTGAACTGGAAATTCTTGATCTTTATCCTTCATGAACATATAGAGATGGTAAGAAAGGAAATTACCAAAACAGCTGATAAAGCTGTTAAATTTGACGACGAAGTAATTTCTGATGCTGATTTAGCTGACACCTCCAAGGTCAGATTTGTAACGATGTTAACATTCCAAAGTCATGACGAAAGGTAAAGGTCACAACTTATTCAAGATCAGCATTATGATCCTGGCATTACTTTCTTGTTCGGAAAGGTTCTACGGTTTTACCCGAGGACAAGATTTCACAAGTCCCAGATGATTATTATGAACGAACTGGTATACTTATGAGAAAGTGGAGACCACCTGATGTTCTAGCTGATGATGAACGGATGGTTAATCACCAGATTGCTGTTTCTAGGCAATATCGAAACGAAATACTCATTTTGTCTCATGGTGGACAAATAGGTGTTGTTTTCTGAAAAACTTGTGTGTCTTTTCAGCAAAGCTAGAACCTGCATTGCAGTACCACAGCGGTGTACCATTTCTGTTTAACTACATAGTACAGGCAAACTAAATAAGAAGAAAGGAGGAGATAAGTGCCACAACATTGTAAACATCAGAAAAATAAAGCTCGGTCGAATTTTATTGGCAACCTTTATAAACTTACTTTTTAGATCACTTAATATCGTCATCCGGTTGGTTCACTCTGATGTCGATGCTTTATTTCGGCAGAGACCACTTGATCGAGCGTATTCAAAGGTTTTGAAAGAATAATAATAATAATAATAACAATATTAATTATAATTATAATAACAGTAATAATAATAATACAGTGCTGGCGAAACCATATGGTATTTTCAAAAGGCTAATCCATCAATTTTATTTTTATTCATGATCCATTTATAATACATATTAGTTGAAATGTTTTACATAATTTCCAGCATGCAGTAACAACAGTCATGGATCCGCCTGTAACAGTTCCTGTGATTGTGAAGTTTCCCACACCACTAATTCCAGCCAGTCATGTGACCACATTAACGGCACCTGCCTTTGTAGTGACTTCTGGACTGGTACCCGGTGTAATGTGGACATTGATGAATGTGCAATGGGAACTAGAGTCTGTGGGGCTAACCAGGGTTGTCATAACACCATGGGTTCATCAGAATGCTCGTGTTTTATTGGTTATGTACCAGATGCTGCAAACACCAACATGTGTGTTGCTGGTAAGCTAGATTGCGATACATTTTCTAAATTAAAGCTTTGCGAACATTGTGTCCCTCGTAAATGTTTGATGATGTCGTATAGACCAATCATTCTCATTTTATCCCACTTTCAACGCATTTGACATAAGGCGTATGGTAAGGGCTGAGAATCAACGCCAGTAGACCCGCAAAGTTTACCAATAAAGTAATGTACAGTATTTTTGTTTACGTCACACAAATCTCATTTCACTATAAAATTCCTGGGTGGTTTGTTATTTGCGCTCAAAGAGTTAATTTTTAAATTTTAATGCCTTTAATTCGTAGTTTAAATTTATTTGTACGTCTAGTTGGAACTAGGTTAATATATCGATGTACTTATTTGATTATTGCGTTTCTGCTAAGAAACTGATAATAACTTGATTATGATTTTAGATACAAGCACAACTACACTGCCCACACCAATAGGTAAGGTCAACATTTACTTATTTGTTTCTTTAAGCGTACTTAGATGTACCATGACGTATTTTGCTAATTGTCTTTTAGACTGAGGAAAAAAACGAGAAGAAAAAAACACTAATGCTTTTAAGAGGGTTAAGTAGGACATATTTCTACCAATGGTATTTCAGAGTGAAGTGAAAAAATTACAATTTTGTATCACTGTTCTTTAGGAGTATTAATAGTGAGATTGTTGGAATTATTGTTTTTGAAGAGTGGGGATAAGGGGAACTCGTTTATAAATGCAGTGCTAAGGACAGGTATTTGTTTCAATGTTCACGTAGAGTTGTCATGAGGGGAACTAATTTTATTATTGAATGTTCGTTAAGAGTGGTGATAAGGGGGACTTTTTTATTAATGTAGTGCGGAGGACATTTATTAGTTTTAATGTTCTGAACACTGGGGATACAAAAATAATACTCAGAGTCGTTATAATAAAAATGATAATAATAATAATAATAATAATAATAATAATAATAATAATAATAATAATAATAATAATGATAATAATAATGATAATGATAATAATACAAAATAACTGCAAAAGAAACGTTTCTGTTGCACAAAATTGGAGTTATTAACCCGACCAGTTTCTGCTCCTGAAAAACAAAATGTAAATAATTGTTTTGTTTGATAATATTTAAAATCGTTTTGACACACAGCTTAAGGAACGTTCTATTTGCGCTCTTTATTGTGAAAAGTCCATACGTTGCCTGCGCATAGAACATGCCATGCATTAAATAAAAAGCCCATAACGAAAGCTATGCAATTAAAGACAATTACATAAATTTTTCATGTTGGATAAATTTCATTGTTGTTTTTAAGAAAGCCCTACTTCTTATATATGTAACAATATCTGACCTCTGTTTGGGGTATTTGTGCATAATTTCTGTAGAAAAGCATCATACGTTAGTCTAAGCTTTGACATTTGTCAACAGTGTCTCAATTTTTGGCTTTTAAAGCTTGTTAATCAACACTTTAAATGTGAATTCAATTAAACTCTATAAATAAGAACGATTGGAATTTCTGCTGAAAATAGACACCGAAGTCACAGCGGATACGTGGATAAGCTAAAACATAAGTTGTCACGTCGTTTTATTAGCTTTGAAATAGCTGTGCAGCGTGGCTCAGATAGGAAATATATGTTTGTAATGACGATTTTGACGTTATAGTACACTTATCAGACAGGTGTAGGACATCAATAAACAGCACTTTGCGAGATATATTCAGGTAACAATAGTTTATTAAGATATTAAATGAAAATACTTTTGGTCTAAACTGTTGAATTAAACCTTTTATATTATACACACATTATCTTCATGATTGTACACAATATCATTGCATACAACCTTATTATTAGAAGGAAGAATTCACACATATAGAATATTAACATGTCAACACTCGTCCAAAAGAAAACATCAACAAAACAACAACAAATAACAAAAGCGTATTCATGAAATCTGTCATAAAACATTTATCGCAATGAATATCACAGTTCTATTGAATTACAGGCAGTTTTTCGATCTTTCCATTATGATTGATCAGACTGCGTTCGTTTATCGTATCGCGTTGCAACGAGTACAAAGGTAAAACATACAAACCAAAACTATGGAAAACTAGCGCTAACCTTTCCTGTCTTCAATAATATTTAGTAGAAATATAAGTAGCTCTAGTTGTATCTGCATCGAATATGTCGGAATCAGACGCGCTGTCTTTAGTGAAAGGTGCAAGTCAGACTTATTAGTAGGTTATATTAGAAGAAAGCGTCAACTTTAACCTAAATTTGGAGAACAATGACTTGTCTAGTATCTTAATACCAGGTCAAAGGGTAGTTTTCTGTTTCATTTATCTAACTTTCTCTTTACATGTGTTATAGTAAAACCGTCCATTTGTCTGAATGATTATTACAAAGCTCCGGGAAACTCCTGACGTTATTGCAGTTTTATCCAGAGTTATGTTTTGAAAGGATAATGATAAATTGGGTAAGGAGCGGCAAACACTTTGTATGTTTGTGTCGAACTTGACGATTGAAAATAAACCACGGTCGTTTGGTTTGTAATTTCTTGAAGAACCCCCCAAGTTAGATACTTACATAAACTTAGACTGATGATAAGAAATCGTCTGGTATCACTGGTCGCTTAACATCGATATGAAAATCTTAATCTATACAGTCACTATTGTTTTAATTTAATAACAAACAAATCATAAAAACCATTTGTAAAAATATTTTATCATCAAGTCCTCGCTTTGTTACAGATGAGCAGATTGTGGTGACGCTGTTTGTACGATTCAACTTCACGGCCTCTGCGTTCAGAAACCTCAGCGTATCGAACACATACAAGTACTACAAGGAACAGATAGAAACCGATGTAAGTAATTGTGTTTAAAAAGTAAAATAAAAAAAAAACGGTGTATTTTTTAGCAATTAAATAGCATACAAAATTCTATATTTTTTGTATTTCACAAATACAAGCGTTTACTCGGCAATACTCCAGCTATAATTTAGTGAAAGATTAATTTTAAAGTAATAAAGTTTTTGCAACAGCTTATATTAATTGATATGTTTACCTTGTATACATTTTTAGTTATTCTTCTTTGAACAATATATGCTACAGAACAGATCCAAACAGAATCGGTTGGCCAACGCTTAAAACGATATCCTGACCCAATACAGGTCAAGTAATTAACTTGTTTATAAATCATAAATTATAAATATTCATATGTGGAGTGCTTAAAACTAAAAATTATCGAAAGGTTTTATTTAATGGTCATCTCATATGACGATTCGTTTGACTGTTTTATTCATGATTTAAGTTCAGTGCAGTTAAGACACCAGGCAGAAGATAGCAGATATAACAAGGTAGTTGTACTGTGATACTGTGTTGTACTCTATTTTTATCATATTTATTCTTGCAGATCGTCAGTTTGAAGATGGGAGCTAACCTTATTGCAGTATATTCTTCAAATATATCGTAAGTTACTTTTAACATTGACTTTCAGTTACATTAAATAATATATTTTAGTAAACATGCCTAGAGTTTCAATACAAATTCTTTAAAGTTTTTGTTATTCGATAAAATCATAGCAGTTTCTTTAATTACACTGTTTGTAAGAACAATCTTCACGAAGTGCGAGGTTGGAACGTTCCACAAACCAGGTTTAAGCAGCCCAGTTGGTGTTATGCCGACTTACCGTCCAAGCCGTTTTTCTTCTTGTGTGTAATGTCGTCTCTGCGTTTTGGTCACATTTACAATTAAATCTGTATGCCTTTGTGCAGAGGTAATTTAGATTTAAATATATGTGGTTATTCTAACCTTTTCTTTTTTCCTATTTCTTGCAAACTGGAGAGAACCGTGACAATGTATATCTGCATATCTGCTGAAACTTGTTAATATGGTTAGGCCACACAAAGTCCCTGTTATCAGTGATTCACTGTTTAACCCGAAAAGACAAAGTCATAAAGACCCTCGCTCTTAAAAATGTTTAGCATGATTTAGAAGTCATTGACAAGGTTTCATGTCCTCTTCTGATTAAGGTGGGGGCAGAAAGAAGAAAAATATAAAATATAAAATATAAAAAATAAGTATAGTAGGCAATTTGGTGCATATTTGTGTCTGTGCTAACTGCTAGACCTATCATTGGCTCTTTTTTCAGAGATGTAGACGGCAGAGTGCTGGCTAGCAACAAAAACGTCGAAAGCGGCTCTATCCCCTTCTACTGTAGTGACATACATTATTTTCACGCTTTAACTTACTAACGTGGAACTCCCTGCGGCCCAGTCGACGATGCAAGCAAAGATTCTCAAAGAATTAGTGCCTTAGGTCTCCTCGTAAATCAAGAGAAGTCGGATCGCCTCCCTTCTATCATCTTCGTAGGTATGAATTTTCAAACAACTCCCAACGTTGTTCGGGTTCATCCAATTCGATCTAGGAACGGACAAAAGACTGTGCCCCTCATTCTTAAACGGACACAGTGTTCATCAAGATCTCTTCTTTCCCTCCTAGTTATCCTCAATTCAGTTTCGGACTTCGTTATATTTTGCGTCTTCACCCTCGCCTTCTTCATTTCTCTTTACTGGCTCTGTGGCGATCTAGGTACGACCCTCTCACCGCTAGTTTCCCCTTCTGCCTCTTTTCCATCATGCCTTATCTTGGTGGACTCCCTAGGATCTGTTTCTTCGGGCAGTACCTTTGCTTAATCCCCACTCCTTCTTCTTAATCTTGGATGCAAGAAAGGACGATTGGGATGCTCATCTGGAAATGATAACTGTACAGCGTGCCATCCTATCATTTCGCTCCAATCTGACGAGGCACTGTGTGTTACTATATACAGACAACACCAAAGTAGTGTCTTATGTTCAAAAAATGGGGTGTGGGAGGAATTCATTCGATCTCTCTCTTCAGGGAGACGAGAGATATGTTGAAGTGATCTGCCAATCACTGAACGTCTCAATTCTGAAAATGTTTCTACCGGTCTTTCCCGTCGCAATCCGATACTTCCAGTAGAATAGTCTCTGCATATGGAAGAATCATTTCACATCTTGAGGTCTCCCACAGTGGACCATTTTGCCACAAGGCTAAACCATCACATTCTTCTCATTGTGTCTCCTGTTCTGGACCCTTCGGTAGCAGTAGACGTCCAATCTCTTTCTTGGAATCAGATGTTCGGGTATTCCTCCCCCTTCATTCTGCTTCTAACAGTGCTCCAGATGATTTGGATTTCATGATACACTTGATAACATCTCTTTGCTTTTTACAGGGTTAGGTTTAACGACGTCCAGAGCCTGCTGTACTCACCCCTATCTCTGCCTATCGGCCAGACCTCATATCGCAGAAGATAATTCCTACTAAAGATAAATATCTTCGATGGAACTCTGGTTGAGCAGTTACTATTCTAGAGTCAACTACCTTCAGTGGCTTCTCGCCACTATCCGCTACTATCCGAGATCTTTCTAAAGACATGGATTCTTCTGACACTGACATACTTTTATATCCTGTCAGGGCCTCGAAATTTAATCTGGATAGGGTAAAACCTATCAGATCAGGCAGGAATCGTCTTTTCATTTCTATTAAATGATCTGAAGACATTTCTGCAGCCTCCATTTCTCGGGAGATTGCTGTGGCTATAAGTCTTGCATATTCAGATCTTTCTGATTAGGATCTGCCCCTACTTCAGATTAGACCGCACGAACTTTGAGCCTTTGTTAATCACTCTCCTCTTAAATATATTCTTTACGCAGCTACACTGATAAACTCTTCCTATTCCACTTTCTACCTACGATCCTTTGCTGCTGGTTTTGGCAACCTGCAGGTGAGCGGATCCTTATGGTAGAACATGAAGTTGTTGTGAAATACCTCGTAAGTTGTGTGATATATTCTCTGAAACTTGTTACAAAGTCTGCATATTTTATAGGAGGTAAGGTATTTTACTACGAAAATTGGATTTTTATAGTAAAATCGTTTTTTTTTTATAAATACTTACTTACTATAAAAGGGAGTTCCTCCTTTCACCCTGCTCGTTCTCTCTACTATAATCAAATTAACTATACAATGGGGCCGCGCATGCACGGTAGGTGCTGCGTACTGTACGATCCCTAAAAGATAGAACAGCGTACTTTTTACCTGTAAATAGTAAGTTATAAATGGTAGAATGTATATTTTATAGCAAGTAAGTATTTTTTACTAAAACTATCTTACTATAAAATCTAATTTTGCCACACTCTAGTCTAGATAGACTATAGCAGGTGAGTGACAAAGCTTTTGTGTATACAGAAATCAGGCCTGGTAGGAGGCTGATGTAATAATTATGTAAGCGATGCCCAGTTGAGGGGTCATAAGACAAATTCATCAAATACCGTATGTATTTCTTTTTTTCATGATAGTTTTTGAAGTAACCAATGCTCAACAAAGACAAAACTGTACGGATCTGACGCATAATTAGACTTTATCTTCTGTCAATACTTTGGTCGGATATATTTCAGTGAGACAAGACACAGACACACAGTTCTGCGAATTTTTCGAGGCAGCTCGTCCTTGTCACACGGGTTTGCAGTGACAGATCAGCAACAGTAAACCTGACTGCCAGTAGGTTCTGAATTAATGTTTTATTTGTCTCATTAGATTATGATTTAATGTTTTATTCATATAAGTGGGGTTCTTATTCCGGCAATTGGACCTCTATGTTAGCTAACGGGGCAAAGACGGTGGTTTAAGAATGTTTTTTGTCAAACAGTGATGGCTGGCGCCATGACCAGCCTCAAGTTGACCCAATTGTAAAAACCAACATACATAAAAAATACCACACATGACTAGACACAAACAGCAGTATCATTAGAATATTTCATTCTAATCTGAAATGACATAGTGGTTAAAGAAGTGTTGCAGGTTGCTCTTGCCAAATTAAGTTACTGCGCACGGGCACAAATGCAAAAGCCCTAAAAAAAGTGAACTGTGTTGAGTGTTCTCATACAAATTCATGATTGTTTATAATATTAGGAAAAGTTAAAGAGAATTCCTAAGGAAATGGTTGGTAAAGAAGAAAGTTAAATGGTAAATTATAGGGAAGGTATAAATGGATAAATATGATGTAAGAACAAATTGTAATACAATATTTAACGTATTTCCTGACGTCTACAGAGTAAGGCTAACTTCAGTCTGGTTGCTTGATTGTGGGTTTGTTTACTCTTCCGTCATGGTGCCGATTACTTCAATATCGTTTTATACTAAAATATTATATACTTATGATATTATCATATAGTTCCTCTACCTAGTAATAATAACATTGATATGATGAAAGAATTGGGAGTCGGTATTCGTTTGTGGCTGATTGCAGGCAAGGTCCCGTGTTTCTTTACAATATACAAATGTTATCTTTCCAGACCTCTACCCAGTAAGGATAAGTTCGATCTTGTTATAGGATTGGAAGTTGGTTTACCTCTGGGGTTGATCATTATCATGTGTATCGCTATAGCGTACTGCTACAGACGATTTCGCAAGAAGCAAGAAAGCAGCAGCTTATACAACATTGAACGGTACGTGTTACTGTTGGGACTTTTGCTTGAAGTAGCTTTAGGTTTAAGGTATCTCTTTTATCACGCCTCTTTAGTGTATACCTTTTCGACTCAAGTAACTAAAATAGAATAAGGTAAATAATATAACTCCAGATCTGTAATTGACTTCAGAAACATACTAGATCGAGATCTGCCCATCTTGTTGTCAAGTTCGTAGCAATATCTCAACTTATCTAGTTTCCATTAGTTTAATAGCTAAGTAACCATTTGTGTCACTGTCAAGTTAACAACTAAATAATATAAGGCAAATATCGGATATGACAATATTTTATTCTGAGAACAAACACTAAGAGAGGAGAATAGAAATGGGTTTATTTTTCCATCTGTGTACTTTTTAACTTCTACTCTTCCTGCTTCGTTGTTTAGAATAGAGTTTGACATGGACACCTTATGGTTCATTTCTATGTTTGTTAAGCGTATACATCCACATTGTTCTTAATTCTTTCTAGGGATTCATTTAACCAAGGTTTTTTTCCCCGAGGTAATTCCGACTAGGATTAACTCATGTGGGCGGTCTGTTCCCACGTATGGTCCTAACCTATGGCAAGAACACAGTTCTTCCACATACTCCTCTGAGGCCATACGCCGACAGCAGTACCAGAAGAGAGAACGAGATCCACTCGATCCATACGTGGGCCAGGATTATCATCGTGAGTATACAGATTAACTATAAAGATTATTTGTTACTACCTTGACGTATTGCCATGAACCACACAGCATTGCTAGTATAATTATAATTGAAATTCTTCAAGTTAACATCCCTAATATTGTTGCTATAACATTTCTTATATGTTGTAATGAACAAGTGTAACCTAATTGCAAGTCCATTGCTAGTCGTTTATTTAGTAGTTTTAATCTCAGTGCAAGTATTGTCTGATTTAAGTAACTAAACTGATATCTTTTTCTAACCAATAATTTTGTCATTTTACTCTCAAACTCCACATGAGAGGTCACTTGCATTTCAGATAACAAGAACATCTGTAACTAAGAAGTAAAAGGACATAGAGATTGTCTTGAAAACGAAACTTGAACGAGATTATAAAATATTGAACACATATGACGTCATTATTTTTTAAATCTAAGGAATATTTCTATTTTAAAAATAAATTGTTTTGTTTTAACTGCATTTAAATCTTTTTAAGAACATTTTACCTTGACTCAGATAAGAATTATACAAAGGCATGAGCTCCGGTATTGTTGCTTGGTTTACTTTAGCACAGCGAAACATAGGAATGTGAGGAATGTGTCTTATATATGATAAATAAAACCAAGTCTTGTTTGGTATAAATACAGTTTACGGATTTTGCCTTTACAGATAAAAGCATTGATAAATTGTAACTTAATAATTTCAACGGCGTTAACAGTTTGTCCATAAAAAGATAAAGTGCAAAGCACAAACTCCAGTATATTTTTATTTTGGTATACTTTTGTGTGAAAAATGAGAAATGCGGCAGGAACCCCGCCCCCCCCCCCCCCTGTTTTTTTCATTTAATATCTCTCTTTTATAGCTGATAATTTCGAGCGAGGCGCCAACATTTCCTGGGATTTCGTGTATGACAATTTAAGCCCAAATGAGATGGTATGTCTGCTTATTAAGATGTTGCGTGTGAAAATAAAGCCAAACTAATTATGTATTTGTTCAGAATATACTTTTTCTAACTACTGTGATTTAAAAGTAGACATTGAGTTCATGTGTTATTCATTGGTTAAACAATAAATGTATTGATCACTTTCCTATCATTTCGTTTATTAACAAACGAGTTCACATTCATAACATATCTATCATTAAGAAGTAATATTTGATCTAAGTTTAAAATTGTGCTGATATAATACACTATTGATATTGAGTTATTTACTTCCTGAGTACATTTATATTGAAGTAAACTTTATAGTGTGTTGTGTCATTTTAGAGCTTTAAAATATAGGCTTTAATTATTTCTTTATTTCTTTGCAGTTTGAAATCCAGAGGCCGGTAGTAGAATATTCACCTAACGAATTATTTTCGGTAAGCAAAAACAGCAATTTCAATGACAATAGGCCGCTCCAAACAAGCCAAATCAAAGTGATACGCTTCAATTAAATCTAAAAATGGAAAGTAGTTTGTGAAAGGAAATCCTAAATGCAACATCAAACATGCAACGTATACCTGGCATTTAATAGGTTGTATTTTGAAGACACGTGCTTTATATGCATTCCAATGGCCCGATTCAAACACGTTGATTTTAAACAACCAGAAAAGGGATTACATATGCAAACCACCTAAAAGTATAAAGTGTTTGTGTAAAGCGCAAAATTTCAGTTTTACACTATGTTGTAAGTTTTAATTTGATATATTTGTAATTATTCTCCCTTTATAGTTCCATTTAAATTTTTAAGTTAAAGATAAATTAGTTATTTTTAATTAAATGTTTTCAACTAAGTGTATGATGCAAAACACTAAAATATAGTGTCCATAAATACCCTGTCACAAATTCACCTCTACGAAATGTATGTTTCATTAAAATAGACGTGTGTAATTCCGCTTGTATGTTGAATGTTAAAGTGACAGATGTAAGGATAAAGTTAAGAAAATTCAAACAAATGAAACATTTTTATAGCAAATGGAAAACCGTATGAAACATATGAAACAAAAGTATGTTTGGAAAATGAGTTCCATCGGTTTATGTTTGACCTTTTATATACCGTATTCTATTACTGTTTTGTTTCAGGAATCATGAGAGGATTGGATGAGATAAGTAATATATGAAAACGGCGTAAAACAGACTCGCTGTAAACGCGTTCTTCAGAATCTTATAAATGGAGAGCTAGATAAATTTACGATAAAAATAAGTAAATAAATCAACATGGTAAAGTATTGGATGAGCATTGTTAAATGAAAGAACATCTTATTAAAGCTATGTATGAAATAATAATAAATGACGCAAAGAATGTAAGAACACATAATAAACTTAATTGAGAAATTAATATCACACGCATACTAGAATACACTGGCTATGCTTAGATCTGCTTATGCATATATAAACTTGGATAAATAAACATTCAAAAAGACATGAACGCACATGAACATAGCGCAATTTGAAGATGGCTGAAGATTGTAACCATTTCTTAATAATTCTCCGAAGATTAAAGAGTTTAGATTCAAGTATTTAAAAAATTACTATTGCAGATGGGCAAGAATTTAATTCCCAACACACATGTCCTATTCGAAATATAAACATTTATCATTTCGGCGTGTAAACAGCGAAACATTTGATATTATTAGATTTTAAATTAAAATACTGAAACAAAAATGCAACGATTAATAGTTTTGATTGGTTTCTGTTTTAAATATTTTAATATGCATGAGTATTACGCAAGAAGGAGCATAAAAAGAGCAGAACAGAAGATGGAGCAGAGAATGAAAAGGAGCATGCGGAGCATAAATTAGGACCAAGAGGGGCAGGAAGGGAGCAAGAGAAGGGCGGTGTCAGGAGACTGGCTGGAAAGGATGAAGACATAGAAGGAGAGGGAGTGTTATTTCGTTATTTCTCTGTTTAGTTTGACTTAAATGTGCATTAATAATTAGTAAAGGTTAATTGCAATATGCTATTATTGCACTACTTGCGGATATGCCCATTTTATTTCTTGTGGTTTTAATGTCTTAATGGCATCTAAATGTCGGCTTACTGCAAATTATTTTCAAAACAGTTAGCCAATTCACATGTTAATAAGACAAATAAAACCACCAAAACAGTAATTATGTCTACATGCTGTTTTAAGTGATTAATGTTCAAAACGGTTTCCTAAATTATACGATTCATGCAACCTCTTCAAACAGACCACCGCGTCAGATGCAAACTTTTGTTTAACATCTCCATAGCAACATGTTAGTGTTATTTACCCCCACATCAGTAGTGAATCTAAGTAGCATACATGTATATCAATGTCCTGTGAATCTCTGACAAGTTATACGCTTAAGCAATATATCTTCCTAGAACCATTTTAAAATCTGAACTGGCCATTAGATATTTACATGAAACCATGCATGTTTCATCGAAAGCTCTGCTAACCCACAACAACATAAAATCCTGCAAATTTCAGCGATCTCACTCAACCGGAGTAGTGCATTTAGATAAACGCATATAGGTACATATAGAGTCATCATTAAATTAAATTGTATGCTGTGTATGAACAGTTATCACAATATTTCTCCCACTTACAAAATTACTAATATGCTAATTTATTTCGTAAATGTTAATTGATTAAAAGCATCGTTAGTTATATTTATCATTTTACTTTTATCCTAGAAAATAAATGATACAAACGTAACCAACTGTTAAACTGTCTCGTTAACGAAGGACCCATTCAACGAGTCAGCTTTAATTTACATCAACAAAGTTAAACGAAAATTGACACTCCAAATCATTCTAAATTTAAACACGAACTTTATTTTATAGAAAATGCATGAAGGCTCTTGTAACATTGTTATTCATCAGCATAACTTTATCTTCAGATATAATTGTCCACGTCCTGCAATATGAAACTCCTAGCTATAACTAGTGTTTTATCCATACCCCAGAAAAAATCATTGTTAATAGGGGTTCATATATGATTGCACAGCTGCTTACACAATATCGTTAATATGCATTGAAAAAAAGACAAGCAATATGTTATAGCAAACCTCTATTATTTCAAACAATTTTTGAACCACATATGTAATCAAGCAATAATGCCTGAAAGATACAAATAAACACGTAATAAATCTACGACGTGTTCAATACATCGTGGCGACATTGCCGCGGTTACTGCAGAACAAGAATAAAGGTTCGTACCAACAACGTACCAGTCCGCTAACAAAAGGCAATGTGTTTGTTCATATAAAACAATTACAATGGGAAAATTACATGCCTACGTGTTTAGACTAATGCTGCGAAGACAAGAAATAAATAGTATGACGCAAATAAAATAGAAGCTGCGTGTAACTTTCAAGAGCAAGTGATCTCTGACGATAAAAATTATCTTCTTATAATTAAATATAATCTTAACCATGATTTCTGAAATATAATACTCTCGCATACACAACATGTATTACATAATTCATCAGTTGCACAAAATGTAATCCCGACATGAAAAATGTAAGAACAGAAACTTCCAATGACCATGAAAAACGAATCGCGACAGCAGCAAATACAATCACTTAACCTAATGGTTAAATTTAGAACATTGCATCAGACCAAAGACTGATAACTCATACGACCAAGGCAATTCAACTGACGCGTAACGGTTATCGCTCACGAGAAAACCGTTTTACCAAATGACGTACGCGAGGTCAACCCCTATAACTAAATTGCCATGTAATACGTACGGTTGATCATTTCAAAATATATACACACGATATAATTTAATAGAACAATATGTGCATAGTAGATATTAAATTGCAAAATGTTAAAAAACAAACTGTGATGATCATGTCTAGTTTTTCACCTTTATGAAACACCGTCTACTTCACACACTGTTCTCCTCATATCAATGATTTTTTTTTCAGAAGACAACGAAGTACTGATTTCTGTTTTAAAAAGTAATGCAATTTAAAAAGTAATGCAAAAAGCAAGGACAAAACTCCGAGACTCTCCAACAAGATTGCACCTGTGTTGCTTGCATTATTGTCCTTACTCATTGCATGACTAGGCAAGTAATTACAACATCTCAATTGGAGCAGACATTTATATTTTCATCAATAATGCCGTTTGAGCGGATGCCGTTTACGACATATGTACATTTACTACAGGAAACACCTCATTCTCTAGTATTTTTCCGGTCTAACACACCCAAAAGCGTTGTTTAAACAATCAAGCTTTCTCCCCATACGTCATAGATCATCATTATGATTCTAAACTGAGAAAGCAACAACATTTAACGATACAATTGGCCGTTCACTTAACCATTTCG
Source organism: Sinonovacula constricta (assembly GCA_007844125.1). Lineage (NCBI taxonomy): Eukaryota > Metazoa > Mollusca > Bivalvia > Cardiida > Solecurtidae > Sinonovacula > Sinonovacula constricta. Next base: position 25,493,919 of record CM017560.1, read on the forward strand.
AAACAAATGCCATCGTGTAATTAATATTCGTGTAACTTAAGTAACGGCGTCGATAATTTAAATTGGTCGTGGCATGATTTTTATATAGAATGTTTTCTTAAGAGGCTCTTTCTTTAAATATAATCTTTATGTTGAGCTTACTCTAGCATTTGTAGCTTAAGGTATATCCAAGTGAAGTATTGTCGATGGCGATGCCCTCTTCGGAATCAACATGTGAGTCTACTTTCGGTGATGTGGTCGAGACAACAAAGAGGATATCATTCTTATGATCCTTTAGAAGCAACTGATTCAGCACATATGGTAGATAAAGCTTTATCATAAACAAAAACTCCCACGGACTTTGCTGTGACGTTGCATATCACAACCGGTATTCTTACACTATTTCGGTCCATCAAACCGACCTACTCTTTCACAAACTATCATTCTTCCACTTTATTTTGTTGTCTTTACATTAATTCCGGTTTCATTAAGAACATTCGTGCCCAGTAGAATGCTCAAGTCCTTTTATAAGCATGTTTGGTAGGATTTTGGTGATACCTTACCATGAAATTAGACTCAATTTGGAATTGTGTACCTGATGTCCAGAACCTTTGCATCTTCTAAACAATCCTCTATTGCCTGTTATCCAACTAATTCTCCATTGATTATTAACTAAAATGATTTCTTAGGAAACAAGAATCCACCATTGCACGGACTTTGTGTCCAATGAGTTTGACTTCTGACACATTTTCTACTACCGGACATGGAAGCGCAATTGGTAGAACGTAGATTCGAGTCACGGGAGGCCCCGGGTTCGATCCCGGGACGCGACATACCAAAGTCGTTATAATGGTAGTGGTATAGCCCCCTTATTGCAACAAACAATGTTCAAAGCAATATTAAAGTGTGTTATAAGTTGAACCCATCATGTCTGCCAACATTGTCTTATCACGTATGGTACTACAGAAATTGATATAAAAACCTTGAAAAACTACAAGGTATAGAGTATCTGTGTCAATAGTACTTTTAAAGGAACCATTAGTTTTAATAGCAAATTAACATAGAGAACTATCTGACATCTTCAAGGTCAAAGATAGGTGACATGCTCAAAATACATTAGGCACACAATATTTCCTGTATTGTAGGTTACAAGCTCATTTGCATTTTTAAAATTTAGATTTGCTTGCATTCAAAGGGGCAATATATATTAATTTAAAGCTAGTTATACACAAAAGCTATACCATATGTAGATGTTGACTAGCTTATTCGCGGTACATCAACCGATTCCTTAAAGATTTTGAAGTCGAAATATTCGGTCAATTAACATATTTTAATTATAATGATCGTTACTGTATCTGTGCAATCTATATATGTAACTTAAGAGTTATCTATTCTTACACTTTGTCTTTAAACATTACTTTTATAGTCGCAATTCAGGTTATTATATAGGTTGGAACAGCAGCCACATAGTTATAACATAGACGATTTTACAGCGCCATTGTTGAGCCCTGGTTTTGTTCGGTCATTTCGATGTAACTACACAAGAAACAGCAAAAACTGAAACAGATTGAGATAATATTTCACTTATAAATTCCTTAACATAATAAGTTTCTTGGACCTTTTGGTTTTTCATTGACTAGAAATTAAAGAAGAATAGTTTGCTTCTATTTGAAACAAGTAATTTTCATTATATTTGCCTATGTGCTCTTGACATAATTCTAAATTGAGTTCGTCATTCGAAAGTCATTAAGAAAAATTGTAAAAAGAATATAAACTGAAGTGTAAGTGCTTTTCTATGCTCACAAAAACAATGTATTACAACGTTTCTCAGAGTTAGAATATATTATTAGCAAATTCGTTCATAAAAAAAGTTTTATGATTTATACCAAAATCGTCCGTTAAATGATTGTTTTATTTAATCATATGAATTCCATAAGTTGACAATCATACTTGAATATGTTGTGTTACATTAGCCTGTTTGATAATAGTATATGATATTATCTAAACGAGTGTAAACTTAATGTGTTTGTAAGTACCAATTCTAATTAAATTTTGTTAATTGCGTTGCACAGAAAAAGTTGGATAATGATTTTGTAAAGTTTTTATTCTAATTTTTTATGAATAAATTGTTATTGTATTTTAAAATAAACAACATGCTTAACAACATATCACCTTTTTGTTTTAAATTTCATATCTGAGGTTTTATAATTATGCTCTAGGCTTTTTATGTGCCACAAATACCCTACAAGAAAATGAAATAACATCAATTTATCAAGCATACATACAGAAAGAGTAATTAAACTAAAACGCTATACAACATAACAAATCTATTTTCCATTAAATCAAAGCATGGTACTTAAACTATAAAATGATCAATGTTTATGTTTACGTCTGGCTGACCGGACCTGGAAGCGCAATCGGTAGAGTGTCGGTTCCAGGTACGAGAGGCCCTGGATTCGATCCCGGGCCGCGACATACCAAAGTCGTTAAAAATGGTAGTGGTATAACTCCCTTGCTAACGCTCAAGCAAATATAAGGGTAGTTCCACGACTGGTTGGCCCGGTGTCAGGATAATGTGACTGGGTGTGGTATCATGCCAGGTGTTCACGGCATGCTATACACAGTGAAGGCAGCACTATATCTGCTTCAAGTGGACACCGTCTCCAGATAACAGAAATACTGTTGGTGGGACGATAAACCCAATAAACAAACAAAAAAACAAACGTCTGGCTGAACAACGGCATTAAATAGGAGAAACCGACGTGACGTCACGCGCACCTGCTAATGTTTTATTTACATTGTCTGGTGGGGGCAAAAGATCAATATCCTCCATTTGTAATCAATAATAAAAGATAAATTAATAAAATGGCGCAATCATGAACTGTCGTTTGTTTTACATGTGGTAGCAAAAAGGGTCCAAGGTAAAGTTGCATCATCGATTTCCAGCAGAAACTGATAAAGACAAAGGCAAATTATGGATAAATGCATTGAATTGAAAAAGCCAAACGATCGAGTATGCGGTCGCCATTTCATATCGTGTATAAATAGAAGGGACTATTATAATGAGACATTCGTAATTTTATTTGATAAGATTAAGATTTGCGCGGTTACCCTTGAGACTAATAATCAAAATGGGTAGCTGATTTACATCGCTCGTGCTTTACCCCACATTGCGTTCTAAACAAAGGGTTTTTCATTTAAACAGTGACTGTTTATAGTTATACGCGCATTCCCTCTCTCATTGCCAAAACCTCCATAAAGTAGGGGTGTTTTCTCCATGATAAACCAAGATAAACCTGTGTCTGCTGTTTTCCCATTAACTTCAGGATGAAGGTATCTTCCATTGGCAATTATTGATGAGAAAGTGTCTCCGGGTCCAAACCTCTAGATCTTTGTATTAATGATATGTTTTATGTAATTTCAGGATATGCGTCTACAGGTCCTGTCAATTCAGATTGATTACATTCCTCACATTGAATTAGGGTGTGACAAATAGAACTTCCGGACACCTTAGTTGAAGAAAGGTTGCACAGAGAAGGCTGAGATACGTGATCGGCACAAGTCAGACACAGAAAATGCTTCGCGTGCCATTTTCAATGCAGCATCCGCATTGTTGGACTCGTCCAATTCATTTGAGGACTGCTCCTTCTCCCTGCTAAATTCCGATACATAGCAAAGCCGACCAAAAACGAAATGAATATCTTGATCTTTGACATTCATATTATTTATGATTTTGTTAATTCTTTTGGTAGACTCACCAGAGCTTTACAGGTACATTGAAAAAGTTGTCTAAAGACTAAAAAATCATCTTCTGACCCAGGAAGTCGACAGATTACAAGAAAAGAATAGGTCAGTGAAGGAGCAAATGAAAGCAACAAAGTTTGGGGGAGGGTAATTGACAGGTGGCAACTTCCATCAAAGAACAAGTTTTTATACACGGTTGCCAAATGATTCTGTTTTCAAATGGCTTGTAACATATATTGCAGACACCTTGACACATTTCGGCTCGCTAGTTGTTGATAACATTGCACTGATTATGTTGATGAAAATTCGTTTTAATAGGCAAAACTTTGACTTAGAGTGTAGCTTTCGTGTATCCTCAACAGCCATAGGTAAGATATTGAACAAGTCAATGCCATTATTATTGACTACACAGGGATACTGAAAGACCGGGCAATTTAAGAACAGCTGCATGGAGTTATTATGAACATAATAACGCTATTAAATACTTTGTAGGAATAACTCCTCGCGGTGCTATTTCGTTTGTATTAAGGGCATTTGGAGCTGGAATTTCAGATAAAATTATCACTCAAAGAAGTGGGTTTCTCGATTTACTAGAACATAGTGATGCAGTAATGGCTGAAAGAGGTTTTCTCATCGAAGAGGACGTTACGGATTAGAAACTAACCTGTTATTCCATCTTTTACGACAGGCAAAACGCAACTGTAACAAAAGCAAGTTGATATGAGTCGACATATGTCTCGTCTTAGCCTACATGTTGAGAAAGCTATTCAGAGACTGAAGAATTTTAAAATATTCAGTACATGTATGGCTTTAAGTATAGTGCCTCATTCACAAAATATAGTGTTAATTGCTTCTACAGTGTTTAACCTGCAGCCCAAACTATTTAAATAGATATGACAGTAGTCTTAGTTGCAAATAGGTACTACTCGTCTAGTCAATTGAATTTGCGAAAAAATTGACCTCAATTTACTAGAAAATCAGACTCATGACCAAACTTTAAGGTAAAAGATGCCATCTAAAAGTAGTATTAATAAGATTGATTGTAATTTAATACTTTAAGTGAATATGCATTGAAGATTTTTACTCTTTTTTAAAAAAAATGAACTATTTCTATCTGTTTTAATACTCGATCCAATCACAGGTCTCGGATGTGCCATTTGATCTTGGTCTTGATCTATAGTTTGGATAATTTTATGAATTACGTTCACCTCCCAAGGAGTTGAATTAAACTTGATTAAATATGATAAGGATTAAATTAGTATAACTGTTTTAGATAAGTAGACAGTTACGTGATATACTGCTGATTTAGTCAATCATAATTGTATGGCACCTATAGTTGAATTAAATATGTTCCAATGATCAAGTCATCAAAAGAACTGGGCAATATCAAAATTGTAAAATTTGGTATCGGTAATTTAAATAAACTGTCATACGACTGTCAACTTATCCGCATACTATACTGTTTGCATAATTAGTTATATTTCCAACCTGCTATGCTTAAAAACACGATTGTTTATATAAGTTTACTTCATAAGAGGATTTGCAATAATATTTCTTTGTTTTAAAGATTTCAATGACTTAAAAGGAGTGACAGACAAGTTCCTTATTTAGCAAACAGTATTCAATCACTGCACATTTGTAATCTCCAATTTAAGGCTGTGTATAAATAAGATGCGTAACAGAACAGTGTCAATCGGAATCTTGGACACACCAGTCTGTGTCTGTAAACAAAGATTCCTAAAATAAAATAAAATAAAATAAAAATTCCAAAATAACAGTTATAGTCTGTAGTTTATAAAACTGCATGTTGCAGTTGTGAAGGCGTTGGCATAACATTGCTATTCAAGATGGCATCCAAGACGGCCACCATACATTGGCAATCTAGTAAAAATATGAAATGCTTAAGTCACACTTTCTTTGGTAATGATATCTGGGTAATTATCAAAAGAATCTTACAATAGTGTTAACAATATTATGTTCTTCAAATTGATATTACATATTGACTGTAACAAGGTCAAGGTCATTTCAGGGTCCAACTGAGAAAATATGCTATGAAATGGACTTTTTCGGTATTAATTTCCTCCTTTTTAGATAATCTTTTATTAATTTTTACAAAAAGTAGCTACACAACTGTCAATTGTATGTGTTTTATAACAATGGTTTTTAAGGTAAAATTTGCTGAACGTTTTGAAAATACAATGTGTTTATACAATTACAACGGCCATATTGCTATGAATTTTAAGAGTCTTAAGAAATATGTTATGCTACTGTTCCTCTCTTCTATATTAAATGCATGATACATATATTTTCATAACATGCTTCATATCAATATTCATTTATTACTAATTAAAGACTTTGTTATTGCAAAAAAATTACAGAATTAAACAAAAAGTGATGCCAATGGATAGAAATATGTTCTCTCCTACTGGAAAATATTTTTTCAAGCTCGATGACAAAAGTGTATGGTATATTAATAAACTGTTCATATTAATTAAATGTTTATATGAATAAATATGAACATTACAAAAATGTTCATATTACTAAATATGACTATTAGTTGCATGACATGAACATGAGTTAAATGGTCATATCAATAAGTGTTCATATTATTTAAATTTACATATAATTTCAATATGCACATTAAAACTGGTTAAATTTAAATTTCATCTGTTACACGTCGTTTTCACCTATGAAAGATGTCAGGGTAAAGACATATGTAAATATCGCATCTACATAGTCATTTGTAGTACTGCCTTCAAAAGCAAAAGCCCAAGTGCATGGCTGTTTGCTTTTAAAGCATGAACATTTTTACTGCATAAAGTACAGGTGCAGATCATGTCGTTCAACAGTTTAGGTTGGCAGGCTGACTCGTCGTGACTGGCTGTAATGTCCCTTTTTTCACTCCTTTGGTATTGCTGAATCTCCCTGAATATGTTATGCATTTCTTGTTGCACGATCACCACGTCTGTTCCTTGTCCGTGTTTTAAGCAGCTGTTACTATACGTGTCTACAACAATACGAATGTGTTTCATATTTGTTATACTTCTAGCTGTTTTCAAGCTCTGGTTCATGAAGAGCTCTGCCATGTTTCTGAAGGAAAGATGTTTTGAATTAGACGAGAGCCATTCCATTAAATAGCATAGTGTTTGCTCTTTGTATGTGAGTAATCTTATTTGGCAGAAGACATTCTAGCATCGCCATGACGACAGATCTTTTACACTTAAGCATTGTGCCGTCTTCGAAGAAAATACTTGATGGAACAGGTGCATTTTCGAAATACTCTTTCTGTTTGTAAGAATTTATTGTAAGACATCTTTTGAACATAACTTCACAGATAATGATCTTTGTATATTTTTTTTGAAATTTTCTTCTTATTTTCAGACAAATTTTTCACATTGCCTTGTCCATGCAGTTCAACATACTTTGTTTAAATTCTTCTGTTGATTGCAGACACGTCTTTGAGGTGTCTTATCAGTATTGAATGGGTCCAGAAAGTTACTATCAAACATTGCTACCATTGTGTTTACGTTCCTATCATAGTGTTCGCGTTTTGCTTTTGTGTCTGCATGATGATTGGCCTCCTTTCCAACTGTTCTACACATATTATTGTGGAACATTGTTGAGTACCTTGATGCTAATGGTGGAAAGAAACCACCGTATTTAAGCAACAGCTTTCAAAGTCAGACCTATTATTCCTCCTGTACCTTTTAGAGCTTTCATTTCTGTTTCTTCTTGTGTATAATCCATCCAAACCTTCTTGACTTAACCACTTGACAATTTGGCTATGAACAGGTCCTGCAGAAAGGCCCCTTCTACTTCGCTAAGCTTATTCACGTTCAAAACTTAAAAAGTCATGTATTTAGCATATGTTGTCCTGTTGGAGGCAGACAATAATGGGAGAATACAAAGCTTGAAATACTTATGGACTTATGGACAGTCCATTCGGGTAAACGGTTCGGCAACTCTTATCCCATACCTTAGGTGAACATTTGCCGAGATTCGTCCCTAAATTCTTCCAACAAAGGAATCTTTTTTTCAGAGGCAACAGTGTTTCAGATGTTTTTGTCTGCATCTTTCATATTGTAGATGTCTCAAGTTTCAAATCTTCGTTTTTCATTTTGAATGCAGTAATAGGTCTATTAAAGTCTTTTACGGTTAATATGTTGTTTACAGTAGCTGCTGGTGTATACACAACGACTCTATAAGAGTTTCCGAAGACCAGCATCTCCATACTGCATTGCATAGATATAAAAAATCAAATGAGCATTGGCGCTGAAAATGTCTATCTTTATCCCATAACCAATACTCATACAGACTAGTACTCAACTTTAGAAAAAAGATCAAATGAACCAAGTGTGTAGAGCAATCTCAATCTCACCCACTTTGATTAAAATCTTGTTATAAACTGACTGTAGTTGTATTTCTACTATATGTTATCATTACTCTTGTAGAAAATTAATATGTCTTCTATTTTGGCAATAGATGTGGATAAACAGTAAGGATTAAACAATCATTTAAATATGCTTTATATGAAATTAAATCTTCCATAAAACTTACCTTAACTGCCAGAGATCTTTATTTTCTTAAAGTTTTTTTCATAAAATTGCAAGATTTTATTGTTGATAATTACATCTACGGACATTACTAGAAATTAAATTCAGCATATTTTGAGGATAAATGATGCTCGGAATGGAATAATGTTAAAATCCTAACCGTAAAATGAGTGTTATTTTGGTGTTAAAGTTATTAACAATCCGTTCTGAATTCACTCGGCTAATTTTTTTTGCATTTTACATTCATAATTAATGCACACAGGTTAAAATAAGTGTAATTCAAATTTTAGCCGGTCATCTTGGACGCCATCTTGGATAGCAATGTTGTGATAATGATTTCGCTACTGCAACATGCAGTTTCATAAACTACAAACTACGACCTTTATCTTGATATTAATAAACCTTGTTTACCGACATGAATCGGTATGGTGTCATATTTCCCAACATATTTGCAGCATTAAACTCTCTATACTAATGATATGATAAAAGTTGAGAAAACCAATTTCACTTGCTTATTTCATTTCGACAGATGATATGTCTTTGTCTCAGTAGTGCGTTAACATGATTTCCAGTAACTGTTGTCTCTCTAAGCACGAACACTTATGTACTCTTGTACTAGTGATTCTTCTCTTTCTGCGTTCAAATTAAATCAAACCGACTAAGCAAATGTTTGCTCTTTAAAGGCCTTAATTTGCTGTTCTGAGCACTTGTTTTCATCCCACACTCTCGTTGCCTTCATTTGGAGTTAGTCTGAAATGCTTTTTTCTAACAACAATGTCTTAGTGGTGGCAATATTCTCCGATCTTCTTCTGTTTCCGAGTCCGCCGCTGTTTTTTTTCTGGATCAAGTCGAGGTATACATGAAAAGAACATTACATAGCTTTGAGTGACAAAATTGTTTCCCGGTCTGGAAGTCGATATTTACTTGAAGAGGTTACAGATGGGACCATCTTGTTTCGTCGTCCCTTGATAAGTCCTTTTAATAAGGAAATATACACGAGCTGGACCTAAAATCAGAAATGTAACCAGTTTGTTTTTACAATATACGGAACAAAAGAAAAATGCATGCAACTAACGGTTAACTGTAAAGCATCAGAAATTCTAAATTCTGCAAGATATGTTTATCGAGAGTTTGGTCACACTTAACAGTTGTCTTTTAATGTGATATTGGGGTTTAATTTGATAACTGTTACTGAACACAACTGATGTATTAACCCTTTCCGGAAAGCTTTGTTCCATTCGCAAGCATTCTTTGTACAGGACACAGAACTGAATAGAAGTGATGCGACATGGCTACAAACTTCACCAAGTCTGAAAAGAAAAACATACGTCTTAAAAAATACAACATATTAAGTACACAAATATGAGCCAGGAAACTGATTTACGTATTACTCGATATACGTTTTTTTTTCTCATGTAGTAACTGTGCTGTCTGATCAGTATCTACACCATTAGCTTCTTGGTCAGATTCTGATCAGATGACATTGATACGCCCATGGATAAAAGCTATATGTGCACACCGACAGGGAAGTAAAACATCTCTAATTTACTTCAAAGTGAATCTCGACGCTCATATGTTGAGTTACAGTTACTAGCCCACTTGAACAATTTCAGCAATGACCTAGCTTTTATAGCAAGGAGATCGAGCAGCCAACAAGCATAGTTACTTGGGTCCCAAGTTCAGTTCTGGCATGTTTTTGTTGTTGCTTTTTAAATATCCGTGCTAGTAAATGACAATGGTTAAAGTTTCATAATTACCTGGTAATGCAAGTGTAGTGTCCACAATAGACTTCAGCTGTAGTCTTGTTAAGGTTAACCCACGACTCATGTGCTTTTTCGGAAACACGTTGGGAGGGGACCACCTTTACCTTCAAAGCACTGAATAGTACATCAACTGCAATCTGGTTGACGTTTACTGTCTGGACATGACCATTGATAACATATCTGTAAAAAAGAACAACACAATAAAATGTGTTCATAAAAATAGCTTCAGGCAAACATACTGTCACTCATTAGTTACGTAGATTAACAGTCAAAATGCCCATACATACAGCAACATTCTTCAAGACTGATACATTCAATGCACGGACGATGTATTCTACTATTCTTTTTACCCTACCAACAGATATTATTTCGAAGATATCTAAAGGCGAATCATTTCGAGGCGAAATCTTTGAAAATGATTCAAAATAATTACTCATAAGCTTAGAGAGATTTATAGGATTTCAGTAATTCCTAGTGAACTGTCCAGGTCTCTCAATAAGGTAGAAAAATATAAAAAAAATATCCCAAAAGATCAATTCCGGCCAGCCGTGCCGATCCTATGTCCAACCATCATCCAAACAATACGGATCAGGCAACAGATTACGTCCATAATCGAACAGTAGTTTTACAACATATTGATTTCTAGCATCCTCCGACATGTTTTTTCCTTCAAATATTTACTGAGATTAACCGTTAAGCATTAGACATTCTAAACTCTTCAATCTATCTTTATCAAAAGTTTCATCTCATTTAACAGATTCTTAAACAATATATATTTTTTTCATAACAGTTTGTCTTTGAATGTGATATTGGTTTAATTTGAAAATTGTTACTAAATACGACTGATGTATTACCTCTGTCCGGAAAGCTTTGTTCCATTCGCAAGCACCAATTCTACAAATCACAGTATTGAAGATAGACTTAACACCTATGCCTTTCTTGAAAGGGAGTGCTGCGACATGGCTACACATTTTACCTGACAATCTGAAAAGTCTGAAAATCATGAAAGTGAGGCTTTAATAAATGAGTGATTGTAAATGCACAACTAAAACACAAACAAAAGTAAATATTACAATATTAATAAATATGACTACACAAAACAAACTGACAATTTCAAGTTTATCTATAAATGTTCCCTACATTCTCCTTTTGTGTAGTTTTGCTTTGTCATCACCGGTCCATTTGTTCGTTAATGTTTGTTTTGTTGATAATTGGCATGGCTTGTCAGGATCTGAAAATTACATACATCAGCAAACAACACAAATAAAAATGACTGCAAAGTGTTCTTGCCTATGAAAGGATGACTGCAGACAACTGTTCCAACTCATTTCTTGTGCTATTGTAAATACGAACGACTTAATTGTTATTTTGTATAATGTTCAACTTCAAACAGAACGTTTATGTGCCTATTTTTATGCCTCATACAATTGTTTCTAAGACTACCTGACATAGTCCAAATAGTATATCTGTGTTTGCTTGATGTGTAGCTTAGGTTTTGTCGATTTGAATGAGTCCTAACTACCTCATAGTATGGTTAGACCTTCACTTATTTGTTTACAAATAAATCGTGATTTACTTCCGGTTACTTCTTCACCCATCAGTAGTTTCCCTTGATTATGTTTAAGATGCGTACAGGGTATATGTTTTATTATGATACGGTTTTGCAAATAAAAATGATCTATATGTAACGTTTAAACAAACTTAAAGTGTTTTACCTAACGAAAGCCCCCATATGTAAGTATAAACTGCATCAACCAGTTTGCCCAAGTAGGAATTCCCTTCTTTTCTTCTTTTTAAATGGTGGTGACACGGAATCCATTTTCGCTTCAAAGCTCGTTGCAGACGTCAACTCTCACACCCCTACCCCTAAATAAAATCCATAACAAAAAAACAACAACAAAAAACAAAACAAATCAAACAACAACAACACAACAACAAAAGACAACAATTACTTAAGAATATCAAATGAGATGACACCAATATAATGAGACAAGATCTAAGTTTGAGTATAATCTCCGTTGAGAAATGTATTGCAAGAGAAACCATGTGGTTACTTATTAAACCACCAAAGGAATTATAAAATGAAGCCAGATATGCCGATAAAATTAAAAAGCAATAGGCGTGTTAAAACAATATGAAACAATTTGTTATCATGTAACATTCACCTTATTTGCATATAAGATTTAGAGGACCGAGCGGACGAAATGTAAACACATAATTTATTGAAAAATATTGATGAAGTTGTAACACTTTTATAATTAATGAGGGTATTTTGTTATATATAAAGACATTTTCTTACCCAAGTTCCAGCCATCTTCACGGTAAAATCAATCTTTAAACAGATAAATTAAAATCACTGCTTGAATACATTAAAATTCAGCACAGTTTACTGTATTCGAATAGTAGACGGTGCTAGCAACAATAATTTTTCACCGCGATATTAGTGTGATGGTTCGAGAATAGTGTTGGTGCGAATTTTACGGTGCATAAGCATAGTATCAGAATGAAATCCCACCTCGGAAAAACACCCTGTGCCCATTTTTGCAAGCACGCGCACACACACACCCGAGTTTGGTGGACATAACAGTTATTCTAGGTGACCAAAATATCCTACTTTTTCCTTTGCGGGAAATATGCCCTGATAGATTTTCCAAGGCGGACAAATATCGGATCAACATTTTAAGGGTGGTAAGACAGAGTTTTTATCATTGTTAAACACTTAACGCATAGGCTCAATCATGCCTGACAATCCTAAAAGCCAAGGCTGACAAAAGCTCTGACATTCTGTTTAGAACCATACGAGGAGGGCTACCAACCGCTATTAGTATGCGATAATTTGTTACCCAATTGTAAGAGATTTTTACTGGCCGGGTTTCTCTTAACCTGTAATTTTCACTGAGTAAGAAAAGCGGTATCATTAACACTATTCAAAATGAGGTAAATGTTAGGCAATAAGGTAACTTTTCAACTGTTTGTGAGTTTCCAGAAAGTGTGTGTTGTAAAAAATAAAACAATCGTTCAAACATGATTGGATATATATTTATTACTGAAGTAATTGCACATACTGTGTGCCTACTCTGTTCGAATCCTTCGAGAACAATTCAATAACAAATATATTGTTTTGGCTTCATTTAAAAATAAATTCTTACAATTCTTAACCACATTAAATATAAAATTTTAAAATATTTCACAGTACTTTAAAAACAAAGATGTTATAACAAGCAACATCACGTTGTGAAGTTATCAAATTTAAAATACAAGCAGGAAAGATAACTGTGTTGAAAGAGTGTGTTGTTAACCCACGAAGAATATTAAGATGTTGTTTGATATAATGTTTGTTTAAAAATAAACGGGTCTTTTATCTGCGTTTTAAGTTCTGATCAGTGGTGTTTTGTCCAACCTTTCAAATTTATGGGAATGTTTTGTCCACCTAGAAAAAGTTATCGGGGCTATTTTGTCAACCTAGAAAAATACGGGGAGTGCTCTGTAGAAGGCAACATTAATGCCTCCGGTTTGCGAGGGATTTAATTAGGATAATTCCACACATTGAACGTGATATACTCTATTTCCGAATTAAAAGTAATGTATTTGGTAGCTTCTTTGTGTGTGAGTAGTGTCATATACGCATTTATTTAAAATATATTCTCAGTTTAATTATGGTTTTGATTTCTATCATATTGACTACCAACTCATTGTATAAAATGTTCCACCAACATGCTGCCTACAAAGTAAAGAAGATGAATATTTCATAATGTTTTTGAAGTAACAATGTACTTAATTCCAACTAAAAGGCAAAAAGAAAAAAAACAAGAACATTAACTCAAACTGCACTTTAGCAGTTAGAGTAATGTCCCCTTAATGGAAAAGGAGAAAAAGTAAAGGAGGTGTATCTGCAATAGCTGGATCGTTCTCAAAGTTTACATTCATTGCAGTATGAAAAAGTCCAAAAGAATAATAATAATTATATTTCAATTTTATTGTCATGCGCATGATAACTAATAATAACTAACCGATGATATATTCTATAACTTGACTATAGAAGCGCACTAAATACCTCAAAAATAGATATGGCAATGCAATTTGAAAACCTATAGTCCTCTTATAAACATAACGAGAGAAAGAAAGTCCTAGTACCTATACCTGAATGCGGAATTACAAAATAATTAACTAGAATGGTATGAACATAAATTTGAAGTTGTGCCTTGCACGATATCCGGTACTATTTTAAAAATTGTGAACAATCAAAGACGAGCTTAACGTAAATAACCATTGTTGGTAGTAAATTTGACAGCAGCGCTTGAACTTCGTTGTTAAATTGATTATATGGCGACCAGTGTTTATGAAGCATGAAAATCCCCAAATGCAAAATATTTGTATTAAGTATATGCAATATAAACATTTTTGTAAAAGCTAGTTGGACTATAAGATCGAAAAATATAGTAATTGTCGATAAAAGACGATTGTATTAAAAAAAATATATATCCATCCCATGCTGATAAGTTATCATTCGTAACTCTCACTTTTATCCGGCAACAGGCTCGGGGCCATGAATGTCAAGATTCCATTATTATTTATTATGTGTTTTGGAGGGGGTAGAGGTAGGGTAGGGTGGTGTTGCTTGGTGGCGGTTTTCCTGACTCTCTGTACATCACGTGGATGTTTATTGTCCATAACAGGTATTGTGTAAGGTTATAGGAGTTATAAAAGTGTTTTAGCATTAGATATTGACTTGATATTCTGTATCAGAAAATAAATAAAACGTAAAACATGACTTTAGAATGGATTTTAAGACCAGAGACTACATAGGTCGATTCAGAAATGAAATTAAACTATCTTTATTTTCCACATTCTTTTTTTATACAAATTTAAAGATTATAAAGGTAAACAATAGCCATTATTACAGATACAAAAATGAGGAATATATTTACTTCCATTAGTAAATGTTTAGGAAAATCAACACGATCATTAGTGGCTACGCATACTTATAAAAATATAAGGGCGATTGTGAATTTATTTGTGGCCGAATTAATCCGGACCCGTTGTTTCTTACAACTGATATTTATATTATTTTTATGTTAATTTATTCAGAGAAATGTTCGATAAAGGGATTTTTCTCAATAAGGACTGGTCTTAAACTGTAATTACTCAAATAGGAGTAACAACAACTTAATTCAGGTAATACACATTTAATTTGCTTGGGTCGCTTGTTTTAAAGATAAGTGGTATTAGCTGTTGAGATTTGACAAACGCGCATTCATTGTTATGCTTTGTGTTTCTATATGGCTGATTTGGCTTTGTGACAGGTAGGGATAAGTTACACTCGTATAAGGTGGATCATGATCCATGTCCAAATCAGCGGCAGATAATCATGTTAGATGAAAAGAATGCGGTGAATAACAATTGGAAACTGATGCAGCAGGGCATTGATCAATACCAACAATGGTGCAAACCACTGAACATGTAACATATTTAATCTGTACAATTGAATGTGCCAATTTTCAGAGTCGTGTCTTTCCATTGAGAAACTATTGTACACTTAGTGTTTCAAGATAAATGGATAAAATATTTTTTATTCGATATAAGGCGCACTAATGAACTTTTGTCAGATTTGTATTTTTTTTTATAATATCCCCATGCTGGGATAATGCAAGTAAATCATAATTTGAGAAGACAAAGGAGTTTACATTCGAGCCTAATGTAAAAGTATGAACGAATCTGTAATCAGTGATTTAACAGTGAGTAAACAAAAGAGCAAATCCAAAAGTTACCGCAGTGAAACGTTCATATGGCGAAAGGGACCAACATGGGTGTTGAAACATGTTTTCCAGAGCTTTAACCTCACACTTCCTGAGGGGTTTCCAATATGCAAGCAATAAAAAGAAAACATCTATTTAAATAAAAGATGTCCAAGCGCTTACGTTTACTTAGATAAGTTATGACGTCAGTAAAAGAAGTATTGTTTGTTTGTTCCTGGCCATTTAATGTGATTTACCAGTATTGAAACCTCGTATGAGTTTGACCATTTAGGACATACAGTGATTATTTCCTATTCACTTGTTGTCGAACTAATCACTTGTCATCGAAATATCGTTAACATTTTTCTACTAAAGGTATCGATCTTCACCTAAGCCATGAAGAATAACAAGGTAAACGCCGTGCAAAATGTCCAGCTTGACTATGTTGGAGAACGGACCGACCAGCATGCAGAAAGCATGTAGGCAGAAAGACAGGCAGACAGGCATACGAAACACAGTGTATAGTTTTAGCCATATTGAGACCGAAAAACCAGTACACAATCTGAATGAGTTATTTAAAGTTAGCCAGATCCTGGATAAATAGGGCTGACAATTGATGTTCTCAATATAATTTTGGGGCGTGGAATTGACGCATTATACACTTGTCATTTTAATTAATAATTCTTTATTTATAATGTGAAGTAAGAGGTGTAATTGATTTGATTAATTTGCACATCCTTCTTATACCGGTAAACTTCATGAAATGAATCAGACAATCGGAACTCCAATCGGAAGAGGGCCGCCCGTATACATACGTACTAATGGGCTCAGCATTGAATTAATCATTAACACGAAGACTCGTAAAGAAATCGTTAGAACAGGCATGTCCTCTGTGGATTATACATGATGATGATGATGATGATGATGATGATGATGATGATGATGATGATGATGAAAAATAATACGACACTATTCATGTTCTAGTCACTGCAGGGTGTTACTTAGACCTGAATACTAATGAAATATGAATGATAAGGGCTTAAGGATATTTGCTATTAAGTTTTTATTTCTCTCTCTCTTTCTCTCTTTCACTCTCTCTGCATGTAGATGTTTATATGTATATATGCTGATAATTATATGTAAATAAATATTTTGTTATATTGTTAGATAATAACGTTAAATCAAAGACAATGTTTATATTACAATTCCAGTCATAAATAAAATCGATCGGAGACAGGTGAATGGATACACACCGTACAACCGGGAACACCCACCAAAGACGTGTCCGGTTGTGGAAATGCCGAAATCCGTACCGAGAGGCATTGAAAAGTAACATGTTAAATTCGCTGAATTGTCTCCAATTCACCACATCAGTACGGACCACATCAATACACATACCTGATTTTGATATGATACTTCCCATACACAGGTGTCCCCGTTGTCCGTCTGTTTCTCCCTAACGACATACACACCTTTAGCTCGCTAGGTCCTTTGTGAATGCGTAGTATTTACACATTTGTTAATGAATAACTTTGAATGAAGACATAATATATTTAACGAAATTTAAAAATAAAGGATAGACCAATGAGCATGTCTTTGTGTAAGCTTTATCGTACTCCTCAATCTTTACGAATATACATAGTTATAACAAGAGTATCCTACTAACAAACTTAAGAAAAGATACATCAGTGTTTAAAGGTCAAATAAAACGATTTTTGTTTTGGCATTTTAATGCATATTTGCATGGCAAAAAAAATAATTAAAATTAAAATAAATTAGTATAAGATTATTAGAAAGTATTGTACTCAGACACGTTATTTGATAAGATGGTTTACAATGTTTTATTTATTATTGTCTGTATTTCCAGCATGCATACTTTGTAACTCTTCATACATTTTCTTTTCAAAAAGTGGGATGTTGATTCCTCAAATGGCATATATCTTATTCCATAACGTAAATCTTTATTTAATGAACAATTTCTACAATCTTCTAGACCTAATTTGCACGATCATGAGACATAATTAAACAGTATGCTTGTTAATTTAAATTGATCCTGAAAGTATTATATAATAAGATGTAGGTATGTCTGTAGTCCGATTGTATATCTCTATTTACCACCATTATTTACTTGGTTCCAGAATAAATGACAGTAATGAGATTCATGAAGTTCAGTCGACTTTGATCAAAGTTGCAGAGACATTATTTTCTACTATCAATCTGATTTTACGCAAATAGACATTTAACACATGTATCACATTGTATAAAACGAAGTTATACTTTTCATCTAATTTCCATCTAAATTCCCTTTTTTTTTTACTAACAGTGTTCATGAAGTACAAACGTTTATTACACTGTAAAAAATATAATATGGGCTGTATGGTTCGGAAACTTTAATATTTCAATAATGCTGAATGCGACTCGGCCAAATGTTTGCATAAGTACAAGACACGATACAATAGAACAAAACAACCCGACCTTCATACGTTTAAAACTATTTTTATCTCATTGTTCAAATGTGCGCATCGATTATGAATCGCATATGCACCTGAAGTGCATGCGCAGTTCAATATTATGCTGAGTTGTTGAGCTAAAAGCACGTATAAGCAAGTCAAAAGAAGAATAGTGACAACAAAAACTTGAACTAGAATAGCATGTTCAGATAGGATATAGATGTCAGAGGTACTCTTTGATTCCATTTAAAATTTTCTTATTTGGCAAGTTAAACTTAGCGTCTTTCCGTTGTCAGATTTAAGCGTAATGCAAATAATAATATTATGACAGGTTTGATCATGTCATAAATTTCTGCCTTCTTTACATTGTTTATGTTTAATAGCATATAGTCGGGCTGATAAGCATATCTTAACACTAAGGTTATTATCAAGCGCTTTAACTGCGACGCACGTGTAGCACGACGTCTATTAAATAGGCTTCGAGCATCGAATTCTGAAGTCAAGGGTGTCTGTTGTGGCATAACATTCAACGCGACCTACAGTCAGAAGGACATTGGCACTTAGTCACTTTGAAAGACAAGCAAGTTCTTCGACAGTCAAACTTGGTGTTTTTGAATGTCGAGTTGAATGTCGTGTCAAATCTTGTGCGAGCATAACATTCAAACTTGGTGCATTTGAATGTCATGGCATTAGTCGTGTCGAATGTTGCATCAACTCGACATTTTAACTTTGTCACTTTGAATGTCGAGTTAAATGTGGTTCTGAATGCTATACCAACACGACATTCACACTTAGTGAATAGAATGTGACTTAGTCAGTTTGAATGTTTAATCTAAATGTCGTGCCAAACGTTATGTCAGCATGTCATTCAATATATTCATTCTAAATGTCCATCTGAATATCGTTTCATTTGTATTTAAATTTTTTTTTTTCATTTTGTTTGTCACTAACGTGTACCGTAACTGATAAGCGTAAGTTAAATGTATATTTTCATCTTTAGTCCGGTTGGATTTTAGAATGCTCATTTAAAAATCGCATCGTCGAAAATGACGAAGTTAAACAAACCGGGAAGTTTAACTAAATCTAATATCGCCGTCATTGTTTTTAATACACACCTAGAAAAAATAATAATGTACTCGTTTTTTAAGAACTCAAGCAGAGTTTCAATTGCTTTGTAAACAGTATATTTTGCTTTCCCATCTTAGTTGGTAAGATATACATGACCAGTGTCTAAAGTTCAGAAGTTTCCATTATTGTGGAAAACAACGATAACAAAACTTGAATTTTGAATGGCTATATTAAAAAATGACATAAAATATTAGCACCGTTCAATGATATCCATTGAACCATTTAGAAATCAATATGGAACTTGCAATTCGATTTTCTACCTTAGGTAGGTGTTGCATGTTATGTTCAGTAACGAATAATATTTGAGAATAGTTGTGCATAAAAACTAGTTATAGTTTCTTAATTATTTTATTTTGTTTAACAATATAATGAATTCGCTAACATCCACTTTGACGGTGGTACATGTATTAAACATTAAGGGAAATACAATGGCGAATTAACTTTTCTTTTCGAAACAATATTTCTAACAATTATTTCTTAATGCTTTAAGTTTACAGAGTAACAAGATCAACTTATCTTTCTAAAAAAAATCCAACAAAAACAAAAAGAGTTCTCTCTCTCTCTAAAGAGCTACTTCCCTTGACCAATTTGGGTTGTAGAAAATAGAGAAATAGCGACGCGTTCAGGGGGCTTTCCTGTTTTATAGTACATAGATACAATGTTCTAAGTCGGCCGTTTTCTCTCAGCCTATCAGAGTCAGAAGACCTGTGTAAATGTTCTATCACGACCTTGTCCGTCTTACCGGACTTGACTGACGGTGTTCAAGCGCGTAAACAAGGGTGTTACTGACGGTGGACTTATCATTTCTTATAACAGTTCTCAGGTCATACCCCTTTTGGTCATTTAATACCTGGAATATTTCCTCTTAACATAGAAAAGAATAATTGATCAATTTGCATGAAAGTGTCTCCCGACACATCGTGCTTATGTACTAAATGAGACAACGGAAAGTATGGCAATATCCTATTTGTACCATGGTCAGACTCATTTCTAGGTCATTTAATCATCGGTTCAGATCGTTTTAAAGTTAACATACGAGGGGCACTTTTTAAGTTCGTAGAGTAAGCCTATAACTTTTAACGCGATAATAAAATTACACGATTCTTTACACAGAGCTAGTGTAAACATTCCCTTTTCGAACGGTGTCAAGCTTTGTGGCGTACGTGGTCCACGTGCGCGCTGCGATTGATATTTTCAACACTTTAGTAAAATACGGGTTGTGAAACCTGGATCTATCATTTTTAACCCGAATCTAAGGCTATAAATACGGGTACGCATCAGAGAAAGATCCATTGTAGATAAACCAATGTTAAGTAGTTGTGTTCCAAAGTAACGTTCCTTGCTCAAGAGGACATGACAGCTTTAAACAGAAATTGTAAAAACAAAACAAACAACAAACAACACTCTTTTCAGATGAAGAAAGGTAAAAGGACACAGGGAGGATCGGCATTTGTGCTGGCGATGCTGTTTCTGACACTGAGTTTACCATATACAACACCCAGCACTTCTACTAGTACAGCACAGACTAATGCCAGTGGTTTAACAACCACAACTACCACACCTACAACAACTACGACATCAATGACACCAACAGCTTCCACAACCACACCAATTACAGCCACAATAACTCCAACTACTAAGACATCGACACCAACTACTACCACAACATCAACTTCAGCGACAGCAACTACTACTACAGAGACACCAACTACGAAAAAAACGACACAAACTCCTACCACAACGACACCAACTACTACGAAAACAACACCTACAACGACAACAACACCTACAACTACCACACCAACTCCAACAACTACCATACCTACAGGATCTAGTACCACAATCAATCCAACTACTTCAACAACCACTCCAACTACTACCACAACTACACCGACTACTACCACAACGACACAATCTACTACCACAACCACATCAACTACTGAAACAACGACACCAACTTCTACAACAACTACAGCAAATACTACAATAACAACTCCAACAACGAAGACAACAACACCTACTACGACCACAATGACTTCATCTGCTACAACTATGACACCAAGTACTACGACAACAACACCTACTACGACAACAACAGCAACAAGGACCATGCCTATAGCAACTAATACCACAATCACTCAAAATACTACCACAACCATGCCAACTACTACTACACCTACACCAACTACTACCCCAACGACACCCACTACTAACATAACAACACCAATTACTACAACAACGACACAAACTACTACCACAACAACTCCAATTACTGCCACTACCAGTCCAACTACTACAACAATGACACCGACTTCTACGACGACTTCAACTAGTACTTTAACCAACCCAACTACTACAACTACGACACTAACAACTACCAGACCTACAGCATCAACTACTACAGTAACTCCAATTAATACCACAACCACAACAACTTCTACCATAACTACACCTACTACTGCAACAACTACACCAACTCCTGCGACACTATCAATTACAACAACTACACCAACTACCACAACAACCACACCAACTACTACGACAACGACACAAACTACAATGGCATCGACAGCAACTACAACCATAACAACACCAACTACTGCCACTTCCACTCCAAATAGTACAAGAGCGACACCAATTGCTACGACAACACCAACTGCAAGTATAACCACAACAACACCTACGACAACGACACCATCAACCACAACAACGACACCAACTACAACGTCAACGACACCAACTGCAAGTATATCCACAACAACTCCTACGACAACGACACCATCAACCACAACAACGACACCAACTACTGCGTCAACGACACCAACTGCAAGTATAACCACAAAAACTCCTACGACAACGACACCATCAACCACAACAGCGACACCAACTACTACGTCAACGACACCAACTGCAAGTATAACCACAACAACTCCTACGACAACGACACCATCAACTGCAACTGCGACACCAACTACTGCGTCAACGACACCAACTGCAAGTATATCCACAACAACACCTACGACAACGACACCATCAACTACAACAGCGACACCAACTACTGCGTCAACGACACCAACTGCAAGTATAACCACAACAACACCTACGACAACGACACCATCAACTACAACAGCGACACCAATTGCTACGACAACACCAACTGCAAGTAAATCCACAACAACACCTACGACAACGACACCATTAACTACAACAGCGACACCAACTACTGCGTCAACGACACCAACTGCAAGTATATCCACAACAACTCCTACGACAACGACACCATCAACTACAACAGCGACACCAACTACTGCGTCAACGACACCAACTGCAAGTATAACCACAACAACACCTACGACAACGACACCATCAACTACAACAGCGACACAAACTGCTACGACGACACCAACTGCAAGTATAACCACATCAACACCTACGACAACGACACCATCAACTACAACAACGACACCAACTACTACGTTAACGACACCAACTGCAAGTATAACCACAACAACTTCTACGACAACGACACCATCAACTACAACAACGACACCAACTACTACGTCAACGACACCAACTGCAAGTATATCCACAACAACTTCTACGACAACGACACCATCAACTACAACAACGACACCAACTACTACGTCAACGACACCAACTGCAAGTATAACCACAACAACACCTACGACAACGACACCATCAACTACAACAGCGACACCAACTACTGCGTCAACGACACCAACTGCAAGTATATCCACAACAACTCCTACGACAACGACACCATCAACCACAACAGCGACACCAACTACTGCGTCAACGACACCAACTGCAAGTATAACCACAACAACACCTACGACAACGACACCATCAACTACAACAGCGACACCAACTACTGCGTCAACGACACCAACTGCAAGTATATCCACAACAACTCCTACGACAACGACACCATCAACCACAACAGCGACACCAACTACTGCGTCAACGACACCAACTGCAAGTATAACCACAACAACTCCTACGACAACGACACTATCAACCACATCAACGACACCAACTACTACGTCAACGACACAAACTACAATGACATCGACAGCAGCTACAACCATAACAACACCAACAACTACCACTTCCACTCCAAATAGTACAACAGCGACACCAATTGCTACGACGACACCAACTGCAAGTATTACCACAACAACACCTACGACAACGACACCATCAACCACAACAACGACACCAACTACTACGTCAACGACACCAACTGCAAGTATATCCACAACAACACCTACGACAACGACACCATCAACTATAACAGCGACACCAATTGCTACGACGACACCAACTGCAAGTATATCCACAACAACACCTACGACAACGACACCATCAACCACAACAACGACACCAACTACTACGTCAACGACACCAACTGCAAGTATAACCACAACAACACCTACGACAACGACACCATCAACTACAACAGCGACACCAACTACTACGTCAACGACACCAACTGCAAGTATAACCACAACAACTCCTACGACGACACCATCAACTACAACAACGACACCAACTACTGAGTCAACGACACCAACTGCAAGTATAACCACAACAACACCTACGGCAACGACACCATCAACTACAATAGCGACACCAACTACTACGTCAACGACACCAACTGCAAGTATAACCACAACAACTCCTACGACGACACCATCAACTACAACAACGACACCAACTACTACGTCAACGACACCAACTGCAAGTATAACCACAACAACTCCTACGACAACGACACCATCAACTACAACAGCGACACCAACTACTGCGTCAACGACACCAACTGCAAGTATAACCACAACAACTCCTACGACAACGACACCATCAACTACAACAGCGACACCAATTACTACGTCAACGACACCAACTGCAAGTATAACCACAACATCTCCTACGACAACGACACCATCAACTACAACAGCGACACCAATTACTATGTCAACGACACCAACTACTGCGTCAACGACACCAAATACGACAAAAACGACAGCAAATAGTACAACAACAATTCCAACAACGAAGACAACAACACCTACTACGACCACAATGACTCCATCTGCTACAACTATGACACCAAGTACTACGACAACAACACCTACTACAACAACAACAGCAGCAAATACCGAAACAACAACAACAACAATGACTATGCCTACAGCATCTAATACCACAATCACTCAAAATACTATCACAACCATGCCAACTACTACTACAACTACACCAACTACTACCCCAACGACACCCACTACTAACATAACAACACCAATTACTACAACAACGACACAAACTTCTACCACAACAACATCAACTACTACGACAACTGCTACGACAACACCAACTACTTCTATAACAACACCAACTACTACAACAACGACACAAACTACTACCACAACAACTCCAACTACTGCAACAACCAGTCCAACTACTACAACAATGACACCGACTTCTACGACGACTTCAACTAGTACTTTAACCAATCCAACTACTACAACTACGACACTAACAACTACCAAACCTACAGCATCTAGTACTACTGTAACTCCAAATAATACCACAACCACACCAACTTCTACCACAACTACACCTACTACTGCAACAACTACACCAACTATTACTACAACTACACCAACTCCTGCGACACTATCAATTACAACAACGACACCAACTACCACAAAAACCACACCAACTACTACGACAACGACACAAACTACAATGGCATCGACAGCAACTACAACCATAAAAACACCAACTACTGCCACATCCACTCCAAATATTACAACAGCGACACCAATTGCTACGACAGCACAAAATGCAAGTATAACCACAACAACACCTACGACAACGACACCATCAACCACAACAGCGACACCAACTACTGCGTCAACGACACCAAATACGATAAAAACGACAGCAACTACTACAACAACAACTCCAACAACGAAGACAACAACACCTACTACGACCACAATGACTCCATCTGCTTCAACTATGACACCAAGTACTACGACAACAACACCTACTACGACAACAACAGCAGCAACTACCGAAACAACAGCAACAATGACCATGCCTACAGCATCTAATACCACAATCACTCAAAATACTACCACAACCATGCCAACTACTACTACAACTACACCAACTACTACCCCAACGACACCCACTACTAACATAACAACACCAATTACTACAAGAACGACACAAACTACTTCCACAACAACTCCAACTATTGCCACAAGTCCAACTACTACGACAATGACACCGACTTATACGACGACTTCAACTAGTACTTTAACCAACCCAACTACTACAACTACGACACTAACAACTACTATACCTACAGCATCTAATACTACAGTAACTCCAATTAATACCACAACCACACCAACTTCTACCACAACTACACCTACTACTGCAACAACTACACCAACTCCTGCGACACTATCAATTACAACAACGACACCAACTACCACAACAACGACACCAACTACTACGACAACGACACAAACTACAATGGCATCTACAGCAACTACAACCATAACAACACCAACTACTGCCACTTCCACTCCAAATAGTACAACAGCGACACCAATTGCTACGACAACACCAACTGCAAGTATAACCACAACAACTCCTACGACAACGACACCATCAACCACAACAACGACACCAACTACTACGTCAACGACACCAACTGCAAGTATATCCACAACAACTCCTACGACAACGACACCATCAACCACAACAGCGACACCAACTACTGCGTCAACGACACCAACTGCAAGTATAACCACAACAACACCTACGACAACGACACCATCAACTACAACAGCGACACCAACTACTGCGTCAACGACAACACCAACTGCAAGTATATCCACAACAACTCTTACGACAACGACACCATCAACCACAACAACGACACCAACTACTACGTCAACGACACCAACTGCAAGTATAACCACAACAACTCCTACGACAACGACACCATCAACCACATCAACGACACCAACTACTACGTCAACGACACCAACTGCGAGTATAACCACAACAACACCTACGACAACGACACCATCAACCACAACAACGACACCAACTACTGCGTCAACGACACCAACTGCAAGTATATCCACAACAACTCCTACGACAACGACACCATCAACCACAACAACGACACCAACTTCTACGTCAACGACACCAACTGCAAGTATAACCACAACAACACCTACGACAATGACACCATCAACTACAACAGCGACACCAATTACTATGTCAACGACACCAACTGCAAGTATAACCACAACAACTCCTACGACAACGACACCATCAACCACAACAGCGACACCAACTACTACGTCAACGACACCAACTGCAAGTATAACCACAAAAACACCTACGACAACGACACCATCAACCACAACAGCGACACCAACTACTACGTCAACTACACCAACTGCAAGTATAACCACAACAACTCCTACGACAACGACACCATCAACTACAACAGCGACACCAACTACTGTGTCAACGACACCAACTGCAAGTATATCCATAACAACTCCTACGGAAACGACACCATCAACTACAACAGCGACACCAACTACTGCGTCAACGACACCAACTGCAAGTATAACCACAACAACACATACGACAACGACACCATCAACTACAACAGCGACACCAATTGCTACGACGACACCAACTGCAAGTATAACCACAACAAAACCTACGACAACGACACCATCACCTACAACAGCGACACCAACTACTGCGTCAACGACACCAACTGCAAGTATAACCACAACAACACCTACGACAACGACACCATCAACTACAACAGCGACACCAACTACCATCCCCACAACTGCCTCTCCAAATGAGACACATTGTGGTTCGTATATGTTTGTGGCTTTTTGCTATAATCTTAAATTGTCTACTATTCTACTTATGTGGCAGTTTAATAAAGTATGTATGTACATTTTTATTTTCAATCTACTTTGAGGGTTTAACATAATACGAGTAATTAAGACGATTTTTAAATTGACAGCGATCCATTAAGGACTGACAAGCCTCGACATTCTTGCCTTAAATAAGGTCACTGAATTGCTCATTAAAGATACCATGACTGTGCACTTAGAACTTTAGTAATTTTGATAGCTTGAGAAAAGTTTCCGGCATATGTCATTCGTTATAATTCATATATTTAAGTATTATTCAACTGAACTTTAGTTATTTTATTGATGAAAATGTATTTCAGGGTTATTCCTGGCTCATGGTAATAGACCCAGTATCCTCTACGGTCAAGATGACGCTTGCAGTCCACCGACAGTAACAACATCATATGACCTATATTTCCAAGGCATCCGAGTCACAAAAATCTTTGTGAGTTTATCATTATTGTGCTTCATTGTCCCCATCAAATAACCACTCACTGCTACATAACTGGAAGAAAAAAGTTAAGATACTGATCATTTATCGACAACCAGGTGCTGGGTTATCTAGATCTGCACAATGAACGGTTTCAAACCGTCTTTTGGCATAAACCAGCTAATCCAATTAGTGTACGTGTACACCGAGTGTTGAATGTTTGGCCTACTTTACACACACACACACATACACGCACGCACGCACACACTCACGTACACACACACACACACACACACACACACACACACACGCAATACACACACACTCACATACACATAATGAGTGAGAGAGAGAGAGAGAGAGAGAGAGAGAGAGAGAGACGGACACACACAGATACAGTGCATATTGTATCTGATACTATTGTGTGCTTTTGAGATGTTGAGATAGGTGTGTACTGAAACAGTTAAAATAACAATAATGGGGGTTGGGGTATGCATAAATCGCTGAATAGTCATTAGCGTTATCATGATTAACTCCTGTTCCACAAGTTTGGAACATACCGATATTTTAAACTGTTATGATCCTGGTGAGACACACCCAAGCGGGAACTGACAGAGATGGGTCTGTTCTATTCTGGTCTGGCCTAATTCCGTGATAAGCAAGTTAAAAGTTACAAGAGTTAAAGTGTAACATTTTTTAAATCAGAAGATATTGTTTGTTGGTTTGTATGTTTCATATATTTTACGAAGTATGCTAACTTTTCATTGTTGATTTTATATACTGTGTTTTTATCATATTATCACCCACTCCCCATGGGAGTATACCTCGCTAAGCTTTTTTCGTGATGTACTTTTATATATATTTTTCTTTTTATTTTGGTGATAATTACCCGAAGCCCTATACATACCTCGCAACACGTGTCAATTGCCTTCTTGTCTCACACCAAGTCAGCGTGACCTGTGCTACGTAACACTAATTCATTGATCGATAATCCTCCTCGCTTTGTTCTTTGTTGGTAACGAAATGTAAGTCCACAATTGATGGAAGAAATTAACAGGAAGTCGGTAAAGATTAAAAGGAGCAATAAAACATGTCTAATCTTTTTGATGGGCTGAAGGATAAGAAAGAAACGAGGCGAGTAACTTTTACTGGCGAGTAACCTTTACGACAAGTATTCACTGTACGATTGCTACCAATCACCTTAAGTTCTCATGACGACGTGTAATGACAGACTTAAGAGGGGCTGTGTAGAGAGTCAGGCGTCTAGAAAGTATCTTAATAGCATCTCATAAACTATTCCACCTCAGAATATCTATCGATATTTTCAGGCGCGCCATGCAAAAATGACGATAGCTTGATCAACAATTAAAGATGACTTGCCGAATTTATTGAATACGTTCACGAGTTCTGTTGTAATAGTGTGACAACGGTAAAATAGAGCAGAGTTGATTGCAAAATAGCGATCGATATTCTTAGAAACTGGCCGCCGTAATAAAAAAGAATGATTCTGTATTCCACGCCCTGGATGATACCACGTAATCCCAAAAGAATTCGCCGGGTAAATTCCACAAAATACGTGAACTTAATCTCTCAATTAATACAACGTGCTATTTTTTTCTAAGAAAATGTTTTAAATTTTCTAAATGATCTAAATTCTACCATTGTTCTACATTGCGTATACGTTTCAGCTTAGGAAAAAACAGATTTCAATTGGATCGATCCTGCGGTGTTGTCTGATCGGAAACTGCACCACTTTTCAGCTTCTTTAGGCCTTTAATTGTGCAAAACATTGATTTGTCTTTCAGCGTAGTAACCTAATCTCCGGCGAATAATAAGCCATGTTCCAATAGTTGAACCAGCAAAAAACACATTATAGAGTTACCGTCACTCATTTAAATATTAGTCGATGTGCTATTGAAAGTAAGAAGCCTTAATGAAAGTGAGTAAAAGGCTCAATACAAGATTTCTCACTTCCCAGATAGCAACATACAAGGGATCCATCTGGTTCTACGCATCGGCCCCATATGATCTATCATATTAATTACTATATTACTATATTAATCTATATTAAATTCCATATATGCATACACAGATACAGCCCATATGGATCCCATACTATCCGGGCTCTTTTAGTTCTGACACTGCATACCCAGTATTCAAATTCCCAATTTGGTTAAGTCATTATTTACGTGCAAACGTTATCCGTCAAGTAATGTTCTATCCACTCGCATTGAGAAACAAAAAAGCGTATTACGACCTTTGTGTCGACTTCGACTGCTTAGTATAACAGCTTTAGGGATCAGTAGTTATTTATAATGTTAGAGTAAGAAACAATGACATAGCCTGCTTACAGACTTACTGAAGCGCTATCAATAGAACCATAAAACCGCTGTAGTACAAACCTATTTGTTGCATTATCGTCGCGTGGGAGACACTTTATTTTAACATAAATTAATACCCACTAATATCCGCTTCATGCGCAGAACTGATCTCATTTAGTTGATACCTTAATCAGTTTGCAGTAAATAGCGCTGTACAGTGACCCACATGAAATAAGTGATTGGTAATAATATTTTTTTCTTCTATTTTGCACATACTTCTTTGACATCCAATCGGTCCATGTAGTCGATCTGTTTGCAGCTATCCTACATCGTTAAGTTAATTAAACAGTGCGGTTAATTTTCTCCATTTATACGCATTAAAATCATAATATGCTTTAATAATTAAAAAGATGAAATTAATTTATTTATATCTGTTTTAACCTGAACATCGTACGTGTTTTTTTACAAAACGCGCTCTATTTTCTGTCGCGTTTACTACTACTACTACTACTACTACTACTACTGCTACTACTACTACTACTTACTACTACTACTACTACTACTACTACTACTACTACTACTACTACTACTACTACTACTTACTACTACTACTACTACTACTACTACTACTACTACTACTACTATTACAAAACATGATGAATGATGACGATGATGATGATGATGATGATGATGATGATGATGATGATGATGATGTTGATGATGATGATGATGATGATAATGATAAAGCTGATGTTGCTGATGATGATTGCGACAAGGACGACGACGCTGATGATGATGTTGATAATAATATTTCTACTAACAACTACACGAAAGTACAACAGTCAGCAGCTATGATCATAACTAAACTATACTCATATCTAATTTCTCCCTCATTATGCCGTACCTTTATGCAACTCAAAGATGGTATTGGTAATTGTTTAATCTATACATGTATAATGTATTGTCTTTAAATCTCCGAACAAAGACCGTACTATAATATGTTTAAATAAAAAAGCAAAAGTTTTAAGTAGAATTTTATACTATGTTAAATTTAAGTAATATTATGGCACAATGAATATTCTGTACACCTTCAAAATAGCAACGGGCAAATTAAAACAAATCTTAAATAGGAAGTAATAGGAAACAAGGACCATTGTCATTTTGTCATTTTTCATTTCAGGTATGTGCAAACGGATTAATTTGCTTCAACAAACCATTCACAACGTATACACCGCCGAAAAATGGCGATTTTAACACGGACTTTCAGGGCAGACATTGTCTGGCCGGTTACTTTAGAGATTTGATTCTAGCAGGTGCAGGAAATGTTTCTTACGAATCCCACAGCTTATATGATAGCGGCATTAACAGCAGCCACTCGGCGATATCAGGAGTGAAACTCATACTGGAAGCATACTACAACAACCTGGTTTTCAATCCGTCCTATGTGTTTTTCGCAACATGGAATAAAGTTCCAATGTACGGTTCTACTTCTGAAGCAGTAAGTGCTTCCCTAAAACCATTTCAAAATATTTGAAGTAGTCATTATAAGTAGCATTGCCATGATTATATATTTGTAGATTTAAAATATTTTTATTATTTTCACTTCTTATTGATGACCAATTACTTATTCTTACATTGGCTGCTACCTCAACCCATTTCGTATAACAGTGTTTATGTTACTTTAAGTCTTTTAGTCTTTGTACCGCATGCCCATTCGGTGGTTTTATAATCTAGGTGTAAAGCTAATCAGACATTTAACCAGATTCATCAAAACGAGACGAATCCTTCCCGTTCTTCTCTGCTTTCCTAACACAAACAAATATTAACATTCTTAAATATATTTATTTTTAAAAAGTCATACAATTTAATAAGTAGCCTTACGTTTATGCGCATCACTTAAGTCGTCGTGAATTCTTCAGCTGTATTTCTTTTAAATTAAGACAGACCATAAGCATTCATTATCAACAGCATCTCATTGTCAAATTTTGGGAATGCACCCACAGAAGGGTAAATGCTCTTAAACTGTAAAGTTTACAACAATGAAAAAATCTTGTCTTATTTCATTCAGACTGTGACGTTCCAGATCATTTTTACTAGTAACGGACAATCGTCGTACGCCCTGTATTCCTACGAAAAGAACGGCATGAACTTCCAGACTGGTACCCAGTTTATTGGTGTCATTACTGACGGTTGGGCCCGTGGATTAGACGACAGTACAGACGGCTCACTACTGAGACGTCCGGACATCAACGTACCGTTAGGATGTAATATATTTTCTAATCCATTTTCTTCAGTTATCTTTTGCCAAGACGAATAACGTGATATTGGCGTAAGTGCGTGGTTCAGATTTCCTTTTGTTGGAAGGGTGTGTGAGGATAGCTTAAATTTGCCCATTGCTATGAATGCGTTGCACATACATTGAAAAATAAATAAAACATAAAACATCTTTTTTATTCTACTCCCCTAAAGGGGTAAATGTGTTTAAAAGAAAGGGTTAAAGCACACCCTTTTAAATATGCTAAAAAAAGCATTCATTTGAAATTAAGTTGTATCCAGATGTTTGCAATAAATATCAACAGAACTAATTAAAACGTTACCTTTGTACATGTACCACCAAAAACTACTGTTTTCCGATATTTGACCTTAACACCTTACTCCACCTGGTTTATGTTAAGCATTAAGCACTTTTAAAATATATTTGACAACAATCATGTAGTGAGATTCGTTGAATTTGTATTTAGCAGTGTACTTAATCCATTGTCTACATTTCTAGCTATATGTAAAGGAGGGAAGATAATTCAAGGAGATAGAGGAAGACCCGTCACACCTGACGCAATATGCAAGGAATGGTACATGTCAGAGGAACACAATATTGCCTACTACCGGTCCGTCATGGCTGTCATGCCTCTGTGTCCCTGTATTGACTGGTTCCTGTTCTTCGATAGACGCTTCGAGTTTGAGGTTCGAGCGCGGTGGCAGATCTTTAATTCAACATACTCTGTCAGTTTGATGCCTTCTCGGCGTTTCGGAACATTTGGAAAGGTATACTGAGATCATTAGTTTTGTTTGTTAAATCTAGGCCCGTACTTCACCAACCATTCTTAAGTAAGAATTGTTTAAGCCAGGAATTTCATTGCACAGTATCTACATTATGTATTTAACTACATGTCTGTATTTTCAATGACACTTTAACTTTTCTACTTTTAGCTTATCATCACACGGAAACTTCATGGTATGAAAATTGAGACTTGGGCTAAAGTTATAACTTTAGGCTTAAGAATGGTTGGTGAATACAGACCCTATTCTTTCTACTTTTCATGTTTATTCGTACAAATCACTAGTTATTTTTCTTTTAAATTAGAAACAGACAAATAGAACTGACCTTATCAGTAGCTGGGAGCTGGCCAATCTGGATCTTTACTATTTGCCGACACATAATCAAATCATGCTAATCTGTTAGCAGGCTAAGAGCTGTGGCACATTAAAGTCATGATTGTTATCATTCTATTTTGGATCGATAACCACTAAACATTAACACTTATTCTTACATACCTTTTGACTGCAAAAGTACGTCACTTATAAATGTATTATTAATCATTATTGTAATGACAAATGGGTTAAATAAAGAAAGTCCTATAAGCGCATTTATTGATTTTAATAAGGGGTTCGTGTATATTGTTTCGATTGTTGTTTAACAGTAAAACCTTCTTCAAGCCCAAACAATAATTGAGAGTTATGGATTTAATATAACATCTCAAACCTAGTATTATTTTAACATTTTGTGATTCAAAAGAGATTTAGTTTAGCATAGTAGATATATAATTGCGAGTCTTGTTGAATTCGAATTCAATGATTTTACCGAATTTACTTTATCGGCGTACACATTCCTTATTCTTCCTTTCATTAAACCAATACTTCGCTAATACAGACATGTACCTATGACACGTGGAGTGGAAGGTACATCAACTCAAATGTCAATTATAACTCCGGGTCATTCAATCGTTACAACCGCATCTTGTATCCACGGGCTCACCAGGAGAACGATATATACTTCAAGAATCAATGTTGTCTAGAGTCCAAAAATTGTCATCTCTTCTATAAAGTTCGCCCTATCGAAGGTTGTTACTCCACGTTCCCGTTTCGATGGGGTAAGTCTTCTTTTATATACCATAGATAAGACGTGTTTTCTTTATACTTGATATTTGATTTCTCATCAAAATCCATCATTCTCTCAAAAGTGTCCCACTATGTATCTGCATATCGTTTACTAAAGTAATAGATAAAATGCAAGTTCTATGCGAGGCCTCTTTTCACAATTTATTCCATTCCATTAAATAACTCTGGCTTTACGAACTTTAAGACTCTGCGCTATGTATTGGACACACTTATTTGAAGCTCGACTGTTCTTCAAATAGGAGCACTGTTCTATAACATCCAGCTTCAGCGGAAATTTAGGCTCCGCCATGAGTCTCAGGTAAGACAACTTGAGCAGTCTCCATGCCCTTTACGTGAGATTGCACAGTAGGTATACCATCGGGACTTTGTATACCTTTATTATATGATATGCCAACTGCGGATAAATCTTCGGCTTTTTATGATATGTTATTTAAAACATATTACTATGATCATTGCAACATATGCCAAACTCGAAAATGACACAGGACAAAGGTTTTTAACATGTAAGCCAAGCGAAAAGTAACAACATATTTGTGATGAGTCATATAACGAAAAGAGCAAAATCGACAGTTACCGCCTTGGAATGGTCAGTCGGCAATATGGGCCGACTGGGGTGCTTAAACCGTTTTAACACAGCTCTAACCTCGCACTTCCTGATGGGTTTCACAAATGCAAGCAATGAAAAGAAATCCGTTCTTTTTGAATACAAAATGTCTAAGCGCTGGTGTTTTCTTTGAAAAGTTATGACGAAGGTAGTGATGTCATTGGAAAATAATGCCCACATAGCGTAAAGAAAAGGAAGAAGTATTATTTCTACTTCTTACTTTGTTTGTTTGGGTTGTTTTCTAATTCGATGATTTCTTTCGTAGTTTTTACGTTTCACTTTTGATACGTTTGGCATATAACGTCATGGCATTGTATGACGTCATTAAACTTTTCTTATTATACGTCAGCGCTTCGGCTGTTTAAATTCAAACTACTCTCCCATTTGGATTTTTAGGTTCCTTGTATCTACTGTACAGACTGTACATATGTTAATAGTTTATTTTATTACTAGATATTTTGTATGTATATAAGTTCATTGTATCTTTTGTAACTCCCGATGCAGGTACTGTTAGTTGTTTCACTTTGACGGGATATTTGTATTTACACAGTTTGTTTGATAGAAAAAGAACTCCAGGAAGTGCGAGGCTGGAGAGCTCCACAAACCAGGTTTAAGCACCCCAGTAGGCCCTTTTACCGACTGACCATTCTAACGCAGTAACTGATGGTTTTTCATTTTGTGTGCTATGTCTCGTCTCTGTGTTCATATTAAGTTTACCCTGTTTGCCTTTGTCAAGAGGCAGATTAGATTTAAATATATGTGGAAATTTTTATAGGACATTGTCTTATTTACCTATTTAATTTTAAGTAATGACTTCAGTATTATCAAGATAATATCCCGAAAGCAATTAGTTAATGCGCCTTCTAAGTGACCAAAATTGATATAATAAAGTTTGGTAGTACCTGGTGGAATAAAGTAAGAAATATGACCCTGCTGCAACAAAATCTCCTTGCTTATCAATTTATAAAAATAAAATCGTTCGTATTAAAGTTTTTCATAAAAGAACTATCAATCTTACATCATACGGACAAGCACATGAGTGTAGTTTTTCATCTACAATTTAATTATTGAAGACATTATTATTGTAACATTGTCCATATACACCTTTTAAAGCTGTTGGATTTGGTGATCCCCATATCAACACACTGGATGGTCAGTCCTACACATTTAACGGTCACGCGGAGTACGTTCTTCTGAATGTCAACAACAGCCAGCTCCAGATTCAGGCGCGTACAGACAAGGCTAAACGAACAAATGGCAACTACTCAGATGCCACCATTTTCACTGCGTTCGCCATCCAGGGCAAGGAGGTTTGGTTGCAAGTGGAACTAAATGCAAACCGAACCAGTGTGGAGGTATACTCTGGAAATAACAAATCATCTGCCATAGACTACACGTCTGACTTCTACAATACAGTCGCACCTCTTAACTATGTTTCGACAGGAATGAGCATGCGTCGTGTGAATAATACACTAATTACTTCGTTTTCGGAAACAAGTAAGTTGTTGGCAGTTACTCTGCAGTCATTACTATATATATAATACTACATATGCTTTTAAGCACAAAGGGTTGGAAAGATACATCTTTACATTTCAAATCCAATTGTATTTTAGTTAGGACTTAAGCTCTCGCAGAATTGTTTTAACGAAAATATTACTTAAAAAGAGAATTTAAAATAAATGGTTTTAAAAAGTAAATGGTATTTTTCTCTAAGTTTCATATCTGTAATACGTTTGTTAAATTTGATTACCACTTCGTTAAATAAAGCACGTATATAGGTGATTCATAGACTCTTGTACGTTTAGGTATAACTTTCAATGTGACGGTAGCTGAAGGACTGCTGCAGATGAGTGTTGGTATTATAGATGACTTCAAAAATTTGACTAAAGGCCTGCTGGGTAATTTTAATGGAAATGCTAACGACGACTTATGGCCACGATATGTTTCGACCCCGTTGCCAAACAACTCCACAGAAAGAGCTATCTACAAATACTTTGGACAGACTTGTAAGCAATAAATACTCGCACTGTAATTGTTTCTTAATCTATAAATAAATAATGTTACCAAGACTAAGGCATCATAATACATACTTGAACCTTATTTTGTTAAAGACTCCATTCAATACCATAATATTTATTGATTCTCTTCTTGTAATCAACATCTTACAAGGTCAGTTAAGAGTCGATCTTTGGGCTTATTGTCAGAGCTATTGGTCAGTAAGGATGTTTGCCTATTCATGATAGGGATGACCAGTCCAAGCGAATCGGTCTTTAAGTACCACAATGGTCGGAGTCACGCTGATTTCTCTCACCCGGATTTCGTTCCCAATTTCCTGGACGACGCAGACCCCGACCTCGTTGCAAACGCCATCGTTGTTTGTGGAGTGGGACAGAACGAGTGTATCTTTGATCTGGTCTTCACTGGGAATAAGGCCCTGGCTATATCATCTAAGGCCATCAAACAGGCTGCCGCTAAGGATAAATATATTGCTTGTGGGTTGCTTTTAATTTAAATCGTATAGTCTTAAAATAGTGTATTGTTTTAGCCATCAAATGTTCTATTCTTATTTTTATTTTGCTGTCATCAATAATTTCCTTTAATGTTTGTTGTCTTTCTAGTTTTCACTCTCATCTTTTGATAGTCCCATTGCCATGAGATACCTCATTTTAACACGAAATATATTATTACTTACAAGTTATGTCTTTTTCCTATGTGACATTATATTTTAACTTATTATTTTATTATTTCGAAGGTAAACATGTCACCGTCATTCTAATTTACATGCATCTTAAAATCGGTTATTACGTATTTGACAACTCCATGGTATTAAAAGCTTATCACCAACAATTATTTTTTGTTATTCTGTTTAGCTAATTCCATACCAAGTGTAAGTCTCTATAATGGGTTCGGTACTGTAGACGAGGTCCAGTATATCCACGCAGAGTATCAGAAGTTTGTGGCCTTCCAAGTAAATGCTTCTGATGACGGAACAATAACAAACATAACTGTGAACACAACAGCAAACGCATTCAGAAGTCCACTTTCATCTGATAAAAAGATGAATATTACTCTCATTCTTGATTCCAAAACGCAATTTTATATCAAGTAAGTATTTTAATGTGAAAGTCGAAGCAATGATTTCTGTCCGTAATGTTATCAAGATAAATCTTACATAAATATCGTATTGTTTTTAGTTTATTATAGATCTAGTTATTACGTACGTACATACGTTCATTGTATCTGTTTTAACTCCCGATGCAGGTGCTTACCGTTAGTTGTTTCACTTTGACGGGATATTTTTATTAACACTGTCGTTTTAAAGAAAAACCTTCAGCAGGAAGTGCGAGGTTGGAGTGCTCCACAAACCAGGTTTAAGCACCCCAGTCGGCCCTTTAGCCGACTGACCGTTCCAAGGTGGTAACCGATGGTTTTTCTTTTTGTGTGTTATGTCTCGTCTCTGTGTCTTTGTCACATTTACCTTTACTTTGTTTGCCTTTGTCTACAGGTGCATACAATTTAAATATCTGTGAACATTTTGATAGGACCTTTTCTTATTTACCTATATACGTCGGAATTATTTTGAAATTGTAATTGTAGTGTTCAACTATTTCTTAACATCTGTATACACGATTTCAATAGTAAATGTAACCATCGAACTTTTGTTTGTTAAAGGGTGAAGGCTTTGGACAACTTGCAGGCCGAATCTCCGGTTCTTGATATTGGCATCATCTTCTGTACAGGCTGTTCTGGACACGGATTATGCAACTACAGTCTCCTACAGGAAGATATAAACTCCACAGACCTGTTTAAATATGCTAGCTGTGACTGTGACATATATTGGGATGGTATGGACACAACCCATTACATTTGACATTAATTGTGCTTAGAATTTCACATTTTATTATGACTATTCTGCAGTTACATAAATCCAAAATCTCCAATTACTGCAAAAGTCTTTGCTATTTCAAAATTACTATTTTTTTCAGATGACTTTTTTCAATCTTATTTACCAGTATCTATGAACAAAACTTGGTACAGGTTGGAACAGGTCGTAAAACACAATATCTGTCATATAGCTTCTGATGAAATCTAGTGGGTCTGATTTCCCGATTTTCGGCATTACTATAATAAATGCCATGTAAACAATGCTAACAAGTAGAAAATGCCACAGTCCAGTGTATTGTCTTTTTCCTTTTGTATTAAGGTCCGGACTGTGAATTAGACTATGACGCTTGTGCAGAGTCCCCATGTTCTCTTGGCCGAAATTGTACTGATATTCCCGCTGCACTACATAAATCAAACGGCACTTCTCACAAATGTACACCATGTCCAGCTGGATACGCAGACAACGGCGCAAAATGCTTAGGTAATCTCAACATACTGTAAGATTAAACATATATTTTCTTGTTAATCTTGGTAAGTTTTGCAGTTTATACTGTATTGGTTAAGGCTCTGGACTTCAGATCGAAGTGTTAAAAGTTAAAAACGTCAACGAAAGTCATATGCTAACGTTTAAGACCTTTTACATACTATATAACTCCAGGCAGTTTCTTCATAAGTACGGGATTTCTTAAAAATTTCTAAATGCATTAATATAATTTAAAAGAAGTCAAAAGAAAAAAAATAAATTTAACAAAAACATGGGTAAAATATATAAGCATGTAAGAGTTAATAAATGTCAAAAACTCTTAATACAACCATTTTTGTTTTGATTGTATGTTAGTTTATTGTTTAGACCAAGGTAACATTGATAACATTACCAGCAAAAGTATTTTAAGTTAAATCAATACACTCGTTTAACAACAGATTTAGATTTGATGATGCTGTTTTAATTATTATTTATATTCAATAAACATGTTAGTCCTGGTTGCTCCATTAAGCGCTGATGCATTTTTTTTTGCAACAAGGTCCATGTTTTAACGTCAAGCAGAGAAATAATATTTAACATTTCTTTGGAGAGTCGTTAATTGTATAACAAAGTATAATATTTTGGATAAATATATCATTACAGAGGTAATTTAAAATTACGAAAGGACATTTCTTCAATATTTTGTTCTCTTTCAGATATAGATGAATGTTATACCAGACAACACAAGTGCAACCAGATCTGTAGTAACACAGAGGGAGGTTACACCTGCTCTTGTTTTGCAGGCTATAGACTGGATAAAGACAAAAAATCTTGCATTGGTATGTCTTCAAAAATGTCCTCATATAGTCATCATCATCAACCAGATGCTACACCTTTACTACAATATAAGGGTTTTTGACTTTAAACGTAATTAATCCATTTAAAACATTAACAAAATTATTCTCAGGCAAATACAAATAAGAAGCTAAAATAATGATTTTATAAGATTTTAGATAGATCTGTTTTGCAGACATCAACGAATGTGAGGAAGGCCTGACTAGCTGTCAGCAGCTGTGTAACAACACGATCGGGAGCTACACATGCTACTGTTACGAAGGATTTACACTTTCTACTGATGACAGGAAATGTGATCAGACTGGTAAGAATAGTTTGGATTGTATGAAACACGCAGTGGCTTGGTCAAAAGATTTTGACATGGTGAGACAATGTGAAGTGGCATTAATCACGATTATTGTTCTTTTCAAACCTGTTTACTCATAAATTTAAGTGCATATGGTTATGATATAGTTACGAAAGTAGGAGAGAACAGAATGTGTCCTGTTTGGAGTGCTAAGTCACTTGTTATGTGTGTAGACGTTTTATTATTTTATAATAACAAACCAACATTTGTATAGCATATCATCATTTCCTTCATGTCTTACAGAAGTCCCAGAATTATGTTCTGGCATTAACTGCTCTGGGACAAACATGCTTGGATGCAGTGTTGTTAACGACATTGCAACCTGTATCTGTTCCTCTGGGTACGAGCTATCAGCATCATTAGTATGCACAGGTAAGCTTCTTTATACGTAGGTTAAATATAAAACAAACCAATCGATTACATAGCCATTTAACGCCTGGGTTCGCGTCATTATCAGGAAAATATATTGCAAATATATGCATTTTATATGACAACTAAATTTATGACCAGTGTCGTTTGGAGCACCGAGATACGTGTTTGGATACTTCTTTTAATTTAATGATGTTGGGACGACACTTTTATTATCAAAATTTGTGTTCATAATGTATTAAAACACATCAATATATATATAATATATATATATTAGCGGCCATCAAAATATGTCCCTAAAGGTTGGGATAACCTCTACTGAGCATAACCTGATAACTACTAGAGAAATTTCGCATTCTTTTTTCTTTTATGAGGAATAATGGTTGACTGGTTTAGTGTAATGGGTAATTCAGTGTATATTTGAAAAGTAACCAGTTAGGTGTAAAAACAATTGATTAATGATGATGTTTTTATTATCCACTAACACATATGGGGGGGGGGGGGGGGGGGCGGTGGTAAAAAAAGTAAAAGGTGCAGATGAATACTTTTATTTCGAAGCTATGTTGACTAAATGTTGAGACATTTATCTTTATTTATACATTTAGTCCTCAGTTTGCATTTACTTAGTTTACGTAACTAAGTTCTGTTGTATGTAAGACTAATCTGATTCTACTAATAAAGAGATTTCCTGTGTTTAAAATTACACTTTGTATGATTGTGTGCTCTTCTATTTATTCTTTTTCAATAAAAGTCAACTACACTATGAATATTTGAAATTTTACTCTATTAATTATTCTGTACATTTTATTATAAATACTTTCCTCTTTAAAATATATTTTATTCATGCAAAATGGTTTGTGATTTAATTAAAATATTGTGTATATATATTTTCGTTTGCAGCTATAGTTATACTTGACATTATTAAAACACCCATAAAGTAATGTTAAAATAAAATAATGTTTCCATATGATATTTTAACTTGGCATCAATGATGACCTAGGCAAAGCAACGCATTTTAGCAGCCTCTTTCCGTGCCTTCGACAAATATTTTGTAGGGAGGTTTACTACTTCAGCATGCCTATATACATCTTCAGATATCAATGAATGTGGCCGCAGTCTGTGTTCACAAGAATGTAGTAATTCTGAGGGAAGTTATTCTTGCAGCTGTTACGAAGGCTTCACCCTGGACTCAGACAAACTGTCATGTACAGGTGAGGTGCTAGAAGAGTTGAATATTTGCTTATTGGAACGAGAGCTCAAGACGCGGAAGCTAAATTGAAGAAAGGACGTTCTTAAGCAAGAATAAAGTGCCTTTAGAAATTGCAAGTTTGAAGATAAGTTTAATCACTTTTTGCACGCCATATTTGGTCAATTTGCATACTGGCCAATGGTATTTTCTTAATTGTTAATGGGCATGTTAAACGTTCACGGCGACTTAGCTGCGTAGACATCTTGAACGTGCTATTTCGCATATCAGCACATAAGTCGCCTAGCAATTTCCGGCTGTTAGGGTCACAGTAGATGAAAAAACACATATTCAGAATATGTCAAGAGTAAACTAATGGTGCTTTCTTTAGATGTGTAATGGCTCGTTTCAGTGTTTTCTAACTTTTGCATTTATCTTGCATGTTTGTACATACGACTAGTAGATTTGGAAATTACATTTGTGTGGCTTAAATTCTGAAAAGACCTTGACACTTTTTATATGGATAGTTATATCCAGGTAAGTGATAATGATTTTCCATATAGTGTTGTCATATAATCTAAGCTGATAAAGAGACTCTTAACGTTTACTTACTAAATATGTCAGTAAGAGATGTATAAATCTAAATAGTTATTGCATTTGAGCTTACATATACAAATTGCTTTGTTTTACAAACAGAATCACATTTCACAATTAACTATGTTTTACAATCTAGCTTGCAACCCTCCACACTATGGACGGAACTGTGCAAGTGTGTGCCTGTGTACGGACCAGGCCATTCGCTGTGATTCCGTGAGAGGATGTGTCTGTAAGGCAGGCTGGACTGGTACACAATGTGAGCAGGATATCAACGAATGTGAAAACACCACCATCTGTAACCCTGACAAATATTGTATGAATACAATCGGGTCATATCAGTGCAACTGCCAGAAGGGATACAGTCTGGTAAACGGAAGTTGTGAGGGTATGTTTAGCTGAGATTCGCGTTTCACTTATTCTAATATGTTTCGTATATCTACATAGGAAAGCTAAAGTGCATGCGTTTGTTTTCCAATTGCTACGCCAGGGTGTTTTATAAGCTGTTTCACTAAGTAAAGGTACACAGACCAAGATATATATTAGTTTGTTAAAAGCATTTTTTTGCGAATACTGATATAAAAACATTGCTAAATCTAGAAGACCATCAAAGAATTTTGATATGATTTTTGTAAACACGTAGGATTAAACATATTTGGCTTGATAAGTATTCGCGAGTGTTTTTATTTAATTGTTTAACACTTCAGTTAAAATAGCCACGTCTTTTACCTTTGCAGATACTGATGAATGCAGTGACATCACATTAAACATGTGTCAGCAACAGTGTACTAACACACTAGGAAGCTATGTGTGTGCCTGTAACCAAGGTTACGTTGCAAATCAAACTGATTCTACACTTTGTGTTGGTTGGTATCACTTATTAAATTTAGCTCATGTTAATTCATAACTGACAGATAGCAATAGAAGCATTATAACTGCCTGATATTTTGTTTATTTGTAAACGTGGTTGTTAAGAATGTATTCTTTGAATATATTTCTCAACACTTTTAAAAGATTGAGGACAGGATTGACATATCCATGAGCAATAAGATACATAAGAGATTCCCATTTAAGAACTACATTTATAGAATCATACTACAATTAAAATAAAACACTCATATGTTAAGGCGTTATTTAAATAATATTCAGATTACAAAGTTTTAAACATTTTTCCTCTAGATTTTGACGAATGTTCGGTTGGTGTATCTGAATGTGAGCACATGTGTAGCAACTCAGAAGGCCGGTACAGCTGTGAATGTTATTTTGGCTATATCCTTAATCCTGACAGAAAAACCTGTATGAAAGGTAAGAACAAATGTTCGTTACACTATTATTATTGATAAATATTACATTCTGAATATATGTCGCGATTAAAACGTGAAAAATGGTATTTTACACGCATAACACATTTTACTACACTGACTGCATTTTTGTAGTGAAGAGTTTCTGGATATTAAGTAAACAATAAGTGAACACACTTTATCCATTATTTTCTTATCGTTGGCAGTATATTGTATCATTTAGTAACAACATAAGACGGAGATAACCAAATAAATTCCAAATTATTATCACTATCTTTTAGTATAGTCTGTTCAAAAAGTCCCTTTGTATAGTTTTAAAAGCAGATGGAATTGATGATAATTTAAATCTTAATTTCTAGTGGAAGAACCCTGTGTTTTGTTTCCGGATGTTAAATGTTCCCAGATATGTTTGGTAATCAAACAACAAGCTGTCTGCTCTTGCCAATATGGCTATAATCTTGGAATGGATAACCAGACTTGCATCGGTACGTATTTGGATCTTATTATTGTTTTGGACAGAATAACTGGTCTGATTGTGGTCATCATATGTTACGGTCACAAATATGGAACTGCGATGTTTTCTTAAAACCAAAACATCTCTAGAATGTATATTGTTTTACCTTATCTGAAAGAGTTTAACCTGTCTGTGGATTTCAGTTATTACTTAAGCTAACTTATCGCTAGAATTCAGTAGCTTTTATTGTTAAAATGAAAAGTTAAATAGGAAAAGACATGACGAAAGCTAACATTCAGTAGCTTTTATTGTTAATATAACAAAATTTACATGTCATTTAACAGTCATGCTTAAATTGTGTATAATTTATACCCAGAATCACTCTAGTGTCAGACCACTGCTCTACTGATAATGCTACCAACTCTTGTTACATGCTTTTTGTGATGTTCGATTTTAAATTGCCACCAGCGAAATGTTTACATTTAAATTTCAAGATAACGTATGTTCCCGGGTAACAACTGGCGCCCAGCTTCTCATTATGATTAAAGCCGGTTCCCATTTTGGGT
The DNA here is from genome assembly GCA_007844125.1 of Sinonovacula constricta. NCBI lineage: Eukaryota > Metazoa > Mollusca > Bivalvia > Cardiida > Solecurtidae > Sinonovacula > Sinonovacula constricta. The sequence continues at coordinate 25,538,818 of CM017560.1, forward strand.
CGATCGCAAATGTTTAGGTCTGTGTTATAATCCAAACAAGTTTCATTTTTACAAGTTTCACTGCTGTTCTAAGAGTTGTTATGGCTTTAAATTAGACCGGTGGTCTAATGTTGCAAATGCAAAAATAAAAATGATTTTGTTTGATATGAACGCGGGACATATTGTGTGACATATCAGTGCACTACTGACTGCGCCACTAAGACATGTTGCATACTTTATTTTATTTGACATTGCCACCAGCGCAGTGTTTACATTTAAATTTAAATATATGTAATGGTTTTGACAGATTTCAACCGGCGCTGGTTAGTTTATTATCATCAGATATGGGCCCAATGAGGGGTAAAGGGTGGTTGGTTTGGTCATCCATACCCTTCTTGTTTTTTTCGTTCGTACAAATTTAACTGTTTAAGGCATTTTATTAGTTTAAATCGTCTGCGGCCTTCTTAAATTAAATCGACCATTTCAACAGCGACTTTGCCGGCACCTTTTTTATCGACGGATGCCCGGAAAAAATATCTCAAAATGTACAATTATCATTAGAGAATCGGCACTGGGTGGGCTACATTTTATCAAGCGGTACTCGGCTGAATAGGATATACTTGATTCACATTTTAATCAATCATGATTGGCGACGCACTGAATCGCGGCATCTAAATATGGAACGTTTACTAACATTTGTAAACGGTTAAATCTGTTTTGCAGACTTTCCTAACCCTGATAAAATACGGGCCATAATTCGGTAAACGGTTGTTATTAGGTTTTATGTATTTTTATATTTAGTTTTGTAAGCCAAAAACTATCGCACAAACATGGCAAAAACAATATTTCTTTTTATAATTCATTTGTAAGTTCATTTGTAATAATATATTTCTTAAGTGTCTTATTGGGCGTAGAATATCTTATAAATGAAGTATTGTACACTTTTTATCAAACACAAGACGCCGTTATTGAGGAAACAGCTCCTTTTCGGACAGATAAGAAGACCCATGACTTGACTCTTTACTTTCAAAAGATAACATAATCCAGGCTAATGTGATATTTTTGCTGATGCTTGGATGGTGTGTTGTTGCAATTAAACGAAGTTGAAATTACTTTTGACAAAATACAACGGAGGAGCCATATGTGCGCTCTGATGAATTGTTAACACTTAAAGGTACTTCTCACGAAAGACCAATCAAATCGTGTGCAGGGGACCATCATCCCCCTGTTTATTCCCTTTTGATGTAGACTGTGGTGCTTGCTTGGTATAGCAATACATGTTATATTTAACATTGGCCGCTTAAAGTAATAATGAAGGTAAGTCATTTTAGAACATGATTAATACATGAAAAAGGCGCTGCGCCGCCAGTATGACATCAGGTTGTGTATTTTCCAATATCTCAATCTACATTTTTTGTTTATTAGTTGTATTGTATCTTTGCAGATGTGAATGAATGTCTCAGCCCTGAGCTAAACAAATGTAGTAACAATGATTCATGTCTTAATAATGACGGAGGATATGTGTGCTCATGTGATGTTGGATACAATCTAGACAATGATAATCGTACCTGCATAGGTGAGGGATTTGTTCTCATATAATTATATGTAAGTGGCTATGCAATTGTCATGTATGTAAAGCTTTCTTAAACGATTGCCAGAAGGCTAATGCTTTGTATGACAAAGTTAATTACTTAAGTATATGCTTAAGCAAGAGCACCGCAAGGCGGAGCAAAATACGCCCGTCAATTGAGCATTTTTAAAAACAGCAATGCACTCTTGTGGAATGAAGTATGGCAAAGTTTTGGACTGCACTCTGGGATATTGCTTGGAAGACTGAAATTAAAGTAGAATAAATTAAAAAAATCTTTACCCTGCCAAACGGCCAATTTGCTGTGCACTGTTCTGTGCAATGCACTTTAGCATGACTGTGGACTACAATCTGGAAATTTGATAAAAAAACAAAGGCGAATTACATCAAACATACAAAGATTTGCATAAAAGTAATGGCATTTGTATCGAAAGAGGCGTTCATCAAACGAATTAGAAGAGTAGAATGAGGGTTTTTGTGCACTGCACTCCGTTTCAAAAATATCTACCAGCCTTTGAGTCAATAGCTTTAATTAATAATGTATGAGTATGGTCAAGACAAAAAGCAAATACGAAAATTGAACTTCGGGGAACAACTCCAAAATCATGAATGGTACAGTGACAGTTCTTGTGTACTGTACTCCGTCTCAATGAGATCAATAGCTTTGATTGCGTAGGAGGTATGCCCCGAACAAGAAAATTAATCAAAGGGACCTATCTATGTATCAAGTTTCAAGTCAATAGCTTTGATTATGTATAAGAAAAAACAAAGCAAATTAACTCCCAAATCCTGACGTGCAGAGTGGTGTTTTTGTGCACTGCACACTGTATCAATCAGATCTATCCACCTAGGAAGGTGCAAGTCAATAGCTTTGATAATGTTGCAGTGATGCTCCGGTCAAGAAAAATTAAACAGAGGTGAATAACTCCAAAATCAGGAAGTCATAGTGATGATTCTAGTGCAGTGCACTCCGGCTAAATGAAATCTTTCCATATAAGAAGTTTCAAGTCAATTATTTTGATAGTGTTTAGTTATGATCCGGACAAACCTCTGGACGCCACACGCCTGCCAGCCATATTTGATCCCATAATATGTCCCTTCTTGGACGGGCTTATAAAATAATCGCTTGCTAGTAGTTTACAAACATTTTCATACTTTGATATGGTAAAATGTAAATTTAATTTGTTTAAAGAGGCAATATACGATATCGTAAAGACGGAATATCCGTTTGGCAAAAATCAAATAATATTTGCTTATTTTTGGTATCCATCATCACTAGGAACTGATTTAAAATAATAGAAATCATCCAAACTGCGCTAAGGTCCATATGAAATAAAGGTTGTAAAGCAACATCAAAAGTCCATATCGTTGCAAAAATATGTTAATACCAGTTTACTAAACAACTACATGCTAGACAATATATTTTAGCTAATTTTCATGAAGTTTCAATTAAATGTGTTCCGCAGATGCACGATGCACATATGGACATGTGCAATACCTAAAGATATAGTAGCCCAACCTATACAAGTACTTACTTAAAACTACCCGTTTAATACAGTATTTGATAAACTCATCTTATGACCACACACATTGGGAGCGTTTGCATGATTAATTTATCGATATCTCTAGTTGAAGTGAAAGGTGTAATCCGACAGTTTGCTTATGTAAAATACATGTACAGTACTGAAAATCACGAAATTGACAATTTTCCCGTTTCCACTCCGTTTCGTTTCCATTTCAGTTGGAAGCGTTCGCCGCTCCGTTTCCATTCCGCTTCCGTTGCGTTTCCATTTCGTTTTGTTCGCTTCCAGCGCTGCATGTCAAACGCTTCCAGCGTTTCTATCGTTTCTTCCGTTTCTATCGTTTCAAGCGTTCCATTTCGCTCCGTTCCGATTGTGATTAAAAATTTCGTTTAATAAATTTCTAAATGTAAAGTACTTCCGGTGTGTTTGCAAAATGACGAAAGAAATAAACATTCTAGGGAGAGGCAAAAGTCTTCCATCACATATAAAGGAATCGGCAGTAGATTGTTTGCGACGAGGATATTCAGTGTCAGCCACCCGGAGGGAAATTGCAGACAAAAATACCCTAAACAAACCAGCACCTGCAAATAATCCTCACAATTCAGGGAGTGCAGTATTGAGAAGATGCCTACCTACTTGTCTTCGCCAGAGGTCATATCCCGGAATAAACAAACAAGAAATAACTTTCAAATATGGTCCACACACACCCAGTATCCTAAAAAGTAACTTATCTGTGAAGTGTTAATCCGCAAAAAAGCGTAATGGTGATCCGATCTTAAAATCGGACGATGACACACTAATTTTTTTTAAAAACCTGCCCCCGGACGCTTGCCCCGCCCCTGTAATTGCAGACCGAACGTTTGCCCCTCCCCCACCCCTCTCCCCTTCAAATAAAAAGGCCCAGCGTTTACCCCCACTGCCAAAATAAAAGGCGACTGTTTGCCCCCCTCCGATATTTGTTTTATGGCGGACTTTAGATTTAACGTCTCGGTGATAGTAACGTGTAATATCCAAGAAGTTTAGGAAAGTATTACTCACTACAGTCACATTTCATCGTTAAAATGATTATCTCATATAAACATGAGCATATGCTGTTTTGCCGAAAACAGGCACATACATAAAGTCTCATAAAACAAACAACTTTTTAAGAAACAAATGTGTGCTGTTGTCTTTTCGGTTTGCACATATTAGCGCCAATTAACGGCTGTTAACAACATTGTTCACGTACTTATAACATGGAGTCGCTAATTACATCACTGTGAGTTTAATTTATCCAAGGTTGTAACAAATAAATGCGGTGAACAAATAAATCATTAGATGCGGTGTAATTTCTTTCTGGAGAGGAGGGCTCTCTGGCTAGCACTGCAACATCAAAGAATATTCTGGGAAACAATCGCAGGTCACTATCATTTGAAGTCGCCGAAAAGATTTTTTGTTTGTTTCAAATTGGCCGACCTATTATTTCTCTCAATACTGTGCAACATGATATCGATCGATAATTGTCTACAAGCTGCCATTTAGAAGATAGCGAGGGTGTGAACGTTGGGTAATGTTGAGGGATTAAAAATGATAAGTACGCGTGAACGGCGTGTGCTATGAAAAAATATGCAACATTATTTACGATTTACCTTCGCGGCAAGTAATGTAGTATTTACTATAAGAAATCCCACATCCACGTTTCCTCTTCCTAAACTAAAAAAATAGCGGGGTGGGGAAAGAGTGCACCATTGTGGGTACTACTAAATATAGCGTTAGGTCCTTTTATGAGCCAAAATAGATATTGTAGACCTTAGTGTTCTGTCCTTTTTGTTGTCCTCGCGTTAAAAGGTGAAGGTCATAAATCACACGACTGCCATATGGTGACATTTTAAATCACAGCTGCATAGAGGATGCATGTGTTCTTGCGAAGTGGAAAAGACGCCAAAACACGGTCACACTTCCTGTCCACTAGACAAACAAGATGCCATAAAACTGCCAATTAGCTTAATTAGTTGGGGTGTCCGCTCATGTCTTAAAATTAGGGATTCATTTAGAGTAGAACTCTATGATGATATGAACCCTACCCACGCGCATGGAGAAACTTAATATCAATTTACAAAACGATATATTTTAAATTAATACATTTCTATCTTTAAATGGGTTCAAAAATTAAGTACCCGGTAGGGCCCACATTAGACCACATTTTGGCATAGAACATTCAAGCCATGAATGGGAAAATAAGTCATAGCCAGGCGACCCTCATTCAAATAGTTGCAAGTCAAGTAAAGTCAAAAGTTGTAAGCAGATTCTTAATCGCGGTCCACGAATTCCGATTAATCATATATATGTAACAGCGCATTATGGAACTATGCATTTAGAAATAGGAATTTTGACAGCAATGTCCAAATTTACAACATTGTGTATTATAAGATATATAACAATTAAGAGAAGAAGCAGAAGAAACTTAGCTTGACAAAGAGGCAAGATAAAATAAAGTACATATCCATACCCCTGTAACTAAAGTAATGATGATGCAAATGACGGTGATGCTGCTGCTGCTGCTTCTGCTGATAATGATGACGGTGATACCGATGCTGTTTATGATTATAATGTAAATGGTAATAACGGTTACGGTGATGCTGATGCTCATGACGATTATGATGTAGATCGTGATGCCGGTGACACTGCTGCTGCTGCTGATGATGATGATTAGTGGTGATTATACATGTAATATGGGATCATGCTGATGATCATGTGTGATCAGGTGAATTTAATGGGGGTAATGATTATTATGTCTTTAATATTTATCATGAAAATGAACGTGATATAAGTTCGCTGTTATTACGGTTGTTTCATTTAACTGTCAATCGATGATTGTATACGTGCACTATTTGGCAATCTATGGTTATTCAGACGTTGAACTTTAGGATCATACTAGTCATTGGCTCTGAGTGCCGGGGAGGATGTTATTGGTATGTTTAGTTGTTTTATGTTTTTGTGTTATATGAGATGTGTTACCTTCTTTTGGTTGACGTTTAATTTCATTAAGTAGCTTTATTTTGTACCACGCAATGCATTCTTTGTAAATGAAAAATTTAAGCAAGTGTGTTCACACAAAAATGATAGGCGTAGTTGATCCGGGAACGGACCATGCAGCTACAAAGTAATAAGTAATTAGCGAAAATTCAATCTCGGGTAATGCTGCGACATTGCGCGCGCATACGCGTAATGACAGCTGTGTACACACTATCTTCATATGCCAAACAATAAAGACTAAGAATGTCGACTCAAGGCGGATGTTAAGCTATTTCTTGGAATTAATTAAAACATCAGTTTTGACAGAAACGCAATTTTATAGTTAAATTGTGTGTTTTATCGTGCGGAGTGATTTTTAGTGCAGTTTCTGTTTTAACGATACTTGGAAAATGTTTTAACGATGACTTGGAAAACTTGTACGATTTCGGAACTGTAAGTGAAATGTACGAGTTTGATAAATACGATTTTTTTAATAATAATAAAGCTTTTATTGTTATTTCTTTCTGCAGAGTACATATAAAAGCGCGTATATGTTGATAAATTGAAGCCAGTTATTGTGTTCGTTTAAATTTATTTCCTACAAAGAAACGGTTGGAATGTTACTTTAAATAATCGGGTGACCTAGAAACGTTTGAAGCGGTAGTGAAAAAAACTCTACCGTTACGAGCATTCCGATTTTTGCGTTTCTACCGTTTCTAGCGTTCCAAGCGCTCCGGTTATAGCGTTGATACCGTTTACACCGTTTCAAGCGTTTCTAGCGCTCCGTTGCATTTCCATTTCGATAGCATTCCGTTTCCGTTTCAAATCTATAAATAGGCACCAACGTGATCTCTGCTTAAAAATATTAACAACAGAAAGGATTATCCGGGTGACAATATATCGTGATCTTTACTGTTCACACAGATCTAGAGCATCAATGAACATACCTTTGCATGCCCTTTACAGAAAACAATGACGTGTTTTTGTCATTTGAGAAAACTCAACTTGGCCCAAATTGTCTGATCACATTCAAACATGCTTTTGGCGTGTTTTTAATTACAATCACACTAAACACCAACAAAAATAATAGTTAGTCTGAGCTAAACTCTTATAGTCGTTGTGTCACTGTTTTCAGGGATGACTGGTTGAAACAAAAGACTGTTCCTTACATTGTTCTTACCACTGCCAATTACTTTTGATTCTTTAAATCCTCGCATCTTTCTTTTATACCATAATACTGGCTTAAACGTAGATATTTGTATTGATAGTGTTATACTATAATATGTCTCATTACAAAGAGATTTTACCTTCCTTTTCTGCATTTGAGAATCAATGAACAATGAATCACATTATCACGTGCGCATTATATTTCTTACAGCTTGTGATGGAGCCCACTATGGTCACAATTGTTCCCAGCAGTGTAACTGTGGTGCTGGAGCCAGCCACTGTGACCCGGTCAAAGGATGTGTGTGTAAGACAGGATGGATCGGGACAAAATGCAATATCGATAAAAACGAATGTTACTCAAACCCGAAACCTTGTTCTGGTGCCAACGAAGAGTGTGTAAACTCCCCCGGCTCATTCCATTGTACATGTGTCGCTGGCTTTGTCAATAACAGCGGGGTCTGTGAAGGTATGAATGGTTTGTGTTTCACCTCTTAGTGTAGATGTATCAAAGGCTACAATTGGCAGAGGGGTCTTTTCATGTATAAAAAGTTCATGTTCAACTAAGCACTGACTTGTCCTCCTAGGCAAAATGCTTCAATGGCTTTGCAAACAGTAGCGGGGTCTTTTTATCGATGATTGGTTGATCTTTTTAGTACGAACTCATGGGCGCTAAGTTAGTTGATGTGTCGTGTCTTTACAAATAACAGTGGATCTATATAGGTATGGATGAATGGTTCATATTCAACTATGCACTATGGGCTTTACTAGTGAGGACGTTTCACTGGTTTCACAAATGGAAGCGGGATCTTTTCATGCATGAATGTTGATGTTTTACTATGGACTCCTAGGTTCTACCAGTGTAGACGTGCCATTGGGTTTACAAATGACATATGTACAGGTACAGATAATTTATGTGGGTCAAACCTGTGTATATATGGCAACGGATCTTAGAAACAAACTCGGTCTGAACATGTATGAGTGAATTGTGCCTTACCTTTAAGCCTATTCTTTCTTCGTCTCGGGTCGCAATAATAGGGAAAACTAGACTAACATTAATATGCATTGCAGTGCCACAGTAGTTGTAAACAAATATTCCTCGTCTAGGGTCTTACTCTCTAAGTATTTATTGCTGGAAGTTGCCAATATGAGGTTGACTGTGCATTTTATAACTTACATTTATTACCTAATATGATGATCTGCGTAATCTGTCCGAAATAATGACTACAGCAAAACAGAAATTTATGTTGATACTTCTTTTCCAAATATATGAATGTGAATTGATTGCATGTTTCTTACTCGGTTATTTGATATTTTACTGTGGCTTTAACGATTAAAATAGAATATTCCATCAACAGTATGACTCTTTTGCGGATATAAACGAATGTAGCAGTAAGAGTTTGGTTCTGTTTCATTGTATTATTTATAGCACGATTTTGAAAAGGGAAGTTTTATATGCTTTTCTCTTGTGGGAGACAATATTAGTTGAGCAGTTAGAAAAGAGAAATTAGTACCAAAACTGTGCAAGAAGTTTTATACTGATCTACATGAGATTGACAAACATGAACTTCTCAAAGACGTACTGTATATGAAATACGTGAAAAATTCTAACAAACAGGTCCCTATTTATTTTTACAGACATCGACGAGTGTGAAGGCCAGCATGCCTGCAGTCATCTGTGTACCAACACAGTGGGCAGCTATAGGTGCTTTTGTCCGAATGGTTTTAGACTAAACACAACAAACAGGAAGGACTGCATACGTACGTATATTATTCAGTTGTATATTTAAGTATATTTAAACGGGTATGACTTTCCCAAAGCCACACGTCTATGGAAGAGGGGTATAGTTTTCACCTTGTCTATCCTCCCTAAATGACACATCCCAAACCAGTTCTCTAAAGTAAGCAGTGGCCATCTAGGAAACCTAAGTATATATGACTATAGTAGGAACGTAGACATCCTATTAACATTTTAGGATTCAATAGAACTGGCAACTTAAGATGTCCAATTGTAATGTTAATCAGTGAACTCACATATGATCACCACATTTTTAATATCTTCTTGTCATATTGTAAAGCCAAGTGTTATGTCATTCGTTAAAATGCAGATTTTCAGTCCCACTCACATTACCATTTTTTTTAAATAAAAAATATTGTTTTTTTCTATTGTATATCTTAATTGGAGCTAACCACGCTCTCTCTGGATTTAGAGACAGTTTGTGTAAAAAGTCCTATTAAATTAAGATAGCTAATAATAAGCACCTGCATCATTAACAAATGGTCACAGTTTCTAAAATTGTAAAAGTACATGCAATAAATTTATTAAACTATTTACAAAATAGACAAAACGCATATACAGTTATAGGAGAGACTCGACAATAGGACCATGTTCATAAATATTGATAAATTGATCGTTTTGTAAAAAACTTGCCTGCCTAAATAGACATTGAATGGGTAGACCAGTTTAGGTAATACCATTAAAACAGATGTAACTGTTAAGGAATATCGAACCGACAGTTTGGTACCTTTTTAATAATAATTTCCAATTCGAACCATCAGCAAAGCTTCTTTTCTTCTAATTTAAAACTTCTTAAATTTTAGAACATCTCACATTAATATTTTATAAACGGTATAATGTATTAGGATATTAATCAGCAATCAAAGTAAATACAGATACCATAAGTTACATCGTTTAAGCACTTGAGACACACGTTCATGACTTTCAATTTCAAAAATGTTCTTTGGCGACTTCGAATACATCTAACTTAATTTTCTTAAGCTCGCGTGCTTTAATACATTAGATTAAGGTACTCGTTTCAATGAATTATTGTACGTGTAGAGTTTTACTGTAATAGGACGAATTGTCAGGACAAGTCAACTACCTGACCCGAGTTGGATAAATGAAGTTAACCATGGACGGTCAGTTACTGCCAGGACAATATACCGAATTAAAATTATTTGACATAAACATACTTAGGTGTACAATCGTACTCGGCATCGTGTATTAAATAATTTGCCTAATATTTATCAGTTTGTATCCAGAAAGACTTGCTTATGTTACTCTGTAATGAACGATAGATACACATTTTAAAATTGATATATTCAATTGTTACATAAAAACAACAAAAACATGTTATTGCTTTCAAAAAATATAAAATATTACTTTTCTTTTCATAACTTTCAGACATTCTCGAATGTAATAATTCTCGCTGTAGTGAAAATTGCTCGGAACTTTCAGGAAGTTTTTAATATATTTGCACCAGATCAGGTTATCGACTTGATACTGACATGCACACATAATTAAGTAAATTATAAATTCATGTTTTCATAACATTATGATGTTTCGACGTTGCGCTTCCATTTATGTAATATTCAACTTTACAAACTCATAGTGGATGACGAAAATTCTGCAAATCAAATGTGTTTGGCAGAGATTTTTGTCAATGATTCTTTCATTAAAATAACATGCTGACCGTAAAAAGCTAGATCGTAGCTTCAGATTGTGTCCACAAATTTTCATTATCACAGCAGAATTGTGGTAGTGATGAATTCGCATTCGAATGTTGTATAACACATTATTAAAACTCGTTAAAACCCGTTATTTATACCCTGCTCAGTCTCATTAAATATGTCAGAAACGGTAAAGATGCCTCATTAATTTGTTGAATATGCAGAAATTCCAAAATAATTTGACAACACTCGGTTTTAGGTGATTTTGTTGCCTGTAAGGTACAAATTGAATTTGGCTCATGTTAAAAGTGTATATATATATATATATATATATATATATATATATATATATATATATATATATATATATCAAAGAGTGATAAGTATGCATACGAGTTCCATGGCTTTTCATGTTGTAAGTACATATGGATATATTGTAGAATGCGATGATGGCATTAACTGCACCAAAACCTGCGTTTGTGACCTTGCCAATACTGCACTATGTAACAAGACAAATGGGCGTTGTATTTGTGACTCTGGCTGGAAAGGTCCTAAATGTGACGAAGACATCAATGAATGTATAAACACCAGCATGTGCCCAACATACTCTACCTGTATGAATACTAACGGTTCCTATTCATGTTATTGTGACGACGGTTACATCATGTCCGCTGATGGTGTATGTGTTCGTAAGTATTATTTACTTATTCGAATTCTTCTTTTACCTATTTTTGTCTTTATTTCATTCTTATGTTATCTTTTTTATCATAAACAAGAGAATGTCTTTCGTACATCATTAGTAAGCATCAATATGATTTGACCGATGTTGTAAAAGCTGCGCATAAAACTGAATAAAAGTAACACATTCTCTTATACCCAGTGTAATTTATTTTCTAATAAAAGGCATGAGCTTAACCCAGGAGTTGTGCACTATGTTTCGCCCACTTTATTTCTTTTAACCTTTTAAGCTTGCCAAGCAGGCTTTTTCGGCAGGGATTGTACCAGCAAATGTCCATGTGTGGCGGAGAATATGGAGTCATGTGAATCAGCCAGCGGAGAATGCATCTGCAAACATCAATGGAAAGGTGTTAATTGCAGCATAGATGTAGATGAATGTCAGCTGGTACCTGTAATCTGCAACAGTAACTTAAAGACCTGTGTAAACAAACCAGGTTCCTACAAATGTGACTGCATACCTGGCTACACCATCCATGCAAACGGTTCCTGTATAGGTATATTTGTGTTTAATGCTTTTATTGTAATATATGTCTCTAACCAAGCCTAACCAAGTAGAAACTGAAGATTTCACTATTTACAGTGACAAATCGATTTTAAGACATAAGATACATGCTACCTTTTATTGACATTTTAAGTATGTTTATTTTCATAAATTATCATTTTAATCGTACATATTTTTGATAATCCTTAAGTCATACACATGTATTTTGACATAGCTATGCACGATCAGCCTCTTGATAGCGTTTAAGCAAACGAGCATTTAAGGTGCGCATAAATGACATTGGAAAAATGTTTTAACAAATTTACTATTGCTTTGCGCATTTGAAAACCAGAAATAACATGTTTGGTGATTTTAGATGACCAAGAATGCCTGCTTGGCATGCACACTTGCAGCAGGACGACTGAGTATTGTGTGAACACGCCAGGAGCGTTTGATTGTCTCTGTTCACCTGGTTTTATTGGTAGCAGTCCCAACTGTTTCCGTAAGTTACACTTTTTCTGAGGTGTGAAAAAGCGGTAGGAAATAAAATTGCTATTTATTTTATTATTATTATTATTATTATTATTATTATTATTATTATTATTTTTAATATTATTATTAATGCTGGTCAAACCAAAAAATAGTATTATCATATATGCTTATCCATCATTTTTTGTGTATCTTGATAATTTATGATTTTATGTAATGAAAAAGACTTAAATTAAACAGCATTAAAATCCGAAATGTTTTACATAATTCCCAGCCTGCAGTAACAACAGTTATGGACACGCCTGTAACAGTTCCTGTGATTGTGAAGTTTCCCACACCACCAATTCCAGCCAGTCATGTGACCACATAAAGGGCACCTGCCTTTGTAATGAGTTCTGGACTGGTACCCGGTGTAATTCGGACATTGATGAATGTGCACTGGGAACTAGAGTCTGTGGGGCAAACCAGGGTTGTCAAAACACCATGGGCTCATCAGAATGCTTGTGTCTTATTGGATATGTACCAGATGCTGCAAATAGCACAATTTGTGTTGCTGGTAAGCAAGATTGTGATCCATATTAAAAAAGCAGCTCTGCGATCAGTGTTCCACTGACACACATTTGAATGAAAACGTTTGTAGATACCAAGCATTCTCTTTTAAGCTCCACTTTCAATGTGAATGATATTCGGCAGACGGTAAAATTCGAGAACAACACCGGTAGACACGCAAAGTTTACGCCGATGGTGTACACAATGATAGTTGGTTTACGACGTATAAAACTAACTTCACTTTGAAATTCTGGCGTGTTCGTGCATGCACGCGAAACATTTGAACAATAAATGGTAAAGGTGGTTTCCAAAAGTTTGCCTATATCAAATATATGTACTAACATCTTGCTCGAATTCTGAGGAATTCGTGCAAAATTGCTGCAATATTTTATATTTTGGTTAAAGTTAAGCCTGTTTATAACATAACCTCAAGTGGTAGGCATTATAAATCGTTAAATTTACGTTAATATGACCAATATTATCAACTCTATCAATGAGCTCCCTAGAGGTTTTAGCTGAAAATAGATATCGACGTCATACATTTCCCGGATGATCATGTTATGCAATCTTGAAAGTCATGGTCGCGTTCTTTTCACAGCTTTAAAACGCTAACTGTGCGGAATGGCTCGGATCGGTAATACATCTTTGAAATGACAAATTGGGTGTTATGCCTTACTTTGCATATGGATTAAGGGTAACAATAAACATAAATCAGCGAGATCTCTTCAGGTGACAATAACTTATTTAATTGTATGATAGTGTTCAAACAGCCTTAAACTATTGATGTAAATTTTCGATTAATTTATTGAGCTACATAATTTATTACAATGTCAATATCATTTCAGATACAAACACAACTACACAGTTCACACCAACAGGTAAGTTCAACTATTGTATAGCTGTTTTTAGATTTGCTTGAAATGACACCTTTTGTTTTCATTGTTTAATTTAGTCGAAGGAAAAATCAAATGTACAAATCCTTTTAAGAGGGTTTCATAAAAAATAACTCGACCAATGCTATGCCAGTAGGAAATAATACATTTGGGGATCAGTGTTATTTTACAGTTGAAATAGTGAAATTGCTAAAATTAATATTGTTTTAGAGTGATGATAACATTGACTTAATTTATTACGCTAGTGCTGAGGACAGATACTTGTTTTAATGTTCTTTGAGAGGCCTAATCAGAACGAATTAAATATAAATTAGCAGTATTTGTGGGGGAGGTGAGGTGGGGGGTTGTTAGATATTTTGTATACATGAATACATCATGGTTGTCTGCGCATGCGGATAACACATGCCACTCATCCGTATTAAAGTCAAGAACGAACGCAATGACATCAAAGGCAAGTGCATAATGTTATCTTACACTTTTTTAAAGCCTGTCATAACTGATTCAGTTAAAAGACCAATATATTATATTGAACTATAATAATAATAATGATGATGATGATGATAATAATAATAATTATAATAATAATTATAATAATAATGATAATAATAATAATAATAATAATAATAATAATAATAATAATAATAATAATAATAATAATAATAATAATAGTAATAATAATAATAATAATAAGAAGAAGAAGAAGAATAATAAGAAGAAGATGAAGAAGAAGAAGAAGAAGAAGAAGAAGAAGAAGAAGAAGAAGAAGAGGATGATGATGATGATGATGATGAAGAAGAAGATGATGATGCTGATGATGATTACGAATGAAACATTTAACAAAAATAACAACAACTACACCAACAACAAAGACCACGTTTCTGTCGCATAAAACCTGACCGGTTTCCCCTTCTGAAAAAACAAAATGTTTTTTTTTTTATTGAAGAACATTTAGTGTCTTTACACAGATATTTACCCCGTGTTAATAATTAAACAAAATGTCATTAAATACAGACTAAGCATTAAAAGAAAGACGTTTAAAGTGGAATAAAAAGAAAGCCATATTGCTCAATGTTTAATAAAATATTAACGCAGTGAAAAGCAAAAGTCTTCCACTTTAGAAACAGTTTTAGATGTTATCATATTATTAGATTTTATTGATTACATTATATTTAATTATCATTTCATGTACAAATGTATCAAATATTAAACACAACTATGGAAAAGTGCTAACCTTGTTCACTGTTCAGTAGTGATTGGGTAGGAATATTATGTAGGTCTTGTTGTCGAATATGTCTTCATCATCTACGCAAACTTAAGTGAATGGTGCAAATCAGACTTAAGAAATAAATTGAATGTTTAGTAGGTGCGGTATTAGAATGAAGAGTCAACCATACACTCATCAGGAGGTCAATGTGTGTCTATGAATACTGGGTCAAAGGGCAATTGACAGTTTTATTAAAGCTAGCTTCCGCTTCCTTCAAGAATGAGGCCTTTCATGTCTCTGGGGAAATATTTTTCAAAGCCTAGAAGAAATTGTTATTTGGCGGAGTTATGTCTCCAAATGGTAAATGTAAATTGCCTGACGGGCGGCAAACAATGAGTTGGCGATTCTTCATGGATAATAAGTGACGGTCGCTTGATCTCTTTTGTTTACAATCTTTGAAGGCCTCCAGGAAAAACACTGAGCTAAAGAAGGATGGCAAGAAATCTTTTGATACCACTGTTCTTTTAAAATCGATAAGGAAATATTAGCGCATGTTTGTCAAATAAATGCGGTAACAAGGAAAACATGTTTTACAACCGTAATTAAAACGAAGACGCCTATAAACGATTTTAGAGTTCGAATATAATATTTGTGTATAATTGTCTTTTATAGTGGCAATTAGAACCAATATAAATGTATATTATATATATATATATATATATATATATATATATATATATATATATATATATATATATATATATATATATATATATATATATACATATATATATATATATATATATATATATATATATATATATATTATAATTAAGATAAGTGCATCAACCTCGGGAATTGAAAACAATGGTTTAATATATTAGAAGCATAATCTCTGAAACTGTGCAATGAAAATGTACTAATATGGGAGTCTGTGTACAGTCATTGGGTGATTCGAAACTTGGAATACAATTACAATTATTTGCGCTTAACTTTAAAGTTTCCCAAATGTAATATTTTTATCCCGATTCTCGCTGGATAAGTCCGATGTTCTGTCAGTGCCAAATTGTTAGGTGAATATGAAGTCAAGCATTCTTGCTAATTATAAGTGATTAAACCTAGACATTGGTTACATTTTTTGCTATAAAACACAATGATGCATGTCTTCATATTTGCCTAAAGCATCATTTTGTGTCAGTACGATATATGTATCAACACCACCCAATTCATTGGATATTTATTACAACAAATAAATAAATGCATATCCATTTGTAAAGATATCGCCAATGTTCTTAAAATGATAACAGGTCAGCAGATTCTAGTGAAGCTATCTGTACGTCTCAACTATTTCAACCCTCTGAACAAAAACCTCAACGTGTCGGATACATACAACTACTACAAGAAAGAGATAGAAAATGGCGTAAGTAATTACTTAAAAGGTGAAATGGCGTACATAATATACATATATATGTGTATACATTGCAGCTACAAATTGTATGGCGGTTGAACTCCAGCTATCAGCATTTGTAAAATTTAAAGCAATGCAGTGTCTGAAGCTGTTTATAATAAATGACATTGTATAGTATACATACAAGCCTGCTGTGACCGATACATCATACAAACAAAACCCCAAGCAATGGTCACTGCTGAAAACGATATCTTAATGTAACTCGACTGACCGAATGACTAGCATGGATACTTGACCATTCCCAAAAGTTCTGTGTAACATTTTGCAAGACTTTTCTTATATCACAATTCGTTTGATTGTTTAATTCTTGATCAAACTCCAATGAAGATGAAATACACAACACAAGAAGATGATAATAATACTAAGATGTTTGATTAAATATGTATTATATCCTATTACTTATTTCTTATTTATATAACGTATGTATTGTTTATACACGTAGATCTCCGATTTTTACAAAAAGAAGATGAACTCTAACCTCATTGCAGTATTTGCTTCAAATATCACGTAAGTTATTCCACAAAGTTGACTTGCAGTTCCATGAAGTAAAAATATTTTAAGTAAATCTCCTTACAGTTTCGAGGAAACTACAATTTGACAAGAATCGCGTCTATGTGTATCGGCATATCTACTGAGACTAATTTAGCTAATACAATGATTAATGCTGTATGTTATAATAATGTTTAGCATCTAACAGCTTTCATGTTTGGTTCAACTAGTTCATTTAGTTCTTGTTGATATGTATTTACTAAAAATGCCAGTATAGTTATATTGCGTAATAAAACTTTTTTTAACTTAGAAAACTTAAAACTTAAAATAATAGCTTTTATTCTGCTAACGTGCTAAAGTCACCGAAAATGCAAAATGCAGCTGATGGACAAGTTAATAACGAAGAAATAAATAAATCTATGCATATTTAATAAAAACCGACAAAGTAAATAAATTATAAAAATGAAAAAAAAAAAGAACAAACACTGTGGAACATCCTATACATTGTATAGAATATTCGTAAATGGTATCTTTGTCGTTTATTTATTTATTTATGTACTTTTTGTTCATGCTAGATTTGGAGGCATATATGCTGACATATTGCTAATAATGAATGGCGATCCAGAAAGTATCAAACAGTACGTTGAGAAGTCTTCAGATTTATCCGATAATACGTCAGTTTTTGCTGTGGATAACCAGACTTTAACGCTCCAAGTGATCAGTATAGGAGGCAAAGAAGGTACAATTTATTTAAATCTGACAAGGTTTTAGCAAAAATAAAACATTATGTCAATAAAATCAGATCAAAATCGTTCTTTTGTTTCATTGTTTAAACTCTATATTGGTTTGCTTTACAATACAATTAATATGATTAAATTTACCTTATCGAAAACTGAAATAAATCAGATTAAAAACCTATTAAATTTTAAAACAATGACGTAGTGATCCGAACAAGTTATAAGAAATATATAGATAATTTTGCCCTTTTTGGCGTATTTACAAAGTATTTTCTATTTTCTTAGATTAAAGTTTAACGTATAATATGTCTCAAATCTTTTCTAGTTCTGATCAAAAGAAATTGCTTGAACACTGCCAAATATTTTTTACACATGCTTTTAAAGATAATAGACTATCCGCCATACCCCCACACCCACCCCCACACACACACATACGCACACACAAAAAAGACACAAGAAGCTATACGATCGAAAACTGCTTGTTTTGTATATAAGCAATAATACTTCAGATTTTGCAAAAACAATGCTAAGCCTTGCGTGTCCTCGCATAATTGTATGAATCAAACTCATGTTGTCACTTCATCATATATCAATGCCCTGGTCGTATATGTTTCAGTGAGACCAGACAAAGACGCGCAAATGTGTGAATATTTCGAGGCAGCCCGTCCTTGTCTCCCGGGTTGGCAGTGCCATATTATCAACAGTAAACCTGTCTGCCAGTATGTTCTTATTTAATGCTTTATTTACATATGTGGGATTAGTATTCGGCCTACGGGACCTCTGTGTTAGCTAATGGGTGTTAACGATGGTGGTTTAAAAATATTTTGTTAAAGAAGCGATGGCTCTTATACCGTGACAATCCTCAAGTAACCTCTGCTCTATTACAACAGCCAACATATCATAAAACATATGATAAGGTACATGTACACACAAAACCATGTGATTAGTATAATTTAGTGCAAAACTAGCCTGAAATTGGCTAGCGGTTTAAGAATTGATCTTATGGGTGGCTCTGGCCGTGGTCCTTTTCAAAGTTGTACTGCGGAAGTTAGTATTCTCATTCGAATTCATTATCACTTATAATTGTTTAAAGTATAGTTCCAAGCAATTATAAGAATACTAGACATGGTTGGTAAAGAAGAAACTGGAAAGTTACAGAGGAATGTTTAAATGGATAGTTAAAAGATAAGAATTTATTATAATAAAAATAGACAGAGTATTTACACACACCTTAAGATCGAGGGTAATTAATTTCAGTCGTGTGGTTGGAATGTGGGTTTGTTTACCTTGTAAGTTATTGCTTTCAAGGTCATGTGTTTCATATTATAAACAACATTACTCTATTTTCAGACCTCTACCCAGTAAGGATAACTCTTGTTATAGGGTCGGGAATCGGTATATCTTAGAGGCTGATCTTCAATGTCCTCTGCTTCATAATATCAATATTTGTATATTTGCAGACCCATACCTAGCAATGATAACTTTAATCTGGTGATAGGATTAGGAGTCGGTATACCTCTGGGGTTGATTTACCTATTGACAATGTCTATCGCAATAACGTATTGCTGCAGACGTTTCTGCAAGAAGCCAGACAGCAGTAGCTCAGACATCTCTGAGAGGTAAATGTTATCCTTAGGACATCAGCTTGCGTAGCTTAATGTTTTGTTTTTTTAACCAGACATTGTATCCCTAATTTCCATGCCTGGCCTACAACACGTACTCAGTACAATTAAATTTAAAGAAATATATGCACAGAAACATGTGGCTATGGGTCACTTCCTCGGTTATGTGAGGTACATATTATAGTTTATTATATTTGGATAGAACACGTACATGACAGATTTGTTTAAATAAGTGTTTGATCTTTGACTAATTGCAAAATGACATTTCCTGGCGGAGCTTTACCTATTTTTTAAAAGCTTTATTTTACCTTTACGACTCAATAAACCAAACTAGTGTTAGGTTAATATTACCCAGGTCAGCAATCTCCCATTAAAACGTATCAAATCCGGATCAACCTATCTTGCTGCGTTCTTAGCGATATGTTAACGTATATGGTTAATACTGGTTTTATAACCAAGTTACAATTGTCGAAATAAGCAACATTCAATTGGTCTTATTACGATGGTTTCATTTATCGAATAACCTACTTACTTTGTAAATAGTAATCAGCACGTCATGAAAACTTCATGGAATTATACATAATTAATTAATAAATAGATATCAAAGCAGTTGTTTCTATTACGAATCTTAATAATATATGCCAAAAATCGGATATGAAAATTTATTTTGAGAACAAACGCTTAAAGTGACAAGTATTTCCACAAGTGCATTTTTACTTGTACTTATTTCATTGTTCAAAAGATTGTTTGGCATGAACACCTTATGGATTTATTTTTAAGTTTGTTAAGCTTACAATTCTGTATTATTTTTTCTTTTCATTTTCATTGTAGGGATTCGTTTAACCAAGGTTTCATACCCGGTGTAATTCCGACTAGGATTGACACCTCGTGGCGTTCTGGTCCCACGTATGGTCCCAAGCAATGGCAAGAAGACCGTTCTTTTAAATACTCACATGAGAACCTACCGAGACAGCAGTACCAAGGAAGAGAACGGGATACCCTCGATCCATACGTGGGCCAAGATTATCATCGTAAATCATGTCCTAAACTATAGTGATTAGCAATAAACCACATTGCAAGTCTTACATTTTTACATTAACAGCATTGTCATATCCTATTTATGTATTGCCATTAATCAAAAAGCATTGCTAGTAAATTTATACATTGTTATTTAACACATTAAATGTTCCAAATCTTGAAAGAAACTTAAACATTTCAATAAGTCTTACAGGTTGTAGCTAATAACATTGCAATTATTTCATGTACCTTAAACCTAACTGTAATTCTTAAGAGCTTGATTAATTCCCTTACATTTCATATATCTTGCAATTTTAATCTCGATTCATTGTATGTTGGTTGGAGTTAGTTACCAATATAATAATACAATACACTTGTAATCAACGAAATTGCACTGCTAATCTCATTATCTAAGTCAAAGGTCATGTGTTATGTTTCATATAACAAACAGTAACATCTGTAAAAAACGAAAGTACAATGACACAGAGCTTCGGCTTGACATACATAACTTAAACGAGATTATAATATTTTAAATATTTATTCTTAATATAATGTCATTATAGCTTTTGTTCTTATTTTCTGTTTAAAAATGTTTTGTTTGTTTGTTGCATTTAAAATAGTTAACATTAATACCGATCACGATGAGCACAAGTATGATCTTCACTATGGTCACGTGATTGTAGTGATGGCAGTTGTTTCTGTAATACTGCGAAACGTTACTGCTGTGAGGATTGTGATCTTGTTTGGAACCTAAATTTGGTTTGTATGCATTTTGCGGAAGTATAAGTATATAGATATTAGAAGTGCACAACATAATTTTGCTCTTGAAAATAATGATTGTGCTTCATTTTAACGTAATAATTTCAAAATTGTAATACTTCAGATGTATTAAAGAATAAGACATACTGATGAAACAGAACTGTTATAGCTATGTAATATCTCTCTTTTATAGGTGATAATGTCGTACGAGGAACCTCCAACTTTTCCTGGGACTTCTTGTATAACTATCTAAGACCAAATGAGAAAGTATGTTTAATTTTGTAAGATGTCGCTTGTGTTAATAAAGACAAAATAAACGACGGTATTATTACTATGATTTAGTTCTAGATATTGTTTTCATAATTATATTATTCTTTGGATAAAACAATAATATTTCTTAAAAAACTTTCATTGCGTTTAATAAAAATAGAGGTCACTTTGCATAATGTTAAACATAAAGAAGTCTTTACTGTTCTTAGTTTGAAATAGTGCTGAGATAATACACTACTGATATTAAGGTATATACTGCCTAACTGAGAACAGTATATGTAAATATTAAAGTGAAAATTGTATAAGTAAGTTGTTTCGAAATAATGCTTAATGATTCCTGCTTTAATTATTTTGCAGTTTGAAATCCGGAGGCCGTTACCAGACTATGCACCTAACAAATTATTTTCGGTAAGCAAAACACCGGAAATGGGTAAGGTAAAATCTTGGAAGAAGCGGATTGGCATACGTATATATTTCAGTTTTAAATCAATGGATCTTTTATTAGATTAGTTTCAGTTAGTTATTGGTTTCAAACGTATAAGGTTCCAAACAGCATTTAAATCTCATTTAAGTTTAATATTAAAAAATCAATTGCATTATTGCATGTTTTCAACTATGGATGGATCCATATACATACATATATATATATATATATATATATATATATATATATATATATATATATATATATATATATATATATATATATATATATATATATATATATATATATATATATATGCTTTTCATTTACCACATTATTTTATTTCTTCGTCTGTTCCAGAAGCCATAATGATGAAGGATTGAGAGAGTATGACAAACCTTTAATATCATTAGTAATATATGTAATCTGCATAAAACACACCAGCAACTTTTTGCAGGACTTTTAAATTAGCATTAGAACCGGCATGCAACGCTGATGTATTCAACGTCATTTACTAGGAAACCTATACAAATTGTATGTACATTGGACATTAACAAGTTCACAGATCAAAGAAAAGTTTGCTTTATAGCAAAGTGTTGTTAGTTTAAAGTACTAAATACAGTTCACATTTGACAAACATTAATGCCTAAAATAGGTAGAAGCAGTTATAAAAATGAAATCATGTGAATTGTAATATAACACTCATATAATTGTTATTGTTCTCTTTAAATTGGCTATTTGTCCTATTTTCTATATATATAATTTCTGTATACACTATATATGTACATTATGAAAATTTGCACTTTAACGTTTTTATGCCTGAGAAAGTTTGATTGTTTTGAATTGCATTAAGGTGAATCACACTAGCATAGCTAAATTGCCTTACACAATCATAATCGGAATTTTTAGAAAAAATATTGTTATTATCTATAAGATGAGTTTATAGTTGTATTTAAAATAACAGCAACGCATTTCAATTGCATTATTAACATATAAAACAATTTAAATCCATCTTTGTTGTTTATGTAATACGCCAAACACATTTTTTGACACTATTAAAAATACACATGTTGAAGCTGCGTCTTCAGCTTAGTCCTAACACGAATACTGTACAATTGTTGATGTTATTTTTAGATTGGTTACATATTCAAACACGATATAACGATATTTTACTACATTGTGACTGTCTTTGCTTAGCTAAGTAATATTTAACCCAGACGTTGGCTGTGCATGAAAATTTAAGCCTTCACAGTTTGGCCGATATGAACACATTGTAATATTCCTTGGTTTGTGATTTGACTTTGATGTTTGATTTTATTTGTATATGTGTATAAATTTTCATTTTTTTCAAATATTGTTCTTACTTAATTTTATTGTTAAATTTAAAATGTTTATTCTGTTTCTAACTTTTCTGTTATAACATAATCTTTGTACATATTTATGTTTCTTTAATATATACATCTTTTCTTTTTAAACAGAGATTCTTTCAAGTTTTATCTCTCAAGTCTATATCAGCAGTTAGTAATGTTATTATAATGTATTGTTACGATTTAAAATTACAGCATTATATACAAATGTAACCATAGTATAATACAGATAATAGTTGTCACTTTTCTTTTCCTTTCTTATGGTGTTGGTGAATAGATATTGTTCTGATTATAATTAAATGGGACATGACAGTATATCCAATATACTTATATCCAATATCATATATATATATATATCGATAATAAATGTCGAGAAGCAAATTGAATTTCTAAATGCTTAGAGAACCAGCTTAGTAAAAGTAGCATAATATTTTTCGTAAGTAAAACTAGATATACAAAAATAAAAAATAGAGATATGGACAAATTGAAAAAAATAGATTAGGACATTTAAGTAAACATTCTACAGGACAATTTTTGGCGTATATAAATAAATAATAAAAAAAACAATTATAATAATATTACCGATATTTATCTTGAAACATTTTTTAAACATTTCTCTAAAATGGGTAATATGTCCTAGTCTCAGTTTTGTCATGTTCACTAAAACACCTCTCGGGAGGAAACACTGTATGTAGACGAGCTTGATATACCATTGACTGTCATTAAAGTACAAACACAATAACATGCTTGAAACGCAACAAGAACAGAGATCTTGAAAGCATAGCCGCAGATTGTTTCATTGATGCTAAGGACTTCATCTCGCTATTTTTATGTACGATATTTAATGTAATTTTTGACAAGGGCATGTTGCCTGAATCATGAGCTAGAGGCATAATAATCCCTATACACAGAAAAGGTGATAGAAAAAGTACGGATTATTATAGACTATAACTATAATAAATATCTTCTAAAATAGTCTCCATAACTCTGCGCAACAGACTTAATAAGTAATAGAATACAAATACGTATTTCACAATCGCAATTTGAATTTTAGGATAAGCGATCGACAGCTGATGGCGTGTTTATACTACACACTATTATACAAAAGGTATTGTCAAATCAAGGTAAATTATGGTGTGCGTTCATTGACTATAAGCGTGCGTTTTAAACAATTATTCACGACGCCCTCTGAAGTGAATTGTTAGTAGAAAATTGGTATAGAGTTGTAAAGTTATGTCTTAAATAACCTAACAGTAATGCCTCTATGAGCAATCCTTGTTATATGTCTGAGTTCTCTAATGTGTTCAATGGCATGGAACAAGGTGAACCTTTGTCGCCAATATTATTTTTTTGGTTCATCAACGATATAAAATCCTGTATTGACTTAAATACTCTGACTGATTTATTAAGTTTATATCTAATACTTGTTGTTGATGATATTTTTATTTTCACAACAAGTCACGACAGTCTACAAAAGCATCTCTATGTAAATGGGCTTTGAAAATTACCGTAAAGAAAACCAAAATAAGTGTTTTTAAAAAGAAAAAAAGAAAAGCAGTTATATATATATATAAACAATGAAACAATTGAAATGATTGAGGATTTTAATTACTTTGGCATAAAATTTAAATATACTGGCACATTATCTTTTCCTATCAAGTCACTGAAAGATCAAGCACTGAGAGCCTATGAAAGTATGCTGTATCTTTTTGATAAATTAAACGTTGACATTAAAACTAAGTATCCGATACTTTGATTGCACAAATACTCTTACATAACTCAGAAGTATGGGGAGTTTATTTTTGCAAAAGATTAGACTATCTACATTTTCACTTTTGTAAATATGTATTTGGAGTAATAAGATAGACAAATACCTCTGTAATATATGGTTAACTCGGGCATTTCCCCATGAGTCTTATCTGCAACAAAAGAACAATAAAAATCTGGCTGAAAATACTCAACAGTGAAAACATATACTCTTTATAGTATTGTTATGTTGATCAGCATAAGTTAGTTTCAGGTACCTGTTGGTCTACTAAGATACACTCTATCATCGATCACCTAGGATTTTCATACTGAAACTCAGGTGGTAGAGCGTCGGCTTGCGGATCGGGAGGTCGTGGGTTCAAACTCCGGCCGGGTCAAACCAAAGACTTAAAGTTGGCAGTAGTGGCTTCTCTCCTAACCCTTGGGGCTAAGGGGACAGAAGTACGCCTGACTCGTCGATGTCAGTATAATGGACCGGCCGGGTTCAGTCCCTGGGTACCTTATAAGTGCCCCTGTGCTATAATGATAGAAATGTTGCTGCACAGTATCGGCAAAAATGCCGGCTAATCCCATCCCATCCCATACTGTAACTCATCTTCCACATGTTTCTTACACATTTATGTTTTTGAGAAAAAAAACCCCACACATTGCGTGACCAATATATTCAAGATTGGAGAGCTACTGTTTCAAATCGTTCACGATGTCTATACTTTTCAAAATATAAAGTTGATTTCTGTTTTGAGGAGTATCTATTAAAAAAGAAAAGTAACGTAAGCAACTCTGTTTGTTCAGACTAAGCTTTCATTTAAAAAAAAGAAACTGTTAGTTTCAACAACGTTCCTCGTGAAAAAACATTTGTAAACTATGCAACATGAAACAAATCGAATCAGAATATCATTTTCTTATGTGTTGTCCCAAATATACTGACATTAGAATTTAATATTTTGGCCTTACACCATGTCCTTATATAAATAAATTTATAAAAATAATGCCACATACAAATGAATTAAAATTGTTAATTTGTCAAGATTCTTAATGTATGCTTTTGAAATTAGAAATAATTAACCTTATAAGGCTTTAGTACATTTTTGCAAACATCATTTTTATAATACACGTTGCAAAGGCTAATTATATGTCGTGTTTTGGTAAAAATTAAGTAATACCCTTTCATTAATAACTGTTTCTTTTCGCTTTAATTTCTATTCTTCGTTATATGTTTATACTTGTAAATGCATCTTTACCATGATCTCGACTTTGTAAATGGCCAAAATCGATCTGCCAATAAATTATGTATACACGTATGTATGTATTTTCACACGAAACATGTTTCTTCTAAAATATGCAAACATTTAAAGTTACCTTATGATTTTTAGTGTATCTTTAAACTTAACGTAGTTTTAGCATATAAATAGATGTGTTTTATAATATATTGGTATTTTCTGGTAATTTAGTCCGAGAAGTTTAATTCTCAAAATAAATATACGTTTAATACTATAATATTCGATGTTTTGTGAAAGTTGACTCTTTTCAGATAATTTTGTTCAGAGTTAGTAAGACGTTGCACCCATGTATTTGTATTTATAAGGTTATCAACACGCGGCATTTCAACAAAACTAAAGTAAAATCGAAATTCGAAAAAAGTAACAACTTCAACAAAGGTGCCTCTCGAATTTGATAACTTGGGCTCGTTGAAGCACGAAGACAATTGACTTGAATATAATCGATGACACCAGATCAGGCCGAATGAACTCTGATTGGTACTTCTCAAAAGGAAAATGATGGGGTGGTGATATGAAGCCCTAACTCCTAGAAATAATTCCCGAAACAAAAGGTTGTGTATAATGATTAAAACATTTCCAAATATACAATATGTCATCCCTTTTAAATGCGACAAGGCAGAAGATTCACGTCGTTTTTATCTAACCGGGTTGATCGATATTTATGCAACTGAAGATTGCAGTTCATATCAGGCTACCCTGCAAAAGTGAGATTTAGGTGAATGTCAAATATTAAAATGTAGAAACAGTGTACAAAACTGTGTTAATAACTGTTTAATTTGTTGTTGTCTTCTAACGGGCGTATGTTCATTAACGATGTATTAATTGTCTGTGTTAAGTAAAGCGTCACCAACGCCCCAATATTTGTTTCAAGAAGATTCTTTGAAGTTATCATTTCAGAGTTAAAGTTAAGCGTAGCTACATAGGGTTAAGAGGGCCAAAAATTGTTGATTCACATTTATTGAAATGATTACGTCAACAAGGGGTAATTCGTCAAATAAGTATGACGTACAGGTGGATGTACATAAAACGTGCATAAACAACTTCGCAATTGGATATATCATACAGGGCCTACAACACAAAATTAAATATAAATATTGCATCCGTTAGATGGCGATTCATAGAAATAGTAATCAAAGATGGCAAAGGTTCCATTTTAAGAGGTTTATGTAAGAAGGTGTTTCTCATCATCAAATCACAGAATAAATTCAAATTTGTGTTCTTAAAACAATGAGCCTTATTAGCATAATCCTATACCGAACAAAAGAAAATTGACTTTGGAAAGTCAATTGTCAAGAATTATTTTGTTAAGGGGGTGGGGGTATCGTTCCACTAAGAAACGACCAATAACTTTATGTAGATATTTCATGAGAGTGGTGATAAAGATTAATCGAAAAGCAAATGGGTCTTCATTCTGCAATCTTAAACATGTAAGTTAACAAAAACAATAACAGTATTTTAAGTACAATTTGTGGACATTTCCAGATGACCTTACATCTACCGGATGTAGCGAAGAAGAGAACATGTCTGTGTTGACATTAGCGGAAATGTGTACGATGTTTTAGATGGATCTATTATACAAAACATGTACTATTATGTCACAAGCGAAACAAGGCTCAATCATTTTTTCGTCATGTATACTCTCTTCAGCGTCGCAAATGTCCATGTCCATTAGTCACAGTACAAAATGCGGTGTTATTGCTCTTTTACTAGAAGCTACTAAACAAACGCAAGCGTGAAAAACAAAACTCCGTTAACCTTTGATAGTTCTCAACCCATAACATATAGGTCCAATACATTGAACGCGGGGATATATAGTTTAAGTAGGGTAGTTTATTCTAATAGAAACTTAATTAGGGGATGATTATCGGATAAGGGTAGCAATATATCAAGGTACAACTCCTCTTCCAAATCAGTTAATATTGCATTTGCTGTTGTAACTTAATTTTGGGTTTTAGTCCTACTAAATGTTTCACCTGAGGAGGCAAGTTACATTATATTTTTACGTTCATTTTCTGCCAAAAAAGATTTTACAATAAGCAATTTTGTTCGAATGATTAGTTTAAACGTAAATATTTCTGCAGATATTTGACTTTGTGACATTGTAGCCTTCGACTTTACAAAAAAGCATCTATCATTTTTCTAATCCTTGACTGTGATTTTTCCAATTACATCGCGAGAAGTTGCGTCATTTATTTCTTTCATATAAGGCAATTCGTAAACGAAATCTGTCTTATCAAGTTGCACTTCATATGCTTATGGCATGATTGACATTTGTAGGATGTGCACTAAGTACATTTATTTTCTGTCATTGCCAGTAAAACCATTCTCAAAAAATCTAATTAACTTATGATTTAAAAAATATAATCCTTACCAAAACTTTGTTAATTTCTCGCACAGAGTATTCAATTATGTATAGAATGTTTTGGGCATTAATTGAATTTTCCAGCCAAGCATTTAAAAGATTTGTAAGTTCAAAATACGAATCCGATACTCTTCTTTTATTTCTTCTCAAGTTGTGTCAGAGTTTGCTCAAGTTAACTTTAAATAGAAACGGACACTATTTCCATGTTGGCTTTTATTGCAAATAGTTTAGCGTCTTCATCTAAAGCTTCTTTTGATGATTTCATATTTTATTATCATTTCATCCAATTCCCAAAATCCACAAACTTTTCGGAAAATACCTATAATCCTTCCACATTGTTTCTATCAAGAGTTTTCAAAAACTCTTTGAAGTGCTTGTTCAGTGACATCTGCCACTTTGACAGAATACATATCATTGCACCATTTTACCTACAATTAAAGAAACAATATGAGGATTTAACTACAATTCAAATTTCATCTGAAAACTACAAAATTTCTTTTCTAGACGATAACCCATGCAGTGAATGGTTTAGATATGACAAGTCTGTGGCCCACACCTCCTGAAGAATAAGCTTTAAATGATTTATAGGTTGTTATGTTGGGTTATCCGTACTTTAATTTAAATCGATAATTTAATGTTACATTTATTTAGACTTATCATGAACATTCGTTAGATATAAAATATGTGTTAACAATGTTTGCTGTCGCTATTTCTGTTTTTCTTAAATGTTAGCCCAATTAACCGTTGCAAAATATGAAATATGTTACATTTTAAAAACAATCGCGTTCGACTAACCCACGGCGTTAAGGTTCAGTGTACCCAAACTGTAAAATTTTGCAATAATTAACAACTTAGCCTGCGTAGTTATAAATAGTTAAGTTCGCGTGACACTGAACGACCTTATATGTAATACAGTTCAGGGTTGAAACAGGACATTGAACATTTTTCTAGTAAGTCAATATAACTATTAGATTTAAACTGAACAGAACTGATTCAAATGTCGCTTGTAATACCAAATGTTTTCCGTTAATCTAAATATCCACGTTGATGTATTGTAATTGAACAAACATGTCACCTAGACATTGGTTAAATCAAAATCTAGTCTAGATTTTATAAAAATAATTTACGTCCTATTTCTTTTCACATTACGGCACCAAGACAGCTCAACATATCATGTCGGTAACCAAGAGGTCGCATTATTAAATATGTCTATGGGTTAAATATTAACAAAATATGTTTGCGTTCGTGTGTTTCAGATAATACGCAAACCAGATGGAACCTGAGGCACAGTGACCATTAAAGGACTAACCGTGATTAGCAGAGACATCCATGTAAGGTATAATCCAACTTAGGAACAACTTAGTATTATTGTTATTTACACTGTTTGTTTGCTAGGAAAACCTTCAGGAAGTGCGAGGTTGGAGCGATCCACAAACCAGGTTTAAGCACCCCAGTTGGCCCTTTTGCCGATTGACCGTTCCAAGGCGGTAACTGGTGTTTTTTCTTTATTTGTGTTATGTCTAGTCTCTGTGTTTTTGTCACATTTGCATTTACCTTGTTTGCCCTTGTCTACTGGTAGATAAAAAGCCATTTTTAAGATAATAAAAAGTCACGTTAAATTCTACCGCTCCCATCCTTCTAGTTTACCTAAGAAACCTTTTTATCACTTTAAACATCTAAAACAGTCCTTTCAGAATATTCACGATAAATTTGTACTTGTACCTGCAGACAAAGCTTTAAACAACATAATTTTTGTCTGACGACTATATTACAAAAATGTACTGAGAGCTGAGTTATCCACCACCAGTTCTTACTCTTGCACCAACCTTGATTTTCAGACAGTCATTGACAAACATAAACAAATGTTGCATAATTTCAATATCAAAATAGAATCAAAGCAAGAAAAACTTCCTTCCTTGTACTGGATTCCTAAGCTTCACAAAACACCATACAAGTCACGATTCATAGCTAATGCCAGCTCTAGCACCACCACTCACATATCTAAACTACTTACGTCTTGCTTTACAGCCGTTCGCAATCACGTTGTTAAATATTGTGAAAAAGTGTATGAAAATTCAGGAATTAACATTTTTTTGGTCTATTAAAAATTCTCCAGAAGTCTTAGACAAGTTTCGTACTTTAAATTTTCATTGCTCTTCAGTTAATACTTACGATTTCTCTACGCTGTACACTTCCTTACCTCATGATTTAATTAAGACCAAATTGATTGCTCTTATTGAGAAAACATTTGCTCGAGAGCAACGTCTATATATTGCATGTCATGATAGTAACGCATTTTTACCAACACTTTCTTAGAAAAGTTTACTATGTGGACTTGCACGGATGTTTGCGAAGCTTTACGTTTTCTATTAGACAATATTTACATAAAATGCGGTGACACTTTATTTAGACAAGTAATTGGTATCCCTATGGGAACCAACTGTGCACCATTAATTGCAGATTTGCTTTTATACTGCTTTGAACGTGATTTCATGTTAACTTTATCCCCTTCAAACCAAAGCCACATTATAGAGCCTTTCAATTTAACGTCAAGCTATCTTGACGATATTCTAACTATAGATAATCCTTTCTTTTCTCAAATGATCCATCTGATTTACCCTCCAGAACTTACCCTTAATAAAGCAAATAACTGACATTTAAATGCAGCATTTCTAGACATTGAGATCAATATTTCCAATGACAGCGTCTCTACTAAAATCTATGACAAGAGAGATGAATTCAATTTTAGTAGTGTGAATTATCCATACCTTGATGGTGATTCACCTCGTGCTACCTCCTATGGTACTTACATATCACAACTTACAAGGTTTGCACGAGTTTGTACTAAAGTAGAAGATTTCAATGCTAGAAACCTGTTTATTTCTTCTAAACTGTTACAGCAAGGCTTTCGTTTTCATAAATTAAGAAAGGCGTTTTCGTTCATCGCAATGGTTTTCTTGCTTCTAAGTATAATAGCAGTATGAAAACACTTATGCAGAAAGGCATAAGCCATCCTGCATTTTAAGGAAATGTTTTATACAAGTTAAAGAAGATCAAGATAACTTTTTTGACCACTTTTCAAAACTTATCAGACAATGTATTGCAGACGGTTACAACCCGGGAATACTTAAATGTACTGCATTGCTTGCAATTGACCCTTTTACAATCAAGATCTTGCATTGCTTTTAAATTACATGATGACCGGACAGGTCGTTGAGACTATATGAAAACAGTGACTTAAAGCCATAATTGGACAGTCACTGTTGGATTTCTTGTCTCTTCATCTCTCCAGTCGTGCTTTATATAGGTGGGACAACTTGAACAGTCTCCATACCCTTTAGTGAGATTGCACAGTAGGTATAACATCGGGACTTTTTGTACCTTTATCATATATAATATGTCAACTGCGGATAAATCCTCGGCGTTTATGATATGTTTTTTAAACGTATTAACTCTAAACAATACTACGTTTTATTTTGTTGATTTTCTAAAATTCTATTATTTCTACAGTATTATTTACATTTCACTTTTGACACATTTGGCATATGACGTCATGGCATTTATGACGTCATTATATGGTTCTTATAATATATCAGCGCTTGTACTGCTTTATTTTGTTTTAAACTACTCACTCATTTGGAATTTTTTGGTTGCCGAGGCTTTTATCTCCTGTACATATTGTACATATGTTGTTTTATTACTAGTTATTTTGTATGTACATATGTTCATTATATCTGTTTTAACTCCCGATGCAGGTGCTTACTGTTTGTTGTGTAACTTTGACGGAATATTTTTATTTACACTATTTTTTTGATAGAAAAACCTTCAGGAAGTGCGAGGTTGGAGCGCTCCACAAACCAGGTTTAAGCAGTTGGCCCTTTTGTCGACTGACCGTTCCAAGGCGGTTACTGATGGTTTTTCTTTTTGTGTGTTATGTCTCGTCTCTGTGTTTTTGTCACATTTACATTTACCTTGTTTGCCTTTGTCTACTGGTAGATGAAAATTTAAATATCTGTGAAAATTTTGATAGGACCTTTTCTTATTTACCTATTAAATATCTGTGAAAATTTTGATAGGACCTTTTCTTATTTACCTATAAGTGGTAATTCTTACGTGTATCGTGAGCATCAATCAAAAGATATTTTGATCTAATGGTAGACCATGGAAACAGATATACATATATGCTTAAATGTGGAACTTACAACGACATAAGCAGATACGATAACAGAAATCCGATGGATTTTGCGATACGCCATACTTTAATGAGGTTAAATTAATATGTATGTCTAAAAGATATCAGTGTACGTTTATTGACAACTGTTGCTGCTGAGAGGTGTTGCAGAGAGACAGCTGTATGATGATCATTTCAGATGCTAGGGTTAAATATCCTGTAAACAACATAATTCCATTGTTTCATTATAATAATTACACTGTATTTTTTCACAGTGATGTTAACCTTATTGACATAGAAAAAGTAGAACATACGCGCACACAAAATGGAATTTTAAACAAGCAAATATTCTAATTAGAAGAACCTGCTAAGTAGTATATTTAATAAACTAAGTTGATGCCACCTGAACACTTCAATAGGAAAGAAGATCATTGCATTGTATGCTGAAAATGAAGGGCGGTCACTATCACGTTGCACTTATTACAAAATCACCATTTCTGTGCATTTATTGAACACAAAAACACTTTTCAGGTATCTATTAACAACATCATTACAACGTGCACTCCCATACTTAACAGTTATGTGCCACGAGTAAAAGAGTAATAAAACAAATCGTTTTTTATTTTGTTCAATTTGTAACAAAATTCATTTTTGAGATATAACTATTTGTGGAAAATTAGGATTACCTGAATAATATTATGTGTCAATAAACGGGGGGCTCGGATGAAGTTTGTAGATATAGTTTTATGTCTCTGAGATTTGTTGTCTTAGCTTGCTTGTCTATGTGTGTTTTTCTGTTATTCTTACTAAAAGGATGTCATTTTATAGAGAACTTATGGACACAAGCCATTAAAATTGACAACATCATCATTACTTAAGAGCAAGACTCCTTCAACAACGAAACTGTTTTAAGGTTACGGAACAACATCAGGAGCGGAGGAATCTCATTACAGTGTACAGACATTAGATCTGAGACCAAAATGACAGATACAAAAAAAATCAAATTATAAGTAAATAGTCCGAATATAATTATACTACTCAATGGATTATTGATGACCGTACAAAGATAACTGTATAATTGCAAATGTGTCGTTAACTGCAACTGTAAAACGTACTATTCTAATGAAGAGGTCTGCTGTAGAAAACTGGTACGAGAGTATGGTGGAGACCTAAAGCGAGTAAAGGGCATTATTTGTTAATATATCAGGACATTTTTTGCAGAAGTGTAGAAATATAGAAAAAGACACAAGTAAACAGAACACGAGAATACCATGAATATACCTTGGGCAAGTTAAAAGAGGCGGTCGTTAAGGTACATATTGTGTTTGCTCCGTTGTACATAACACGGTTAATATTACCCTTGTTATAAAGACAATGTCTATCTTTCAAACCACCCCTTAAGTTAAAAAAATCTTTTCACTGTTAACGAACTTAAATGCACATTTATATGCGATATATTTTAGTTCAATTAATTTCTGCCAACGTCAGTATAACTATTGAAAATCAAGTGACGTCCAATGTTACGGCAAAATGGCTGAGAAACAAGTCACCAAGCTATTCTCGGCACTTCTATTGACTCAATCATTGACAGGTTTGCCATATATTGCAATACCATATGGTGTGAGCCAGTATGCTATTACTGTCTGTTTTGAATAATATTTAAAGAAAATTAATTTTCATCGAGCCCACTACTGGAACATTCATTGATTATAGCGACTGTTTGTATGGAAACCTACGAGAAAACGTCACCTTTACTTGTGGTATAAACACACCAAACCAATATTTGCATGTAACCATCTCCATTTGGTGCTAAAAGACACAACGCAACTGAAACTAGAAGAGATGAATTTGCTTTAAATAATACTTTGCAGGAGGACAACCATTTATAGAACGCCACGTGTACCGTTACGATGTCTTGGCAGTATCAGATGGTACAGAGCAAACGTTTGTTTGTAATCAGTAAATTGGGGTTTGTGTACATTGCAGGACAAACTGTCTGAGAAAATGTTTTTTATTATTTAATTAGCCTTACATATATTTAGTTTCCTTGGAGCATATTTAGATCTAGTCAATAAATTTTTATTACGTTCTCAAAGATCCTGTCCAATAGTAGATTAACGAAAACCACGTGCTCCACCGTAATTGTTTCATTAATCCCATTCAAACTTGGTGCTCTTTTTACCTTCCTAAACAGAGTTCTTCACTTAATTTCATTGCTTATTTCACGATGAAATCTACTGCGTCACAAATACTGTTAACTTGACAACTAACTGCTTGGACAGTACTTTCAACAAAAATAGTTTAGGTTATCAATCAAATTAGGTTAAAAATGGCTAGTGGTTACGTGCAACTCTTGCATCTTCTGCACTCCTTTCATTAATTTTGTTTGTTTTATATTGTTTTGTCATATTGGCGACGTCTAGGTAATTATTGGTTGAGAAAAAAACCCATCTTATGCCTGGGTGGAACCACCGGCGCGCAGCAGGTAAGACAGGGAAAACCACCCCACATGAAAGTTCTCGCCCCGACCGGGACACGCCTACGCAGTGTTGCGCTGAGTCTGCGGGCACCCCCGCAACAGATATTTTTATACATGCCTTTGAAGATTTTTTATTTGTGTTGTATTGTTTTTCTGTTGTTGTAGTTAGTTTATATGAATTTTCCAAAGTGTTTTGGAATGTTTTAACATCTTCTTTTTGTAAAGAAATTTGTTGTTCAACATATAACCTTTTTAAATACCCAATGAATATGATAAAGGTGGGTTTATTGTTTAGTTTTACTAAAAGTATTAACTGTATTAGTAGAACAAGGAGTGTTACTGATATTTTTATACATACCTTTTGTAGTTGTTCCAAATAAAGATTTATTTTTTTTCATTTTTGTTACAACATGTATATATTTCTTTTAATTTAAAAGGTTGACTAGTTCAGCCTATAAAAGCTGTACATGGATACATTCCTAAAACAGGTGTTCTCATGTTTCAATTACAGAGTTGCAGAAATCACATAAGTAAGAGTTTACATATTTGCCTTTGTACAGTAATGTATTGATTGGCAGTATTCTCATTATGAACTTATATTAAAAAACGTCTTAATGAAGACTCACTTGTTGCTTTGGATATAGAACTTTATTCTGTGCCTTTTCGGAGTTTGGTATATGTTGCAATGCTCATAGGACTTTGTCATATATTCTTATTTATATTTCTTTTCAGTTTGTATTTTAGTACTTCTATCTTGATTGTTCATCCATTTGTTTACCACGTTTAGATTATCATAACTTTTATGTAGGGACATATATAAATAGTCATTCACTCTTTTTACTTCAAATATTTTGTTTTTAAGGTTTATTTTGGTTCCTGTCATAATACATTCTTCAATCAGCATTTCAGTTATTTTGCCTTTTTATAAATAACACCTAGATAAAATCATAAAATCTTATTACTTTTATAGTAAAAAAATATTCTAGGAATTTTATTCTCTTCTTATACCAGGACAAGTAAAAAAGAAAATTCTATATCACGGCTTTGCAAGCATTGTATGATTCCAAAAAATATTTAAGTTTTGTTTATGCATTTAGTATGTCATATAAGGAAATGTTTTCTTGTGCAAAGTTTTGAATTAAGTTCAATTTCGAACAGTTGTTTGTCACCATAATTGATAACTTGTCTTTTGCAAAACATTTCCACTTACTTTTATTGTGTACATCTAGATATCGTTTTGCAACTCCTGCTAACTAAAGAAACAGGCAGATGTGCAAATATAGAAGTGCAAAAACGATTATGTGAACAATGTACTATGAACATGATAGAAGATGTCACAGTTTTAATAGTATGCTCAAAATATAAAATTATGAGAAACATGTATTTTAAACCATATTACTGCCGATGGGCGACAAATAAACTTATATCCCTCATGACAGATGAAAATAAGAAAGTAGTACTAAGTTTGCGGACAAACATAATAGCCCGATGGCAACTGCGACAAGCACAATAAAATAACAGACATATGCATACCAAAGACAAAGTGTTCAAGCATAACTACATATAACGCTTATATTTAGACGAAATAGATACCTTGAATGATAGACATTCAAGTAAAAATGCCTGTTTTTTCTTGATGATATCCTGTTGCAGCAAACGTTTTGCTGTGTACACTCGGATGATACCGTTGTAATGATTCATTTATATCAACAAAACAACAGGTACCATACCTATTACTCGCCTTCGTGAGGAGAAATCCATATTTTGAAATCCTCCATGAACTTTAAATAGTTTCCGTGAATCCAAAATCTGCATCCAATTGGCCTCCAGACTAAACTTTGATGATCACAGAATGACAAAAGATACAATGAAGTATCTTCTCCCTTTAAATGAATCCCACACTTGGATTTTTTAAATCTGGTATAATACAGCTCAGTTTAAAACATAAGTAAATCTACTTGTTGTAAACAAACATTTTCTTTTAACGGAATGCTTCCGGATAATGGGAATTCTTAACCGGCTGGGCGTTTTCACTGCACAGACGTACACAAAACTTGGTGGGGAGAGAGCGTCTGTTTGATCGAAACTGACTTGATTGAAATACTACACTAATATGTATATTACACACTATCCGGCACACTGCATAAAATTTAAATACATAATTAATAAAATAGATGGTTTCTAGGTGATGTCATAGGCACAGCTAAGACAGTTTTAAGGCAGCCATCTTGGAAGGCAGAAGTAACTGCAGGCCAAAATCTGGAAATATGTGCTGTATTAAACTCACCACTGTGATTTTTCAGTCTATTTTACTGCATTTTATATCAAATTAAACAGCTGTTATGAAGTATTTTAAATATCAAAACTACATTTTAATAGTTTAAAAGGTAAAAAATACAACCAAAAAGGTTACACTGTTAATTTTGTTTAAGGATGAGCCAGTAATTTTATTTATTTCTGTGTATTAATCTTTCGTGCATTTATCTATTTTAAATATATTGCATTCCAAAAATATGAATTTCGAGAGATTTTCAATGATGTATGGCTTTTAATTTTTGAACCTCAAATGAAGAAATTGAACGAAAATAAAATTTACGCTTCTATACAATTCATCCGAAAATCCCTTGAAGTTGCCATCAAAGATGGCTGACAGGATAAGAGATCTTCAATGATTGCAAACTGTGTATAAAGAAAAAGGTTCATTGTAAAATTGTAAGATGTTTTTACTTAGTTTAAAAACTCATGTACTGTTATTCTATGATAATGTTATGTTCACCACTATATGTTATTTTACATTGTATGGCGACAAATATTGAAAATATTTTATGCCAATAAAATATGTTCTGTTCTGTACGATTTGAATATATATAGTTTTGTTTTGTAATGTTTCTTTTGATTGATTATGTATATCGGGAAAAAGGTAAATTAGTTTTGGCAATGCGTAAGATTTTTTTTTGCTTTCTCAAATTTATATATTTTCTTTTTATAAAGTTTTCAGTATTTTGTTCCTTCTCTGTCATTTAAAAAAAAGATCTTCTAATGTTATTGCAATATCTGCAGTTCATATAAAAGGATAATCATTACAATATTTGGAGTTTTTATCTTTAAGCAAGCCTACTAGTAACATTATAGATTTGTTTACATTGAGCTTAAGACCAGAGCATTATTCGAAATTATCAAGGGTGCTTATAAATGTTTCAAAAGAGGGTTGACTGCCGTTTATGAAGAAAAATACATCATCTGCATTTCATTTTCATTTATTTTTTATACCTTGTATATCTTCTGTAAGGATAATGCAGTTCCTCAGTGTTATGAAGACATGATTTATACTATCAAAAGTTTTTTTTTTTAAATCCACAAAAATAACAGCCCAAGTTTATCAGTACTTTCTAAATATTCTATAACTTCTAAATATAATTGACATTTTACCAGTATATCTTTTTTTTTCATATATCCTTATTGATTACTTTTGGTAATACTTTTTTGATTCTGTTGGATATAACTTTTGTTGCATTTTTAAAATCTATATTGAACAATGTAATTGGTCTCCAACTTGCAATAATTTTTTTTTAGTTTTGGTATAAGGGATCTGTTTAAAATTGTAACCCACCCCGTACAAAAGGAATGATTCAAAGAGTCAATAAGGTATGTCTTAACATCATTCCAAAATATTTGGTAATCCTCGACTGTAAGTCCATCGGGCCCAGGGCTTTTATATTTTTTTTTATTTCTTTGATTGCTACACAAACTTGGTATCAAAGGTAAAAAACTTACTAAGTAGGATTTGCATAGGTCTTTAATAACCCATGTAAAGTAAACATAAAAAACGTATAGATGGATTCAAACAAGAATGGTACGGCAATAGTACTGTATTAGACAGGTATAGAGTTTTTCAAACTTCTTTTGAATATGAATCTTATTTAGATGTTATACCTAGAAAGTTAAGATCCTACAATGTAAAATTAAGAGTCTCCGTACACCCACTAAAACTATTAACAGGACGTTATACGCGAAATAAAATCCCTTCTCATGAAAGATACTGCGACTGCTGTAACTTGAAAGCCATTGAAGACGAATATAACTTATGTATGCATATGCCCCTGGTACCTGAATATTAGAAGGAAATTTATTAAACGGTAGTATTATATAAAACCATCTGTTTTTAAGTTTGTTGAACTTTTAAAGTCAAATAACAAAATGACTTGGTAAACCTTTCATTATTTATTAAAGAAGTTCTTAGAGAAAGTAGAAACTTCTTAACGTATTAGATGTGTTATTTTAACTGAATTGAAGCCTGACAAAATATATGTCACATTATTGAGTATTGTCTTCTGGATTATGTTCCGAATTGTAACAACTTGTCACTTAAGCTAAATTAAGTTTTGCGAATTTGTATTTACTATGTCGACGTCCTCAAATATGACATTAAATAGTCTCAAACATGTCAAATTTGGATGGAAAAAAATATAGAAAACACAGTAATGTCATAACTTTTCAACATTTTAATTAAGTAAACTTTTCTAAATAAAAATACTCCAAAAAACATCTGAAAACACAGTTCTCTCTTTCTTTGCTTTTATTTTGCTTTTTTGACGAATCTTCCTTGCTGACCGGGATTCCTTGTCACTTGTTACAAATTTACAAATTGGTTAAGCTAGCATTATTCATTAAGGAAACACTTACTGTCAGAAGAAACTAAGTTAATTTATCCTTTGATTAAGAAGAAATTAGATAAAAATGTAAAATGTTATTTGTTACGCTTCATTGTGCATAATGATGCAGTTGTAATTTTGTGTGATCTATTATTTCTTACACATTTAAACATAATATAAAATGGATTATAGATTAAATACATGACTCACTGCGCTCTTGATATATGTCTTCACATGTATTTTGTTACCTGTTGGCCTGAAAAACAAAATAAAGGACACACAAAGTACCACACTAACAATTTGTGTCAGTGACTTTAAAGTTGTGAATTTCTCTCTCTCTCTCTCTCTCTCTCTCTGTCTCTGTCTCTCTCTCTGTCTGTCTCTCTGTCTCTCTGTCTCTCTCTGTGTCTCTCTCTGTCTCTCTGTCTCTCTCTCCTCTGTCTCTCTGTCTCTCTGTCTCTCTGTCTCTGTCTGTCTCTATCTCTCTTTCTCTCTCTCTCTCCTCTCTCTCCTCTGTCTCTCTGTCTCTCTGTCTCTGTCTCTGTCTCTCTCTGTCTGTCTCTCTCTCTGTCTCTCCGTCTCTCTCTGTCTCTGTCTCTGTCTCTGTCTCTGTCTCTCTCTCTCTCTCTCTCTCTCTCTCTCTCTCTCTCTCTCTCTCTATATATATATATATATATATATATATATATATATATATATATATATGAAGATTATTGTTAAAATGATGTTTAATTCTATAAATGTTGTTGCTGTCATAGTTATTGCCAATATCAAGACGACTACCATCATGATAATCATCACCAACACCACACCACGCAGCTGAACCACTATCATCATCGTTAACAACATCATCACCAGCTGCATTAACATCACGATCACAATCACTTAACTCATCACCATCGACATTACCATGAAAATAATTGTTATCTTTATTTTTTGTTATTATATACTTGCAGTTTGCAAACTTTTGTTAGCTTTATTATATTTTATGTGTATGTTCTGCAGTGAAGTGGAAAAAAGACCTACTAGAACTATGATTTTAAGTATTTAAATAATAAATTGCATAATGCTGTACGATAAGTGAACTCAGTTTTTATTTTATTAATACTAATAAAATGTACTTTTCTGACACTTTCCCCACAGCCTGAAAAATGAACCTGGTTCATCAAAAGGAATACAGGTAATACTGAATAGATTTATCCGCGGCTAGTGACAAACCCAATGAGAACAAAACAAACATAAAAATTCTTACGAGTCTCCAGAACACAAATCTCAAGTCCCTGGTAGTAAACATCACACAATTAGTGGTTATAACTAAATTTTGATGAACGTATTGCATTTTATCATGCTTGAGACACAAGAAATGTATAAACACAACGAAACTACAAGACACGTGCCCGAAAAAAAGATTTGCATTTATCTCTCTTGATAAACTGGTGCTGTTTTGCGACATCTAGACAAAATGCGATAAAATATTCGATAGGAAAACACAAAAAAATATTATCGTTAATATAGATCTAAAGAGTGCACTGCTAATACAACATTGATTATTATCCTATTGATGTTTAAATAAGTAAATCTATCTACTACCAATATGACGCTTAATATTTGTTAGTTTGTTGTTAATATACACGTGAAAAACACTTATTTATTTGTATTTATGTATTGAGACGATGTACTTTTGCATATATGTTCTGTTGTGTTTTGTTGTTGTTTTTTGTCTTTTCCTGGATCTTTGTTACCGTCTGTGAAGATTTTGATTTGCAGGCTTGTCGA
Organism: Sinonovacula constricta; assembly: GCA_007844125.1. Classification (NCBI taxonomy): domain Eukaryota; kingdom Metazoa; phylum Mollusca; class Bivalvia; order Cardiida; family Solecurtidae; genus Sinonovacula; species Sinonovacula constricta. Next base: position 25,580,510 of record CM017560.1, read on the forward strand.
TCGTATATAGCTTAATTGATTGCGGGTTGTCTTGTTTGCTAATTAGTCATGAGAGTCCTATATCTATATGGAGAGGCTCAGGTCCTTCATAACGGGGTCGAGACGGTGGGGTGAATTGTTCGGTATCTAAGTTTAATTCATCCAGAAGCGATAAATTGTGTTGTGCATGGTATTGTAAGGTACGTGGGCCATTTTCCTAGTCTTCTGAAATCTTCCTAATTTGAGCTTAAATTAGTGCCCAGTCTGCTGGCTCTGGCCCAATATTTCAGGCTGCATATAACTATTTGGTCTTGTATTGCTTCGGTTCTTGAGTACCCCGGTACTTCGTGTATTATTCCGATTCTTTTGTTTTGTTCTATTGTTTAGTTTTTGTAGCTTGTCTAATAATGATTTATTCGCTGATCCATGGGCTATTTATGATATAATAAGTGTTTGGTATAATGTGATTAGGAATGTTTTACTAGTTCCCCTGTCGTTTTAATTGCTTTAGTAAAATTTAAGTCTTTTTTCCGTCAGCCTATTAGTGACTTAGTCATCGTTTTATCAAAAGTGTAATACTATCTTTGAATTCAAGCTGTTGTTGTTTGTTTTGCTTAATTTTAAATTAGTTACGGAGGAGTCGTTTATCTGGTCTGCTTTATGGCGAAAGAGATAGTTTGTGTTTTTGATTGGTTCATAAAAAATTCATAATTATTAGCCCAGATTTCAATGTCAATGAGTAGTTTAATAATTACCTCCTTTAGGCTATTTCTGCACAACCATATCGTGCTATAACCAACAAATTGTGATACCTTTATTTGCTTACTTATCTTTTTGTACTTATTTTTGATGCTGTGTTTTTGTACGATGTCATCAAAGGTATTCATGAATATTGTGAATAAAAACGCTGATAGAACACTACCTAGCGGCAGCCATTTATCGTAGTGCGTGATTATCATGTGTTGGTTTTGGAACCTAACCTTAATCACCCTATTAGAGAGGAAGGCAGATAGGCATTTAATCATCTTTCCCCTAATGCCATATTTCAAGTATTGATATATAGCGCCTTCTGACCACATCTTGTCGTAAGCTGCAGGTCCAGGAAGGCGGAAGTGAAATATGTTTTCCTTATTTGCACGACTCTTATATCGGACTCTTACTAGCTTATCACCACAAGAGTGGTTGGAACGGCATCCTGATTGATTTTTTGAGTAAAAGTTATTAGATTTATATACTGTGCAAAGCCTAGTTTTGATAATTTTTGCATTAATTTAGTGAATGATTATTTTAATGATATTGGGCTATAGGATCCTGGATCATGCGCCGGTTTATCATGTTTTATCATGTCCTCTCCTGGGACCCCTATGCCGCATTTACTCAATGCTATATTTAGCTCAGTGACGGAGAATGGTTGGTTGTAGTATAATGAGTCATGGTTTCGTTTCTCTTTGATAATTTTATTTATGTTTGCTGAAAATTGTTTTTCCCTAATGAATTCGGGTAAGTATCAATCATTGCTGCACGTTTTGGAGTAATTATTAACTAATATTTCCGCTTTTTCTGGCGGATTTACTATCGTTTTATTATTAATATTTAGTGGTTGATTGTGTTGTGTGCTGTACTCCCTGATCCCAAATTCCATAATTCTAAATCAACTGAATCTCTTATGCATGGTGTTGCTACTGAATGTTAAGAATAATTAGGACAAACAATTGGGCCAATATATGCGCAATCTTAATTTTGAGCAAAACTTTACTGACACGCTGTGTATATGGTTTCATCGCATCGCATCGCGCGGGTATTATGTCTCCTATACAGGCAAGTAGACATTGACCAGGGATGCTTATTATGCAACTGTCACCTGAGGTGTTGGGGGTAGGTATAAGTATCACCCTCTCGGGCTGCTAGTAGGAGATGATATCGTTGCCAAGGAAACAGCTAACATGCCCCACCCCACCATTAGACGAAAGTTTTGACGTCATTGAAATTATTTTTTGAATCAAGAAAAATACAAGAAATGTTATTTACTTTTCTATGCATATTTTGCATAGTTTGCTCATTATACACTCAATAAGGTCGGTTGTCCTTTTGCCAACTGACTGTTCCATGGCGGTAACTGCCGGATTTTCGTTGAGTGGTATGTCTCGTCTCTGTGTTTTTATCACTTTTACATTTACTTTGCTTGCTTTTGTCTAGGTAGTTTAGATTTATATATCAGAAGTCAAATTTTATAATTATATGACATTAGTATGATCGGCAATTTGTCAATAATTAGGGTAATCGACTTGGTGCCAATTTTTCTTTGATACTCTCTGCAGGTGAGTACTTCTAGCGCCTTGTTATCAGAACAGAACATAAATTTTATTTAAGATGTGTACATACAGTAGTGTACATCATCTTTACAACATATATACATATAGATAATAAACGTGTCATGTGAACCAAAAACGAATAATTTTGCTTTATCAAAACTTCAACATTAATGGTCAAAATGTATATAATACAATGTAATACTACAGTCTAAGAAAAAAAAGTTTATGAATGGTATATCTTCTGTAGCGAGGGGACCTACAGCATTTAAATCTATGTAGATATCTATAATTATACATATATTCACTGTCAAATATTACTGTCAATGCCGAATACACGTATATCTCTGATTCTTTTATACCTATATTAAATACATATCCGAAACCTTATCAATTATATTTATACTATATAATATTTGACTTGAACCGCGTTCATCGTCAAAGAATTTTGTATATACTTAAATGATAAGGTTAGCTAGTTCAGATAGAATAGAATAGAATAGGGAAAGAAGTAAAATTTCTATATCTAAATATATTTAACTTATACTATTCACACTATATACATAATTACATACTTATAATATAATGACAAACGATTCTATTGAATAAGAATATATGACAAAGTCCTATGAGCATTGCAACATATACCAAAATCCGAAAGGCACAGAACAAAGGTATTTCACATGCGAGCGAAGTGAAAAGTAAGAACAAATTTTTGATGAGTCAGTTAACGAAAAGAGCAAACCCGACAATTACCGCTTTGGAAAGGTCAGTCGGCAATATGGACTGACTGGAGTGCTTAAACCGGTTTTACAGAGCTCTAACCTCGCACTACCTGACGAGTTTCTCAAATGCAAGCAATGAAAAGATAAAACGATCTATTTGAATTCAAAATGTTTTAAGCGCTGATAGTTTCTATAAGTTATGACGAAAGTAGTGACGTCATAAAAGTAATGTCCACATAGTGTTGAGAAAGAATATGGTATTATTTCGATTTGAAAAACTACACAAAATTGTTTGACTATAAATAATATTAACTTCCTGAATCATGAACAAACATGACCAAAACGAATAAATGGTTGTAGCACCCTGTTCATGTGAAGATGGAATTGAAGAACCAAAGTCCAATGTCCATCAAAGAGAATACACGTAACAATTCTCATATGATGAAATGAAATGACAACATAGATTACATGCACGGGGAGATTTTTTACGACCGCCACACTGAATAGTAACATTGTTGTGATCATGAATAAGAATATATGACAAAGTCCTATGAGCATTGCAACATATACCAAACTCCGAAAAGGCACAGAACAAAGGTGTTTCACATGCAAGCCAAGTGAAAAGTAAGAACACATTTGTGATGAGTCATTTAACGAAAAGAGCAAACCCGACAATTACCGCTTTGGAACGGTCAGTCGGCAAAATGGACCGACTGGGGTGCTTAAACCGGTTTTACAGAGTATTAATTTATGTAATTGTTATTGCTGTCTTATCTTTCTATATTTATAAAGACATGGGTATTAAACAAGTTTCAGCTACAGTAATTAGCATAGGAAAGGTCACTATTCAGATTTGCAAAATGATCAGTAAATTTTTCCAGTTTAATGTCTGTATCTTTTCTTGTTTTATTGTTTCAAGAATATTTCCAAAATTGTCTTTTTTACATCTTGAACATTCTAGTTCCTCGAATTATTGCTATTTATGTTTTTTTCTTTTCATTTTTACCAATGATTTATATTCTTTGTTACATTTCTGAAGAACAAGTCACATTTCTGTGCTCTTTCTTTTCTTCTTGTGCTCGTTGAGAAATAATGGTTCTGTAATGTTGCAAGAAATGTTAGTAAACATACTGATTACACGGTTCACATCTTTTCTACTACTGCAATGAATGCTGTCAATAAGATTATTATAATCGGGAAGTTTTTCAATTAGACGTTTATGGTATAGGTCCCTTAAATTGCCGTCCCACTTAATCTTGGTATCGGTCGCCTCGTACGCACGTGACCTATCGTGTTTACACTTAAAGCTAAATAGTACAAGTGTGAGTCACTCAAATCATTTTATACTGTCTATAGTAGTGTGACCAATGTGTACAAAATGTTGCTCGTGCATGCGTGATTAAAATCTCCTGTCAAAAATACAGCTCCTTAATTTTGAAAAAAAAACACAACTAATATCATATTGTAATTTGTTAAAAAGGTCAACAACAACAAAATTGTATGCCGGGGAGTCATAAGAAAATATATTGGTCTTAAGTAAAGAATTCCTTATCTTATTTAATCCAAATGATTGTATTATGGTGATTTTGTACAATGGTAATACCAGTGGCCAAATAATCTTTATAATATAAGGCAATGCCTCCACTCGAACGCTCCGCTTGTCTATGCTTAAATGTCAGTTAAAAGTTGTGCAATAAGTAGCCACTGAACTCAATATTGCTGTTGTTATTAGTCCATATTCGTAAATATCATATCATGATTGGAAAGTTTAATTGTAAAATGCGGATTTTCTTTTATATATATATTTTAGTCCATGTACGTTCCAACTTAACGTCATCCTCTGTGTCTTCCTATGTTTTCACTGCTTTACCGTCAAAAAACAGTGTATCATAAGATATCCAGGCCTTTTTACCGCTGTCTCTTGCTGCTTTCAATTTTGGAAAAAGAATTTTACGCTTCTCGATCACATCTTTCGGGAATTGTTAATTGAGGTCATACGGTGTTCCTTTTAGCATTCTACCCATGCGATTAACCCTCTCCAAACTTATCTTCTCTGAAACATCCTTGGTCACTTTCAACTTGTTATGGACAAAATCTCGGACGGTCTTTTCCATATCATCTACACCTTCTTGTTGACCCTCTGGAATATTATTAAATACAAGGCTGTTTCTCATAGATTGTGATTGGCGATACGTTATCTCTTGTTTTAATTGTTCGTTTTCTTTTCTCAAATATACGACTTTATCATTTGCGATTGCTGTATTGTAATCGATGCTTTCGATTTTGTCCTCTAAATCACTGATCTTTGATTTGGTAAGTTTCGCTTGGTCATTTATGGCAACCCAGATCTTGTTCAAATCTTTCTCAAACCTATCCACCTTGCGGTCAATGTTTGTCCATTGATCCCAACCTTTTATCCATTACAGTTAGTTTGTTTTCGATTTTCATCAGACACGCAAGGATGTCAGCGTTGGGAAGGGTGGCTGTACCTGTGGCCGCCATATCAGCTGTGTTTACACACCCTTTGTTGCTACTTAGTTTTTGATTCGGTGTGAGACAAAGAGAACTACAAACGCTATCGTCAGCACTTTGAAGACCATACAGAGTATCGTAAGTTTGTCGAATTATCTCAGAAACAGCATTTACGTCAGAATTTGAAACTGTTGAAGTGGTTGAACTGCCCTCGGACGGGCCTCTCACTCGCTGCTGTTTGTTGTCCTTACCCTGTACACTATTCAAGTCTCCACTCCCTCTGCTTCTCTTATTTCCCATATCCTGAACAGACCTAACACCTTTAGTCTTTAACAAATACATCTTCATGGTTTTAAGTCCGATCTTGATCTAGTAATTAAAAAATATCAAAGTTTCTTTAAAATTTTCAAAGCAGTTAAAAAAACATGTCTTCCCGCCATAGATCAACTGACTTACTATGTTATCAAACTTTACTTTTGTTTGCTTCTTTTACCAATCATAACAAAGATTAAACAAAGATTATTGCTGTCTGCGTTGGATACAATTGTTTCAGTTGTGTAACACTATCAGGTATATCAGAAAGCGCACGCGCATTTTGGCAATAAACTCGCAGTTCGTTTACTGGTGTCCATTTCATGTTTTGTTCCTACACATGTCAAGTCCGTCATTTACATTTAAGCGTATCCTTGTCGGATTTAATGTAGGAGTAATCGAACTTACGGGAATTATTTTAATTATTTCACACGTGGTGCTGATATTTCTTTTTAAGCAATAAATTTGACAACATAAAATGTGATCAAGGAAACTGTATCGACATTAAAGAAGATTATTCTGACCAAAGCAAAGGTAAGGAACAATCAATTTTATCAATTAATTCCTATATTGTAAGCAAAGACATGTTGATACTATACAAGCTTATTAAATATGGTAACATTTTGCGTTTGGAAAATTGTATAAGGAAGTATATGATACAATCGCCCCAGCTTATTCAATTAAAAACATGACAAATTAACCGCCTAAACTGTTGCTGAATCCCGAGCGATTGACACTTTATTAGATGTAAACGAAAATTGAAAGATGCATTTATTTCGACCGTGACAATATTAAAGCCTTCTCAAAGAGGTCTGGTCACCGTTTCGATTATAAACATGCAACATTGTACCTCACAATCGTCATACTGCATATTAATTATGCTCCGCGAATATAGTCGCCGCTATGTTTGGAGCATAATACAAAAAATGTAGGAGGTATCGACATGAAACTTTATAGGCAGACAAATCTTAATGTGGAGCAGGGCAGTGTACAAGAAAAATAACTCTTTTTGCATAATTTAGGAGTTATTGCCCTTTATTATTTTAACACTTAAATTTTGTCCGGAGCATAACACACAAACTGTAAGAGTTATCAATATAAACTTCATAGGTAGATAAAGCATAGCGAGGAGAAGTGCAGTATATAAGAACCAAAAACCTGTTTTGCATAATCAGGCGTTATTGCCCTTTTTTATTTTTTGGACTTAATTTTTGTCAGGAGCATAACACAAAAACCTTTAGAGTTATCAACATCAAACTACATAGGTAGACAGATCTCAAAGAGAAGAAGTGCCATGTACAAAAACCTAATCTCTCTTGGCATAGTTTAGCAGTTATTTTCCTATGTTGTTGTTTTCATACTTTAATTGTGTAAACACACATATTTGAAAAAAAAAACCTTTTGCAACTAGACGTATATTTCCGTATGTTTTTTTATTAAAACTTAACTATTGAGCTATTAAGGTTCAATTTGCTTAAATAGTTAAAAAGTTGAAAACCGTTGCAACTATTTGATTGTCTCAGCCAACCTCATGACAACATGCCTTCTGAACCACGCCATCTTAAAAAGCTAGTTATTCGAATTCAAATTTAAATTCATCATACACTTCTCTCTGCAACGATTCCCTTTCTAGCATAACAAAAATATTCAACCGTAAGGAAGTTTATTTAAACAAACACCCATTCAGCGAAAAAGCTCTGATTGAAATCAACTGAAGGCAGCAAAATAAAACAATGACATTAAACAAACTTTTGTGCATTCAAACACAAACTTAACCAATTTGTATAGAAAATGTATCAAAAGCTTTTGTAACGAGGCTATTCATGATAGTGTCGGTGTAAACATGAATACGCGGTTTGTACTTGAACTATGTGCCACTTCGCTAAACAAAAGGCAACGTGCGTGTTTATATAAAAACTATAACAAAGGAAAACATATTATGCTATAGTATTTACTTAGTCGTCTTTAGCGGAGACAAGTGAATAAACGCAAGCCCGGCAAATCCAGTAATGGCGACGTGTATGTTCAAGTGAAGGGGCTGTCTGACATTAAAGAGAGACAATACACTTATAACTAAATATAAGCTTAAGGTTACTGGATAGTGACGAATTTGGAGCGTCTGCGCAGACGATCGCGCAGATTTGTTGACATTTGAACTATCCTGCATTCACGGCGTTGTGCTGCACCTTAAATTTCTGCATGGGGTATCCTATAGTGGCTCTGCCACTTTTCTTGTTTGTACATTTGCATGAATCAGGTTTTGGGAAGAACTGTATCATATAATGATAATTGTTATTTTCTATGTACTGTATTGAGCAAAATATATATAAATATATATATGACCAGCTTTCATCCTGATTTTTACCAAAAAAATCTACCTTTTTTGTTGTTGATTTATTCAGCAAAATGTGTTCTACCTATATGTAAAGTGTTCAGACCGGTGCAATAAAAGAAAAAAATGAGGGATATTTTACATTTTTTTAATTGTATTTTTTACATATTATAAGCTCGAATTCTTAAATTTTACAAGGTAAAATCTACCTTTATAGTTTTTATATGTACAACAAAATGATTTCTATCTATGTGTAAAGTTTAAAGACTACTGCATCTCAAATAAAAAATAGGTGGTACTTTATGCATATTTTTAATTAAAAATAATATTTTTTTTTAATATTTGACAAGCCATAGCTCTTCACTTTGCATGGTAGCACATACATTTTTTTGTATTTACTTTAACCGGAATAAAAAGTTCTATCTATATGTGAAGTTTCAAGAACTCTGCATCTAAATTAAGTATTTTCTGATAGTTTTTCTATATTGTTTAAGTTTAATTAATTATTTTATTGTTATTTATTATGAAATATTTTTGTAATTATCACTTCAGGGATAGCCTTGTTTAGTTTTAAATGAAAGCTTTATTTGTGCTGAATGTTAGAAACTGCATATAGGCTTGTTTCCTCTTTTTCACAAAAATATAGTTGATATGATATAATAAAGTTAATGTCAAAAAATGGCAACATTGCATGTTTACATCAACCATACACATGAGGCAATAAAATTATTATTTTAATGATAACCAACTGATTTTTTTGTTTTTTATAATCTACAGCTCATATATAAACTATGCTAAACTTTTCAGAGTGATTGCAACTAACAAATTTGTCACTTTCCAGTAACCTTAACTCAGGTGTCTACCCAAACTACTTTTACTTTACAATGAACGCTTTGAAAAAAGCTAATGTATCATATTTTAGCGTAACACCCCAGGCGTAACCTGGAACGCAAGTGGCTAAATACATTGCTTACAGTTGACCATGTGATTGACAGAAAAAAATGTATGACTGTTAATAAAGTTCTGAAAAAAACAACAACAACAAAAAACTGATCACTATTTGCATAAAGTCAATGCATGTAGCCGAAATAAAAAAGCCATGTTTAAAGTCATTAAACGTTTACTTGGCGAAACGAATGCTTCTACCCTTCCTTCCTTATCATCTGCCTCTGAACTAGCTCATAAACACATCACTTGAAAAAAAAAATGCACAAAAGGCATTCAAACAATCCCGTTTGAAGCTTCTTCTTAAAAAAGCAAAATCTTGATTATGCAATTTTTAAAAAACTATCGACCAGATTCTCCCTTTTGTATCAAAAGTTTTGGAAAAGGTGGTTGATACAAAGATGGATCAACATGAAAACAACTGGAACAGCGCTGGTTTAGGTACTGAATGAATGTCTTAAATCTGATGATCAAAATAAGCCACTTTACTCGTGTTACTTGATTTGTATGCAGCTTTTTATACAATTGACCATATCATTCTTTTGGAACGACTTAACACCAACTTTGGAATTGAAGGGTAATCCTTGGAATGGATTAATTCATACGTAACCGATCCCTATCAAACTGTGTCGGTCGAAGGTCATCTGTCTAGTGCCGTAAAGATGGGTTACAGAGTTCCTCAAGGATCTGTTTTATGACCGGAGTTAAATAATCTTTAAGCAAAGCCTGTAAGTTCAATATGCAAAAGACACGGAATTGAACATAGGTCTTATGCAGATGCCAAATAAGTATGTATTTCTTTTAAAACTAATGATTTGTCTGCTTGGACAGAGGCTTTTAATCGCTTTGCAACATGCCTTATTGATATAATGTCTTGGATGAACCATAACATGTTAAAACTAAATACAGATAAAACTGAGGTGATTATATTTACACTACATCAAAAAATAGATTTGTAAGATATTCCGTCAATAACAGTTGGATATTCCAATGTAAAAGAATCTGATTCTGTTATAAGTCTGGAGGTGATCTTTGATACCCAGATGAATTTAGGAAAAAACATGTGCATTTTCTGTGTAGGTCTTACTACCACCAGCTGCGTAAAATCAGCTACATAACTAAAGAAACAGCAAAAGGTCTTGCCAATGTTTTGATTACATCTACACTTGACATCTGTAATTCTTTCTATTTGGTTGTTCAATGGCACATATTTACAAACTACACAAAGCCCAGAATACAGCTCTCAGAAAGATATGCAAGACGAAATGAACCTGTCATGGGCAGCCTACACTTAAAGAACTGCATCGGCTTCCCATACAAAGGAGAACAAAAGCCTGGGTACAAAATCATTTTGCTTAAAATCAGAGCGACTCATGGATCTTTTCTGAGTACTTCCAGGCCATTATACAACTGTACAGTCCTACACGTATCTTAAGGCCACAGGGCAGCTCGTTATTAGTTGTCCATAAAAGCCGTACCGCGACTTATGGTGATCGATGTTTTCTTTGCTGCACCAACACTCTGGAACGCACTGCCAAGAAATCTTAAAGAATGAAGGACATTGGTAACCTTTAATACGAACATTGAAACCCATCTTTTTAAGCGTGAAGTAATGTGAAGATATTTCGTTTTTTGTTTTCATTTTTCCTATGTATCTCGTACTGTTGGTCTATAACTAAGAACTTGTTTATGCACTACATTAAATAACTAACTATTTTAATGCTAAATTGGCGTTTCATAATGTTAGTTTTTTCCTTAAAATTAATGTAGGTTATTTTGTAAAGCGCTTTAAAACACACACACACACACACACACACACACACACACACACACACACACACACACACACACACACACACACACACATACACACACACTCACACACTCACATACACACACAAACACACACACACACGTGTGTTTGTGCGTGTGTGTATATATAGCCGATGTGTTGACTTTTAATTCTGACACGCATGCACAGAAGGCAAGCTGTAATGCGACTCTTTTTAACTATCACGACTTCTTATTTATATACAGGCGGTTGCTGCGATAATAAACAAGTTTAGTTCTGGTGTAAGTGTAATACAACCGGGCTAGACAGACAATTACGTCTATTGTTCCTAAGCGAGGGTTTGTCCGGTGATCGTGGTATTGTTCCAAACTATGACCTGCGTGTGGTTGTGTAATATACTCCAATACTAAGTCTGACAGAGTGTAACAATCTGTTAGTGTAGTATATGACCCGGCTCGAACTAGTGAAACTAATATGTGTACTCCTTCTGATCCTACTGACAATATCACACAATTAACAAACGCTGAAAAAATGTCTACAACAGTATGTTATTAATGATAATTTAACACGAAAAGCTACAACAATTAATACAATAATTTAAACGTTGAGGTAAACATAATGTCTAATTTAAGCACAATGCACGCGACAACTGACAGGTAGCTTATACGACAAAAACAATTAAGTTGAGCGTAAACATTAACGCTCGCGAAAAGATACTTTACCACGTGAGGTATGCGTATAAAAGGGATTTAAGGTACAAATCCTAAAAAGTGATTTACGTTTCAACGTGGTTATTCCTTACATATTATGCACATTTTAATGTCCAACCATACTATGTTATCTAAATTGCAATTTCGTGCTTTTACATTTGTTTAATTATTGTGCCAATAGTAATTTCACTATGACAATATTATCTTTTGCAATAACAAATGTGTAAGTCAATATTACATTAAGTACGCTTCATTTAATAAAAGAGTATCAACTACAACATGATTATATCAATCAGTAAAAAAAGGTACGTCACCCTAATGAAATTAGCGTGTTATATTGACCAAATCATAATATAAGTATGAAAGAAGTACATTTATTGTAGCGGACACATATTAACACGGGGTAGGGGCGCACAGGGGCACCGTGCTCAACCCCACCCCCATCTGATCCCATTTATTGAAATAATAAAGAAGTTCAGAAATGCCTGAGAAATTAAGAAATGTCACCAGTCATTTCTGTATTAACAGCGTTGATCACATCACGGGGATCCTTTTATCTAAGTCTTTAGGGCAAGAGGCCTTTCTGGGGTTAATATCACATAATAACTTAAGGGCTGCTGGTCGCAATTCACTGACATTGCTTCTGTAGCGGCACAATCTGATCAGTGTCCATGAGCGCTCTCGTGAATATGAGCGTCCAGCTACACCAACTGATACTGCTGCTAGGGGCCACGAGTGCCCCATGTCAATGACAGTACACTTGGTTACCCTGGAAACAAGTACTCTGGTACGTATCTCTGTGGCTGATATAATATCGCTGGTGCAGTCAACATGAAGCGGAAAGGTGTGACAATTTATTCATCCTATACACCAGATTTTGAGATATAATCAAATGTATGATAACTCCAGTTATCCAAGTAAATAATTGTTAATACCGGTGTGCCGATTTAATATTTCTTTCGCAGGCGGTCTTTATTCACCAATTATTCACTCTGAGATAATATTTTAAACTCTCAACCAAGTCACAGATAATAAGTTTATGGCCGATTATAAATGGCCTACACGTTCGGAGCATTTATGTCCATAACTATTATTGCTGTTGGTGGATGTTTTGTGTGTGGTCTCTAATACAATTTTATGTTGCACGGTAAATAACCTCGATATTATCTGCCCATTCATGCGCAATCATTAGGTCAAGAGGCGTGGAAAACGTCAGACCGTGCAAGTAAACACGATTTACAATTACAATCATCTGAAACTGCGACAATTTCTAGTCATTTTAATGGTATTTTGTGATCTAAATGTTTTATTCCAAATGATACCAAATCAACGCATTTGTACAAGAAGATTTGTTAAAACTGATTGCGTTTATAATCATTTGGGGACAAGTTATTACAAATTTATTACCCTGGAATGCCAACTTCTTGGGTAGAACCAACATACAGGTAATCTTTCTGTTCAACAATTAAGTCCTAATTACTTGCTAAACGAGTGTTCATATTAACTTTACACTGATATGTCATTGGTTGTTTTTGGTGATATCATACGTTTACCGGTTCTTAGGCAGGAAATCCCCGGAAAAGAAGTCTGGATAGAACAAGTGCCCATGACTGCAGGGTTTGAAGGCCTAAAATAACCATCACAGCGAGGGCATGATAATGTTCAGAAAGTATACTTTTAAAGCTACTTGATCACATTTGGTTAATGTTGCATGTTTTATATATTTTGGTAAAGAAGCAAACATTGTTCATCCAGACTGAAAAATGGAAAAAATAGGTAACTATGTGCATTAGATCATGCGTGAACATGCAGTCATTCAAAATAATGTATTGTTTTTAAGGTTGGGACGATTCACATGAGTGGCTTTAGTTTATGACTCTTTACTTTTCATTTGCCGTACTGTTGATAAATAAAAAATATATATCTGTTATAAAATCGAATATTTTTCAGACTAGATCTTGCTAATGTTTTAAACTGTAATATTCCAGTTTCTCGAATTCAGTCCGATATTGTCAAGGAAAAATGCATGCGCGATACATTACGTAGATGCAGACATACATAAAAATAAAACAATATATGCAGAGTTAAAAACATCATCTTATTAAGTTTGTGACGCTCGTCCCATTGAAATAAATAATCCACAGACATCCTGAGTGTTGTTAATTAATAAAGTGTTCCTTTTCCGTTATTATCTTTACAATTGCATAATACATTTCCTTTTTAGTCATAATTTAACCAAATTACTTGAATCGAGTAAATTACCATGAGGTACGTATTGGAACGACTACACTTTCCCTACATTCCGCCAGAGTTCATTTCGTAGAAATAGCCTAAATGTTCAAAGTGATGGGGTAGGTGTTCCGCATAAGAATTATCGATCGCAGCTAAGGTCGGATTGGGTGAATATAAGTACTCTGGATAGAATTACGTAGACCACTTTCAGTTTAACTTATATACAGCTGGAATACACAAGTTTTATAACCATGACAAAAAAAAAAAAAAAAAAAAAAAAAAAAAAAAACATTTATAAATGTGGTCATCATTTGCTTAATGGTTTAAAATGAAATTAATAAAACTAATTTCAGATGGAGAAAAATAAAAGGATAAAGACAGTATCATCATTTGTGCTGACAATGTTTCTTCTGATGCTGAGTTTAACATCTATAACTACAACATCGACCACAAGTGAAACAACAACTGCCATCACAACTACTCCCACAGCCAGTTCAACTATTTCAGCTTCTACTCAAACAACTACAGCAACGACACCGACTATTACCACAACCAACCCAACAACACCGACGAACACACCTAACACTTTCGCAACCACACCAACTACCACTACAACATCACCAACTACTACCACAACCAAACCGACTACTACCACAGCAACATCTTCTACCATAACCACATCAACAACTACCACAACCACACCAACTACTGCCTCAACCACACCAGCTACTGCCACAACCACACCAACTACTACCACAACCACACCAACTACTGCCAAAACCACATCAAATACTGTCACAACCACACCAAATACTACCACAACAACACCAACTACTACCACCACATCAACACCTACTATTTCCACAACCACACCAACTACTAACACAACCACACCGACTAGTACTACAACCACATCGACTACTTCCACAACCACACAAACTACTACCGCAACCACACCAACTACTTCAACAACCACACCAACTTCTACCGCACCAACACCGACTACTTCCACAACCACACCAACTACTTCCACAACCACACCGACTACTTCAAAAACCTCACCGACAAGTACCGCAACCACACCGACTTCTACCACAACAACACCGACTTCTACAAAAACCAAACCAACTAATACCACAACCAAACCAACTACTTCCACAACCACACCAACTACTACCACAACAACACCAACTACTACCACAACCACAACAACTACTACCGCAACAACACCAACTACTACCGCAACCACACCATCTACTTCTACAGCGACATCTACCACAACAACACCCACTATTACCAGAA
Source organism: Sinonovacula constricta (assembly GCA_007844125.1). NCBI lineage: Eukaryota > Metazoa > Mollusca > Bivalvia > Cardiida > Solecurtidae > Sinonovacula > Sinonovacula constricta. The sequence goes on from CM017560.1 coordinate 25,595,620, forward strand.
CCACACCGACAACTACAACAACGACATCACATACTACCACAACCACACGGACTAGTACTACAACCACACCAACTACCACGACAACATCACCAACTACTACCACAACCACACCAACTAGTGCCACAACCACACCAACTACTTCCACAACCACATCAACAACTACAACAACCACACCGACTACTAACGGAACCACACCAACTACTACCGCAACCACACCAACTACTTCAACAACCACACCAACTTCTACCGCACCCACACAGACTACTTCCACAACCACACCAACTACTTCCACAACCACACCAACTACTAACACAACAACACCAGCCACTACCACCACATCATCAGCTACTACCACAATGGCACCAGCTACTACCACAACCATACCGACTACTACTGCAACCACACCGACTTCTACCACAACAACACCGACTTCTACCACAACCACACCAACTACTACCGCAACCACACCATCTACTTCTACAGCGACGTCTACCACAACAACACCTACTACTACCAGAACCACACCGACAACTACAACAACGACATCACATATTACCACAACCACACCGACTAGTACTGCAACCACACCAACTACCACGACAACATCACACACTACTACCACAACCACACCAACTACTACCACAACAACACCATCTACTACCACCACATCATTAGCTACTACCACAATGACAACAACTACTACCACAACTACACCAACTACTGCAACAACCACACCAACGACTTCCACAACCACACCAACAACTACCACAACCACACCGACTACTAACGCAAACACACCAACTACTACCGCAACCACACCGACTACTTCCACAACCACACCAACTACTTCCACATCCACACCAACTACTTCCAAAACCACACCAACTACTATCACAACAACACCAACTACTATCACAACAACACCAACTAATTCCACAACCACACCAACTACTTCCGCAGCCACACCAACTTCTACCGAACCCACACCACTTACTTCCACAACCACAACAACTTTTTCCACAACCACACCAACTACTTCCACAACCACACCAACTACTTCCACAACAACACCAACTACTATCACAACAACAACAGCTTCTTCCACAACCACACAAACTTCTTCCACAACCACACCAACTACTTCCACAACAACACCAACTACTATCACAACAACACCAACTACTTCCACAACCACACTAACTACTTCCGCAACCACACCAACTACTAACGCACCCACACCAACTACTAACACAACAACACCAACTACTATCACAACAACACTAACTACTTCCACAAACACACTAACTACTTCCGCAACCACACCAACTACTAACGCACCCACACCAACTACTTCCACAACCACACCAACTTCTACCGCACCCACACCGACTACTTCCACAACCACACCAACTACTTCCACAACCACACCAACTACTAACACAACAACACCAGTCACTTCCACCACATCATCAGCTACTACCACAATGGCACAAAATACTACCACAACCACACCAACTACTACCGCAACCACACCAACTACTTCAACAACCACACCAACTTCTACCGCACCCACACCGACTACTTCCACAACCACACCAACTACTTCCAAAACCACACCAACTACTACCACAACCACATCAACTACTTCCACAACCACACCAACAACTTCCACAACTACACCAACTACTAACACAACAACACCAACTACTACCACAACCTCACCAACTTCTACCATAACAACACCGACTTCTACCACAAGAACACTAACTACTACCACAAGGACACCAACTACCGCCACAACCACACCGACTACTACCGCAACCACACCGACTTCTACCACAACAGCACCGACTTCTAGCACAACCACACCAACTACTACAACAACCACAAGAACTACTACCGCAACCACACCATCTACTTCTACAGCGACTTCTACCACAATAACACCCACTATTACCAAAACCACATCGACAACTACAACAACGACATCACATACTACCACAACCACACCGACTAGTACTACAACCACACCAACTACCACGACAACATCACCAACTACTACCACACCCACACCAACTACTGTCATTACCACACCAACTACTTCCACAACCACACCAACTACAACCGCAACCACACTAACTACTACCGCAACCACACCAACTACTTTAACAACCACACCAACTTCATCCGCACCCACACCGACTACTTCCACAACCACACCAACTACTTCCACAACCACACCAACTACTAACACAACAACATCAGCCACTACCACCACATCATCAGCTACTACCACACTGGCACCAGCTACTACCACAATCATACCGACTGCTACTGCAACCACACCGACTTCTACCACAACAACACCGACTTCTACCAAAACCACACAAACTACTACCACAACCACACGAACAACCTCCAAAACAACACGAACTAATACCACAACCACACCAACTACTATCACAACAACACCAACTACTACCACAACCACACCAACTACTACCGGAACCACACCATCTACTTCTACAGCGACTTCTACTACAACAACACCCACTATTACCAGAACTACACCGACAACTACAACAACGACATCACATACCACCAGAACCACAACGACAAGTACTACAACCACACCAACTACCACGACAACATCACCAACTACTACCACAACCACACCAACTACTACCACAACAACACCATCTACTACCACCACATCATCAGCTACTACCACAATGACACCAACTACTACCACAACCACATCAACTACTGCCAAAACCACACCAACTACTTCCACAACCACACCAACAACTACAACAACCACATCGACTACTAACGCAACCACACCAACTACTACCGCAACCACACCAACTACTTCAACAACCACACCAACTTTTACCCCAACCACACCGAATACTTCCACAACCACACCAACTAATACCACAATCACACCAACTACTATCACAACAACACCAACTACTACCAAAACCACATCAACTACTACCACAACAACACCAACTACTACCGGAACCACACCATCTACTTCTACAGCGACTTCTACCACAACAACATCCACTATTACCAGAACCACGCCGAACCCTACAATAACGACATCACATACTACCACAACCACACCGACAAGTACTACAACCACACCAACTACCACGACAACATCACCATTTACTACCACAACCACACCAACTACTACCACAACAACACCATCTACTACCACCACATCATCAGCTACTACCACAACCACACCAACTTCTACCACAACAACATCACCAACTACTACCACAACAACACCATCTACTACCACGACAACATCACCAACTACTTCCACAACCACACCAACTACTACCACAACAACACCATCTACTACCACCACATCATCAGCTACTACCACAATGACACCAACTACTACCACAACCACACCAACTACTGCCACAACCACACCAACTACTTTCACAACCACACCAACAACTACCACAACCACATCGACTTCTACCGCAACCACACCAACTACTACCGCAGCCACACCAACTACTTCAACAACCACACCAACTTCTACCGCACCCACACCGACTACTTCCACAACCACACCAACTACTTCCACAACCACACCAACTACTAACACAACAACACCAGCCACTACCACCACATCATCAGCCACTACCACAATAGCACCAACTACTGCCACAACCACACCAACTACAACCGCAACTTCACCAAATACTTCAACAACCACACAAACTTCTAACGCACCCACACCGACTACTTCCACAACCACAGCAACTACTTCCACAACCACATCAACTACTTCCACAACCACACCAACAACTACCACAACTACACCAACTACTACCACAACAACACCAACTACTACCACAACCTTACCAACTTCTACCGCAACAACACCAACTACTACCACAACAACACTAACTACTACCACAACCACACCAACTACTACCACAACCACACCAACTACTACCACAACAACACCAACTACTACCACAACCACACCAACTACTACCACAACAACACCAACTACTACCACAACCACACTTACTACTCAAACAACGACACCAACTACTACCACAACCACACCGACTACTACCACAGCAAGACCAAATACTTCCACTCCGGCACCAACCACTTACACTTCCACGGCAGCTCCATCACCAATCACCAGTGCCACAACTTCAGCTCCATATGAGAAATCTTGCGGTACGTTTCTGTTACATTTCTTATTGTCTTATGTCTTAAATGTAGTTCAGTCGTTTTATTTGTAGCATTCATTTTAATTTTCACCTTCTCATCAATTCTCTGCATGTAAGGATATGTTCCAGCTTACCTGCGGTGTACTGTAGGTTCTACTCAGACTTCGGCATCCTGCACCACTGAGCTGTACGTCGATAATGTGACCATAATTATGTCAGAGCGATGCAATAGAAAGAAACATTTTATGTTCGATCGACATTAAAGCTTTAAGATATTACTTTAGACTATATTAAAATTGACAGTAATCAGTAAATGTTTAGACGACTATTGGATGTAGCCGATATTCGTGCCCTTAATAAATAAGGGGGCGATATTGAATCCATTCATGTGCACCTATCACTAAACCAACTGCGGTATTTTGAGTTAATATTTTACGGATGTTTCATTAATTTTTGTGATGAAAGCTTATATTTTTTCAGGATTATTCCTGAATCATGGTAATAGACCCAATATCTACACTGGTCAAGATGACGGCTGCAGTTCACCAACAGTAACAACATCATATGACCTATATTTCCAAGGCATCCGAGTGAAAAAGATCTTTGTGAGTATTTTTCCCCATTATTGTACAACATTTAAAACACACACGTATGTACGCAATATAAAGTGCCTATCATGATCGGCCTCATTCCAACTGTAGTTCTGTTTACAATATTCGTCTAGCCTTAATTGGTTCGTGATTAGCAAGTTAAACTACCTCACCGAAACTACTACTCTACCAAAAGGGAGATACCACGGGGAAATTTTACATGTTGTAGTTATGCCCCTTTTTAAAGCAACTCATGACATTATGCTTCTGCGCGGGTTGATGATACTCATATTACAGTATGCACCTCGATTAACAAGAAAACTCCCTAACGCATAATAAGGTTCTTGTGCTGGTTATCTTATTCAACTCTTGTTAATAAATATGATATGTATTTGCAAGAGTTAAATCAAATGACCAAGTCTAGGTATAAATAAGAAACAAAGTTCAGCAAGTTCAACCCCCGAGGAGCTTCTTAATCAGGATCTGTATCATTTATGATTTCTTTTTCCAGGCCTTTTATTGTAAATACATTTGGCTGTCGGAATTATAACCATTATTCGATACTATCAGGCGATTTCCAATGTTAAAAATCAAATGACCAAAAGAGTTAAAGCTTAGGGTGCTAACTTACGCGTGTAGTCATGACAAAGCATATGGAGTTGTTGCTATATCAATTGTGTTAATTAATAGTAAATGTGTAAGTGTTATTCGTCATAGATGGTGTTTTTAAAAGATCTACTAATAGCATTTATCAGGAAGTCTTTTCACACGCCTTTTAAAGGAACAAGTGGTGTTATGAGACTGTTCTGTGTGTATATAGTTTAGTAAAATAGCTTCAGTGGCATGCCTCTGTTTGTCATTATTTAAAATGTCAAACAAAATGAAACCATCACGTAGCCTGCATCCATACGAATTACAAAATAGATTTAGCAAATGCATTGCCGCGATCACCAATCTCATTAGCTAAAAGTAGCGACCAGACAACGACACCAAGAATAGCCACTTTTGAATAAAATTATAATCGCACAAATAAAACAGCTGGAAACCGAGATCATTACGTACAGTTCTGGCACCGTACTAGTTGTCCAAAGCATCGTACATCGTAAGCGTTTCTCTAATTAAAGGTATCTTAAGGTAACGTAACGGGTTATATACACTGTATATCGTTAATAAATAATGGGACCGCGAAGAATCATCTATATTATTCCGACAAGTCAGTTAATTGTAAAGCTAGCTTATCTGTATCATTATTGGGTACAATCAACACTGTTCTAGTCAGTTCGCATAATTATGTTAAAAGTGTAAATTTTATACACATTTAGGTGAATTTAAAAACACTTTAGTGTTTGACGGAAATTCAAAAAAAAGTACGTTCACAAGTTAAGTAAGAACACAAGTAATATTAAACCACTATAATTATGACGTGTGATCAAACGATTAAGGTGTGATTGTGTTTGTCAAAACATTGTATTTGTATCATAAATAGCAGTGAACATCTGGCATCATGCCCTCGCAAATTCCGTACAATTTCCCGCCCTGTCAATCACGTACACGTGCGTTAATTCCAATTAATTGTTGGCATTTTATGTCACCATTTATCTTAAGGAAATAGGATTTTTAGCCGTTAGTTATGTTGATTGGTTTGCTCCCTACGTATAGCTTGCTGACCGGAGGTGGTAATTGCTCTATTCTTAAATCGATTTCCTCTAATAACGAATTGGTCCTTAATAAGTATTTTTAGGATAACGAAGCCATTTACCTACATCACATAAATCAATCACTACCGCACATCAGCTTGGGGTAGCTATGGAAAATGATTAAATCATGGCAAAATCAGGCAAGTTAGCAGACACTCTATCTGTACATGAGAAATGTACATGGAAAAGGACTTATGAACGGTAAGAAACATAACAAAGACAAAGAAATCCATGTCATCTTTTTAAAGGTAGTATCTATCTTTCTCTCTCTTTCTATCTCTCTCTTTCTCTCTCTCTCTCTCTCCCTTTCTCTCTCTCTCTCTCTCTCTCTCTCTCTCTCTCTCTCTCTCTGTATATATATATATATATATATATATATATATATATATATATATATATATATATATATATATATATATATATATATATATATATATATATATATATATATATATATGTGTGTAAAGAGAGAGGGAGAGAGTAACATATATAGAGAGATAGAGAGATAGATAGATAGATAGATAGAGAGAGAGAGATAGAGAGATAGAGATAGATAGATAGATAAATAGATAGATAGATAGATAGATAGATAGATAGATAGATAGATAGATAGATAGATAGATAGATAGGTACATACATACAAACACACACATACACATACACACACATACATATACACACACGCACTCACGCACGCACACACACACACACACACGTACATACATACATACATACATACATACATACATACATACATACAAATGTTGAAAGTGTAAAAGTTGTAAATGTTAAGTTTGATTTGGAAATTCAACTGGGTATGATGAAATTTAATGTTTTTCATATGGTTAAAGCTTTTTAAGTATGTGACTAAAGCTGATTTGGCTGAATCTGATATATGCACCAGCAAGATATATATTGACCTTGGTATTTTTCTTCCCATATTGATAATTCTGTATTATTTTGTATTTGTTTAATCTATTATCCGCCTTCTTTTTATAGTGTGCCATACTGTAGGTATATGCTTCCTTCGGATATGTAATTAAGATTATACGGAAGGCTGCACCTTGTATTGCCAGACTATCAGCTATTGAATTTCCTTTTATTTATACATGGTAATGGCTTGGGATCCAAAATAAATTGATCGAAAAGTTGAAATTCTGCATAACATTTGTATTTCAACCTATATATTTCTTTGGTTAGTTCTTGTCTATTCTTTCTTGTCTGAAACGTTTGTTAAGAACTAAGAGAATCGGGGTAAATATCTATTATTTATCGGTAATTTTGTTCTATTTGAAATAAAAACCCTGATGACGGTCTCAATGACCGAAACGTCGAAATAAATATAATATTATTATTCGAGTTTGTGTGAATTATTTCTTCATTTTTGTTATATTTGAACACATTTTATTAGTTCTTTTTGGCAATAGTTCGCATCTAAATATAAAATGCTTACTGTCTAGTTTAATTTTGGCCTTGTTTATGTGTCTGTTGATTTCACTTATAATTAGTCTGTCTCCTATGATATTTTTGTTTGAATCTTTGCTACCGTCGGCGGAGATGTGGATGTGAGCACCGGTTCTTTCACAACAAGGGGATAATCTGTCTTATCGATGATGCCTAATAAACTTGTTTTAATGTTAAATGTTTGCGCTTAAGTCTCTTTTGTCTAATTAAGCGGGCCCAGTACTTAAATCTGCATATTTCTATTTGGTATGTTAGAGAATGTTCTCCTGCCTCTGCATGTATTTGTTATGTGCGTGGATAATGGGGTTCCCCTTATATTAATTTAATAGCTATATTTTGTAATCGTTGGTGGTCAAGCAATACTTTTTTCCAGTCGACCCATATGCTATTATATTATATCGAATTCTAAATTTAATAAGTGCTTGGTATAGGGTTGAGTATAACACATTGGTCTGTTTCCGATGTTATATATTATCTTACAGGTAGCCCATTCATGTAAGTTATTCGGTACATGTACCTGTAAATCACGTGAGCGTATATAATCCCCCCACACAAATTGCGTCATCACGTTTTTACTCAGACTAGACGGACAGTGTAAGAGTATGTGGTCATTTAGCTGTCGTGCACATAAAGTTAATAGGCCGAGTTAAACCTTTACCATAACAACATGCTGCATTTGGTATTTCTCAATGTAATTTGACATAAACGCAAAACATACAGTATTTTGTATTGAAGCGTACACCATACATGTAGAATTTCTATCGTAACGCATATCGTGTATGGTATCGAATCGTAACTTATATGGTATCGTGTGAAAACAGTTATGGTTCCAGAACTGAAACTGTATATATATATATCCAATTGCTAACACAATCAGTCATAATTTGATTGCAATGGCTTTGGATAATTTTTTTGTATATTATAACACAATATAAAAAGATACCTAGATACGCATATTTTATGGAGGCAAAACAATGTTCATATTCGACTATTCGTAATCGTTTCGTCGAATAGTAATAAACAACACAAGATTAAGAAGTCCACCGTAAAACTGATCTATAGTATGTTTAAATAAATGTGTACAAAAGTCGGAAGCCATTGATTGAGGGCACTACGCATTTACACTGTTGTACTCTAGTGATTATATTTATCAAAAGCTTTGAACATTAATTAAGTCTATAGCGAAATTATGACACTGTATTAATTTATAAACACACTCCAAAAAGCAGTGAGTAAATTAAAACAAATGTTAAACAAAACAAAACTACCAGCGCGTGTCTGTACTCTTTCATTTCAGGTGTGTTCCAATGGCTTGATATGCTTCAACAATCAATTCACTAGTTATACACCACCGAGAAATGGAGATTTTAGCTCGAACCTCCTCGGCACATATTGTCTGGCCGGTTATTTTAGAGACCTAATTCTAACACGTGCAGGATATATTTCTTACGAATCATACAGCATCTTTGATAGTGGCATTAACAGCAGCCATCCGGCGATATCAGGAGTGAAAGCCATACTGGAAGCCTATTACAAGAACCTGGTTTTCAATCCATCGTATGCGTTTCTCGCAACATGGAATAAAGTTCCAATGTACGGTTTCTCTTCTGGACCGGTAAGTGCTTCCCTATAACCAGCTTAACATAATGAAAGTAGATATTTTAAGTAGCAAAGAAGGAAATCATATCTGTAGATCTACCCTACTTTGTTTTCATCTGTAAGTTACAATTTATGACGACCCATTTTTATATTACCTGCCTGCTCTTAGCATTGCTTTGTTGTGATAACTTTGCCATGCCCGTGCCCTGCTGATTTTGCTTGTGGAAATTAATATGTAAACGCTTGTAGAAATACACTTGGAGCTAATTACCGGAATATACATGTTACCGGTATTTAAAAAATGACGGTGTACACATTATTTGGAGGTTTCATGTCGTAGTATCAAATTTTGGTTTAATTTATTTTATAATATCATTATGCAACTAATCTACAGACGCTACGATTTACTTCATACCGATCATTATCATCGGTCTATCGCTTATTAGTGGATTGGAGGTTCTAATTAAGTGAAGGAGAAATTTTGGACCCGTGAGTAACAGTTGTGCTCATGTTCTAGCAGCATTTTAAAAATCACAGTAATTGTAATCTATTTGACTTATTAGTACCTGTAGAAGTGCCAATTGTCATGCATGTAAATATTAATTATAATATATAATATTGCCATTTTTTTGTTACACCGCTACGACACAATTCTGGTCATATTGGCGACGTATATGGGATTCTCGAGATTCGTGAATACCCCCATGGACCAGGGGGAATACAGTAAAGCCGGTTAAACGAGCAGTAGCTTGAAAGTAGACGATGACTTTAGAGTATGTGAATGGTGTAAATTTGCTTATAATACAGATTAAAATCGAAAAGTATGTATGTTTTCAGACAGTGACGTTCCAAGTAATATTTACAAGTGACGGACAATCATCGTACGCCTTGTATTCGTACCAGGAGAACGGCATGAACTTCCAGACTGGTACCCAGTTTATTGGTGTCATTACTGATGGCTGGGCCCGTGGTTTGGACGACAGTGCAGACGGCTCGCTTCTCAGACGTCCGGATATCAACGTACCCTTAGGATGTAATTTTTTGTCTGCAATTTTCATCAGTTTATCGTTTGCATATTTAAATGGCGGAATATTAAGGCTTTCGTTTAAGACATGCTTTTTCAAATCTGCCTTTGCCTTTTTTGAGGTAAATATAAGCTGCATCCAGAATGTTTTCATCAGCCGAAATAAAGGATTTGCTTTACCATGCATTCCAGCTAAAGTGATTTTTTTTGTACAAAACTTGTTTGTCACGAAAATCGGCAAGATGACAAATAATTAACACGTTAAGAACATGTTTTTATTTCTTTTTCAATTTGTCAGTGTGCCAATGAATTATATATTAATAACCCATATTTTGTCCTTGAGCGGAATTCTCTCATGGTAGGACTCAAGACAGTCAATCACGGATTCGTCCTGATGTTCGAGTCCTGGTCTGGTCGCCGCTTATTTCATTTAACAAGACATATACGTCGAATGTTCCACTCCACCTTGTTGTTTAAATTTATACATGTGAGGGGTAAATCGAGTCATACTTATGACTTCCCGTCGACATCTGTCGGTACATGGTATAGGATTCGCGAATACACCCATTGACCAGGAGGTACACAGTAAAGTCGGTTGAGTGATCATTAGCATGACAGTAGACTATGACTTCAGAATAATGTTCACACCATTCCATTAAATTTGTATATGCAAATCTGTTTAAGCTATGCATCTGCATTTCCAGCTGTATGTAACGGAGGAAAAATCATTCAAGGAGATGTAGGGAGACCTATCACTCCTGACGCAATATGCAAGGCTTGGTACAAGTCAGAAGAACGCAATAGTCCCTATTACCGGTCCATCATGGCCGCCATGCCACTGTGTCCCTGTATTGACTGGTTCCTGTTTTTCGATAGGCGGTTTGAGTTTGTTCCGTGGTGGCAGAGCAGGACATCTTCATACTCTGTCAGTTTGATGCCTTCCTGGCGTTTTGGATCATTTGGAAAGGTATAATAAGGTCTCTTGTTTTACTTGGTAAACATAACCAAATTAGAATAAGTAACAAATAGTGCAGATCCTGATCAGCATGTAGGAGCTGATTGATCTAGATCAACAGTTACATTTATTCTTACATACCTTCAGACAACAAGAGTTCTATATTTCTATTTGTATTATAGATCGTTACTTTGGCATATTAGTAACCCTGCTCCATGCAGAATAAGATGATGTTGCCTAAAGGACATAACACTTATCCATACCTTATTTTACAACTGTTTTTGGCATTTTGAATTAATGCCTGCTTAATAAAACAGTACAAAGTTTAAAACATTTTCTCGTAAACTTATGTTGTAAATGCATTAAGAAGCGTCGAAGGTGGCATTACAACTTGGACAATCATTTTTTACTCAAGCATCCAAATAATATATTGGTACCTGATGACCTGTTTATTGATGCTCTTTATATGTGTGCACTAATTAAAACTACATTTTTTACAATTTGTACTTATTTTTTGCTTAAGAGTTTTTTTTTCAGAAATACCACAAAAATAATTACATATAAAGACTTAATAGAATATACATAAGAAAAAAATTACACTAACATGTACAAAAAGGGATAATAGGCTTTTAGATCAAATTAAATTAGGTTCGTCCACAGTGCACACTTTTACTCGTTGATGTAGATTTAATTTTCTATTGATAACTGACACAAAAGCAAATTATATATGTTTGTTTTCATGTTATAAGAAAGGCAAAGTCTTAATAAAGTCATGAGCTTAATGGATGAAAAATTACATTTTAACCCTAGTTTGTATATGCTTGTAAACTTTTTAGCTATGATATTATACCATTATTTAGATTTAAGTACTTGGACTTATTTCGTTTCTTTATACTTACACACTTAGTTTATTCATCGTATTATTATATAATATAGACATGTGTCTATGATACGTGGAGTGGAAGGTACATTCAATCAAATGTCAACTATAACTCTGGGTCATTCAATCGATACAACCGCATCTGGTATCCACGGGCTCACCAAGAGAACGACGAATACTTCAAGACCCAATGCTGTCTAAAGTCCAGAAACTGCCATCTCTTCTATAATGTTCGCCCCATCGGAGGCTGTTACTTCAGGTTCCCGTTTCGATGGGGTACGTTTATTTTATATGTTCTTAAAATGTTTGTTAAATATGTTGCCTCTTGCTTTTGTGTCATACATAAGATATGCCTCGTACTTAAGTTGAAACACATTTTATGGACAGTATACAAAATTATAATATTGATGTTTTGTGCGCTTTAAAGAACACGGGTATGCTACTATTAACAAAACTCACCATCCGGTTTTGATATCTTGTATATATTAACATTACTTTCTTCATCTGAAGGACTTTATCAGGGACACAATAAAACTTAATATATCAGGTCATTTCCTCTTTCAACAAATAATTACACAAACAAATCAACGTATTTATCTGGTTTGACCCAAATTATCCCTAATATGTCATTTATTTTGTTTTATACCATACCACATTTTACTGAAGGATTTCTCATGTTTCTGCTTACTACGTTTGATTAAAGCACAGAGCTCTAGAACGTCATATTATTTATTTCACTGTTCTTCGAAATGTTATTTTAGCATTTTGGTAGATACTGCCAAATATAAAATATTCTTGTCACAATATAAAGATTTAAAACTATAAATTTTAAACATTTGCTTATCAAATATAGCACAATTTATTAAATAAATACCGATTTCAAAATGAGTTCTTTCCAAATGTTCTATGGGGTATACATTAAGAAATGTTGAAGTGGTATATTAGAAAGAAAAAAGGCCGACTATACTCGACCATATGGGAATTTGAGCACACATACCCCATCTTCGAAGATGTTTATGCCTGCCTTTGAACTTTTCAGTTAGGTGTTGCATTAATTGTTATCTACCCTAATATTTCATTTCTTTCCAAAACCCTTTTATTTAAAAGAGCACAACGCAAAGTTCCACCAAATTTTCCTCCCTTCCTTTAAAATGCTCCAAAGCTCAGGAAATGCGAGTTTCACAAGAAATTTCTTTTATTTATTTAACCACAATACCTCTCTTTTTTCAAGGTTTCTATTTATCTGTACTTTATATGTGTTATATTAAGCATGTAACACATCTTAGCTGCTATTTAGACACACTTGCTTTAAGCATGATCTATTTTGATGGGAGAGTTATTATTCAACCCCGAGTGTTGGCATCAATATTGACGTCGCCGTCAAGCTCAGTTTTGTTTTATTTTTTTTGTAAAATATTATCGTGCTCTTATCCAGAATCAAGTGCACTGATTATATTGAGAATTCACATATCTACAAGTTCGTAGTGACAATACTTACTGATATAATCAAGTGTGCGTATATAGTAGGACTTAGTAAGAAATATGACCTTGGTTGTATTAACATCTTGATTCTTATGAAAACGGGTTATGCGTGCAGACATAATACAGCTCATATCATACTGGCAACCACTTGAATATTCGAGCACGCATTTACGTGACTTATCCTGTTTTGAACATTCATTATCTGTGTCAGCTCTATGATATTTCATGACAAGACTAATTACTTTAACGATATTAATCTATCTTTTTTAAAGCTGCTGGTTTTGGTGATCCCCATATAACCACACTTGATGGACAGGTCTACACATTTAACGGACATGCGGAGTACGTTCTTCTGAACGTCAACAGCAGCCAGCTCCAGATTCAGGCGCGTACAGACAAGGCTAAACGTGCAAACGGCAACTACTCAGATGCTACTATCTTTACTGGCTTTGCCATTCAGGGCAACGACGTTTGGTTGCAAGTAGAACTAAATGAAAACCGAACCAATGTGGAGTTATACGCTGGAACTAACAAATCAACTGCCATAGATTACACGAATGACTTCTACAATACAGTAGAACCTCTTAACTATGTTTCGGCAGTAATGAACATGCGTCGTGTAAATAATACACTTATGACTTCATTTTCGGAAACAAGTAAGTAGTTGACAGTTGCTTTGCAGGAGTAAACGTATATGCTATGGTATACCCTTAACTATGTACTTCAAATGCAAAAATGAATTCAAGTCACGTATTGTGTTGTGTGTTGTTACTTACGATTAAAATAAGATTGTCAACAATTGCTTGTGTACACGTGACCCAGTTCCTCACTAACAACTGATTGCCTTATCGATCGTGGATGCTCAATATACTGTCCCAACAGGCACCACATTGTGAGTCACTTAATAAATTGCAAGTCTGGTCACTTCTTCGCTAATAAGTCCCGGACACATTAGTACTTTGCGCCCCCGCCCCTTTCTCGGTACAGTTTTGAAATGTCAATTATACGTTGATTGGCATGCCTCAGCACCATCCACCAATTGTTCGAATGTGTTGGTAAAAAGCTAACAGTATGCGTGTAAATATTAGCATTTTAAGATGAGACAAGTAACATGCATAACGAAAGCAACTGAACGTTTTCCGATCTAAGGACGACATGTACGTCTGCACGGAAACACAAACACTGTTTGTTTCTGGCGGTAGAAGGAAAATGACAATGACATAGTTAATTTAAATATTTATCATAAATGTTTCACGTTTCAAATGCATTTTAACAATATGCTCATGATTATATTTCGCATTTTACCGATATTTAAAACTATTGTCGCTTCATTTCGATCTTTCGATCAACACATGCGCAATGTTGTTTACATAACAGTTTGACCAATGTTTCTGCGAACATGTACAGATCTTTTTTTTTTTTGCAAAATGTATTCAATATAAATGTAGCATATATAGCCATTGCAGGGAATTTAATTGTATTAAGTAATTTTACATATTGCCGATAAAAACTAGATAACATGGAGTGAAAATGACGACTTACGCGAGCACTCGATCGGAAAAAATGACTGACTACTCGAGTACTGATTTAAGTTCTCGTTGATAGTCCTAATTTAAACTATGTTATTGGTATTTTAAGAAAACAGAACTAGATATTGCATTCAGAAACGCAGTATCCATAGGTCAGAGTTATTAGTTTCATAGCGTCTGAACAAAACACGGTGTATTATTCTGACATATATCACGCAGAAACAAAATCTTTTTACATTATAACACGTTTACTTGACTTTGAAGTATCGACAGGAACAAATTTGCCTCGATTTATTTGGTAGGGCGTTGGTCAATGTATTTCCCTTGACAACGTGAGCCTGTTTCCGCTATAATTTTTGGTGTTTCCATTTTCATTGTTTGCTGATTTGGTAAAACGGGTTAACAAAAAATAACATTTAAAAATAGAGAACAACTACGATTTTATTAATGTTTATCGTACACAATGATTTTAAAGCATTAACGGTTTTCATAGAATAAGTAAACAACTCAAATAAATTGAAGGCAGATAACATTTCAATTACACGCAGGGGAAGGGTGTAGTTTTAACAAACGAAACAAGTTTAGCAGCGAAACAGTGCATATTCCGGAAATTAAGGCACGATCCATGTTTATATATTGATTTTAGCAAATCGTGTTACAACGTTGTTTGATAAACGAGGTAAACGTTTTAATATTTTCAGAAAAAAGTAAAAATAAATCTCTGTATATTGTGTGCTTGTGTCATTGCCTTTAAATACAACACCTAGGTGCCGATTTAGTATTTTTTACTTTTAGGTGTAACTTTCAATGTGACAGTAGGTGAAGGACTCCTGCAGATGAGTGTTGGAATTCTAGATGATTTCAATAATTTGACTGAGGGCCTGCTGGGTAATTTTAATGGTAACGCTAACGACGACCTATGGCCACGAAATGCTTTGGCACCGTTGCCAAGCAACTCCACAGAGAGAAGCATCTTTACCTTCTTTGGACAGACATGTAAGCACCGAACGAACGGCATTTGTAATTCAATTATAATAAATGATTATTAGACTAAGGCATCAAAACACATACACACATAGCATTACTTTTTAAAGCTACCATCAAATGCCCAATAAGCAAAGCTTCTGTGTAGATAAGCAACATATAATATGCGCATTTAAGAGTCAATCTATATGCTTTGTGTTTAAGTTACGGGTCGACCAGCATTCGATACCTGACGTAGCAAGCACTTTACGAGAGTTTTGTTAAGGATATATATATATACCGTAATACTATGCATCATTGCAGGATATTTTGAATTACATATAATCGAACTTTTTTGTGTAGTTTTTCAAATCTAAATAATGCACCTTTCTTTTCTTAACACTGTGGACATTATTTTTCAATGGCGTTACTACTTTCGTCATAACTTATCAAAGAAAACATCAGCGCTTGGACATTGTGTATTCAAAAAGAACGCTTTTCTTGTCATTGCTTGCATTTGAGAAACCTATCAGGAAGTGCGATTTTAGAGCTATGTAAAATAGTCTTCAGTCGGCCAATATTGAAACTGACTGTTCCAAAACGGTAACTGTCGGGTTTGCTCTTTTCGTTAAATGACTTGGCTTGCATGTGAAATACCTTTGTTCTGTGCCTTTTTACGTTTGGTACATGTTGCAATGCTCGTAGGACTGTGTAATATATTCTTATTCTCATTTTCTCCTGCATTTTTCTGACAGGGATAACCAGTGCTAATGAATCGGTCTTTAAATACCACAATGGTCTCAGTCACACGGACTTCTCTCACTCGGACTTTGTTCCCAAGTTCCTAGATGAGGCAAACCCAGCCCTGGTTGCTAACGCCACCGCAGTGTGTGGTGTGGGACAGAATGAGTGTATCTTTGATCTGGTCTTCACCGGAAATAAGGTCCTGGCTGAATCATCTAGTGCAATCGAACAGGCTGCTGAAAAGGATACGGTCGTTTCTTGTGAGTTATTTTTCTATTGTTTAAGACGTAGGCTATTGCTGTCTACGTAAATTCCGTCCTTTACTACTGTTATCCATTATCCCTTTTTCTGATTTTGTGAGCTTTATTATATTCTCCCTCGCACTATATTTTTAACTACCTTAAATTATCGTTTATGTTTTAACAAGCCTATGTATTAGATATAATACCTTAATACATCAGTTTGTAACGGATTTTCTCCGTATAAAGATTGGCATGAACAGTTCATTTCTTTCATTCTGTTTAGCTAATTCCATACCAAGTGTAAGTCTCCACAGTGGGTTCTACACTGTAGACGAGGTCCAGTATATCTACGCAGAGTACCAGAAGAATGTCACCTTCCAAGTGAATGCTTCTGATGATGGATCCATAACTAATATAACAGTGAACACTTCAGCAAATGTATACACGGACTTGCTTTCATCTGATAACAAGATAAACATTACGCTAAATTTCGACTCGATTCAGCCAGATAAAATCAAGTAAGTGTTATTAAATGCTAAAACCAAGTAAATCTTCCTTAGCATAATGTTGTCGATGTAAATGTCAATGTAAAACATGTATTATATGAGGATGAAGTAAAATTTAAACATCATCAAATAAACAAGAAGTAGTCTTGAAAAATGTCTCAACATGTCTCAACATGTTTACACGATTATGTCAGTGAAAAATATCACTTTTGTTGATTACAGTCTGAAAGCCCTTGACAATTCGCAGGCCGAATCCCCAGTACTCGATATTGCTGTCATCTTCTGTACAGGCTGTTCTGGACATGGATCGTGCAACTACAGTGCCCTACGGGAGGATGTTGACTCCACAGACACGTTTAAATACGCTACCTGTGATTGTGAGATATATTGGGATGGTATGGACAAAAGCTAATTAATGATATATATTTGTAGATTTGCACTTATCTTATTATAGATATACATTTTGTGTGTATTACTGTTAAGTACAACCCATATAAGATTCAACCATCTTCACTTTTGAGTTCATGATCTTAACATATTGCTGGTTGACATGAGTCGTTTAGAGTCCGGCAGCTTATTATGTATCTGTGGCATTTAAAGCGTCTGATTAGCGAGATAACTTCATGGTTAAACAAGTACTATGTTATTAATTCTTACTTTTCATAATGTCCTAATCCAATATATCCAAAGATAAACGTGTTTTGTTTTCTTTACCTGTAAAGGCCCTGATTGTGAATTAGACTATGACGCCTGTGCAGAGGTCCCGTGTTCTGTTGGCCGCAATTGTACCGACATCCCCTCTGATCTACATAAATCAAGCGACATTTCTTACAACTGTACACCATGTCCAGCTGGATACGAAGACAACGGCGAAAAATGTTTAGGTAACTTTAACTGTCCGGTAAATGGTATATATAAAGTTTTTTCTAAGGTAACACATTGGATAATAATATACCCTAAGTGTATATAAGCAGTTTCAGTGTAGTGTATGCATGTATGCATGTATTTATGTAGACTAACCTGGTCAATGTAATAAATACCAATACAAAATAATAATAATTGAAGTAAGATTAATTCGAAATGCCATTTAACAAACATACTTCTTTGTGTTTGTTTCGATCGAAATAAGAAATATTATGCTTACGTTTAAAAACCACCCTAGACTTGGTTGGTCCGTTAAGCTCAGGTTTGTTCTTCCAACGGGGTTATGAAAATAAGTGAATGGTTATGTACTTATATCTTCTTCGATTTGGTCTGGTTTGTTATTGATATGTTGGTAAGGTAGTTATAAATATTTGAAAAACAATAATTTCCTCAATGGAAACTACCAGATTATCAAACTTCTGTCTGTTACCTAAACTTAATTGGGCTAGAAATACAAGGTTTTGTATTTTTAAGGTCTGAAATTCCATGTTCAAGACTCGCTAAATGTCCATTCACGTGTCACCACCAGCACACTCTTAACTTAAAACCTATTCAGGTTGAATGTTTTGACACTTTCTTATGATTACTTCGTTGCATTCTACCGGTCGCAATAGCTCAGGTGGTAGAGCGTCGGCTTGCGGATCGGTAGATCGCGGGTTCAAACCCCGGTCTGGTCAAACCAAAAACTTTAAAGTTGGTAGTAGTGGTTTTCCTTCTAACGCTCGTGGCAAGGGACAGCATTACACCTGATTCGTCGGTGTCAGTATAATGGACCGGAATGGTTCAGTTTCTTAGTACCTCATAAGTGCCCCTGTGCTATAATGACAAAAATGTCGCTGCACAGTATCGGCAAAAATTGCGGCAAATCCCATCCCTCGTTGCATTCATTTGGTGTTAGAGGAGGTTCGCGCATTGATATTGTACAGTATCAAAATAATTTAACAGCAATTTCTTTTAAGACATTATCCATTATTCGAACTTCGAAATCAAGAATAATAGCTATTAAATACAAATCTTTGGGATTAACATTTAGCTTCAAAATTTATCAAACATCCCATAGATGAAAAGAAAAAAATATATTGTTTAAATTATCCAATATATTACATATACAATTGTAAATCAATGACAGCATTTGGTTGCCATCAATTATTTTTTTCTGTTTCAGATATAGATGAATGTAGTAGAACAACCCACGGATGCCAACAGATATGTAATAACACAGAGGGAAGTTTCACCTGCTCTTGTCCTTCTGGAAATAGATTGGCCAAGGACAATAAATCATGCACTGGTAGGTCATTTTTTACTAAGTTACTCGCCCAACCAACACTATATCAGATATCTCGAGACGGTATTCTTTTGAAGCCGACATAGTGTTACCATCAATGTTAATAGCATGCCATGAACACCCAGCACAATATCCTGACTCTGTGCAAACAAGCCATGAAACTAGCTTTATATCTGTTTAAGCGTCAGAAAAGAGGTATAATATTACTATTTCAACGCCATTTGTATGTCTCGATTACCGATCGAACCAGGGCTCTCTGTATCTGGTCATCATCTATACCATCATCATCATTAAACCATTTCCAAGGATAAAATCATATTTATAAAAGCACACACACACACACATACACCCCCCCACACACACTAATTCACACACACATACAAAGTGGTAGTAAGATGATGATGTTGATATATTTTTTGTTAAATTTAATAATTTAACAGCGCTTCTCAAATAAAATTATCAGACATGTTTATGATATGAAAGCAAACATATTAATTAAAAAACCATTTAATTTTTAGTTAAAATTTGAATTATATAAACAAAAGTTTAGAGGTTATACCTTCACTAAAGTAAATGGTATATGGCATATACCGTAACATACATAAGTGATCATTTAAAGCCTATTTATCAATTCTTTTATTCATACTTGTACAAGTAATGAACTTCTTTAATGAAGAATTGGTACATTTTAGAAATATATAATACATTTTGGCAGACATCAACGAATGTGAGGAAGGCCTAACTAGCTGTCAGCAGCTGTGCAACAATACGATTGGGAGCTACACCTGCTACTGTTACGAAGGATTTACACTTTCTACTGATGACAGGAAATGTGTCCAGACTGGTAAGAATGGCAATATCTTGCATTTATAAGACATTGTGCTGCAAGTTATGCTATTTGTATTCTGTAAGATTACTGTTTATGAACATGCGTAAGTGCCTTCGTCCAGATATGCTTGACTGTTGCATTGCTGGTTATTTAGGAAAGAATATATTTTGACACTTTGGGACAATGTGTAGGAAAATACAGGGCGTCAGAAAAAAGTAGTTTCTATGTTAAAAGCACATAATTTAATGCTGAACAAAGAGAACAACAATACATGACCGTATAGTATACATGACAGATTCAAAATTTTATTTGATGTTTATACATTAAAACTTTCAATTAAAATCTAAGGGATAAACAACTTCAGCAAATGTTTCACATAACGTATATTTAAACGAGAGCGTTTCCTGGAATTTCCAACAGCGCCTTTACAAATGTAAATGTTGATATGTCTGATTTACCGCCTAATGATGGTTTTGACGCGTCTAGATTCTGGGGAGAGGACTGTTGACATAGATGCGAAATGCAATTTTACCATTTCGTTTGCAAAGCTGTTAGACGCCGCCATTTTGAGCAACAACAGACTTCATTTCCTGTAAAACTACGTCACGTCATTTCCTTTACATTTTATCATTCAAAACTGTATTCTTTCCTTCTTATTATGACGCATGAATATTGGTTGTGTGCTGTGTAATCATAAAGATATTAACTTTTGATATGGAATCTCATATTTTGGGACACCCTGTGGAATAGATCAGGATGTGTACTGTCTTATGTCAAGTGTCCTGTTAGATGTATAGTTCTTACATTACTTGTATAAAACACCCTTAAATTAGAACATCGCGTGTTCTTTTCGTCGTTCATAACAGTCCCACCACCCGGTTGTTCTGGGATGATTTGCTCTGGTGACAACATGCTTGGATGCAGTGTTGTGGACGGAAATGCAACTTGTATTTGTTCCTCTGGTTACGAGCTGTCATCATCCGGAATTTGCACAGGTAAGCTTCTTTCTAGGTCGACTACAATTATACAAAACTTGTCGAATACTCAATCCTTTTAATGCTCGCGTCCGAGTGCCTATCAGGCAACTAATCGAGGTGGAATTTCCTCAGGGTTTAATAATGAAAATTGTCTTGCGACAATGGTTGGACCCAAATATATATTTTTTGCCTTCTTCTATCATTAAAAGCTGGACGTAGCAAATGTGATCATATCTATGTTCAGGTGATGTATTTAAAGCCGGAAAAGATCTGAGATTTTTTTATGTGTCTGTAGGTGAATTGATAAGCGCGTTTTGTCAATGTAATTAAAACGTTTGAGCATATAAGAGACAGGTAAAATGTTACTCTTGTTAAATATATTATGTTTTCATATTGAAGCATGGAGAGTGTTTTAACCCATTTTACCTTTTCTTTTCAAATAAAACTAGAAAAAAGAGAGTTTGTGCCTGTGCGTTCGTGCGCGTGTGTGAGTGCTTGTTTACGTATGTGTGTGCGTGTGTGTATGTTTGGTGCTTGTATGTGTGCGTGTGTCTTACTTAAGTATGCCTCCATAAATCTTCAGATATCAATGAGTGTGGCCGAAGTCTGTGTTCACAAGAGTGTAGCAATTCTGCAGGAAGTTACTCCTGCAACTGTTACGAAGGTTTCACACTGGCGTCTGACAAACTGTCCTGCACAGGTGAGAAATAAAGATGACAGGAAAGTATTTGCTTATTGTATAGGCACAAGATGAAAACAAAAAGCGCTATATAAGTAACAACATTTTCCCTTTCCTGATATGCGATTGATCAAATTCTGTAGTAACAGTATATGGCAAAGTTCTATGAGCATTGCAACATATACCGAACCCCAAAAAGGCACATGACAATGATATTCACATGCAAGCCAAATGTAATAGAAGGAATGTGTGGTTATTCATTTAACAGATTTAAAGAGCAAACCCAGCAGATACCGCCTTGGGATAGTGAGTCGGCAGAATTAAATGACCTTCTTGGAGTACTTAACCCGGTTTTATATTTTTGATTTGATAGTTCGAACCAAGCTCTTACTGGGGAATTTGTCTACTACCAACTGAATGTGTGTTATATTGTCATATTATCCTAACTTATGGTGACGCTCCAAACCTTACCTTACCAAATATACGAGCGTAACATTTGTGAATTTTTATAAAACACTAAACATATGTACACACATTAATATTACTGCTTAACTTTTATGGCTTATTAGTTTTTGATCTACCAAAATCAACCACATACACATTGCTTTGTTATTTTTCAAAGCTTGCACCTCTCCATACTATGGACGGAACTGTGCAAGTGTGTGCCTGTGTACGGACCAGGCAGTCCGCTGTGACTCTGTGCGAGGGTGTATCTGTAAGGCAGGCTGGTCTGGCACACAGTGCGAGCAAGACATCAACGAATGCGAGGACACAACAATCTGTGCCTCCGATAAAATGTGTATGAATACAATCGGGTCGTACCAGTGTATCTGCCAGGAAGGATATAGACTGATTGGCGGAACGTGTCAGGGTATGTTAACCTAATTTTATCTGCATTATATCTATATCGTTTATAGTTTTGGAAAGCAACTTTCATTCTTATGCCTACGAATGACAACTAAAGGGCATTCATTGCTTATCTCGGCTGATGTTTTCCACTATTTTCTCCAGGTCTACTGGCAGTTGATTATTTTTAAAATAAATGTACTTATAACACTGTTTATTTTTATGTAATTGTATGTTTGAATCAGTGTTTATGAATCTTATATAAAATATATAACCAATGGTTTTATGCATAGTTTACTTTTTGTTTAAGAAATAATACTTTTTGTGTCAAACGATTTAATTGCAAACACTTTTATGTAATAGTTAGCATTATCATTGCAGATATTGATGAATGCAGTGACATCACATTAAACACATGTCAGCAAAAGTGTACTAACACACTTGGAAGCTATGTGTGTGACTGCGACCAAGGTTACGTTGCAAATCAAACTGACTCCACTCAGTGTGTTGGTTAGTATCACTTATTAAATTTAGGTTATGTTGATTAATATTTGACTGATAGTAAAAGAAATATTATGTCTGCTTTTAACACTTTAACGGAAAAGCATGTTCACGGATATTTTTGGAAACATGTTTGCTAAGAATTTAGGTTTTAACTCAAGTTCCTCGATTTGAATGGTGGAGAGCACTTTTGAAGACTCCTTGGGCAAATCAGGAATAGTATGTTATCTTCCAACATAATTGTGGAAGAGTCGAATGTAAGGTAGTCAATCAACGAACGGGTTATAATAAAATACGCTGTTCTATTATGGCATCATAAAAATATCAGTTTAAACCATTTTAAACTTTTTTTCTAGATTTTGACGAGTGTTCTGATGGTGTAGCTGAATGTGAGCACATATGTAGCAACTCAGAAGGCCGATACAGCTGTGAATGTTATTATGGGTATATCTTAAATCCTGATAGAAGAACATGTGTGAAAGGTAAAAATAGAACAGTTCATTTCAACATTTTATTTGTCAACATGAAATACTGATTAAGATGATATCTTATTGCACTGTATACAGTACTTAAAATCACGAAATTGACAATTTTCCCGATTCCACTCCGTTTCTTTTCCATTTCAGTTTGAAGCGTTCGCCGCTCCGTTTCCATTCCGCTTCCGTTGCGTTTCCATTTCGTTTTGTTCGCCCCCAGCGCTGCATTTCAAACGCTTCCAGCGTTTCTATCATTTTTTCCGTTTGTATCGTTTCAAGCGTTCCATTTCGCTCCGTTGCGAGTTTGATTAAAAATTTCGTTTAATAAATTTCTAAATGTAAAGTACTTCCGTGTGTTTGCAAAGAAGTAAACATTCTAGGGAGAGGGAAAAGTCTTCCATCACATATAAAGCAATCGGCAGTAGATTGTTTGCAACGAGAATATTCAGAGTAAATAAATAAAAAAGTACCCTAAACAAACCAGCGCCTGCATATAATCCTCAAAATTCAAGGAGTGCAGAATTGAGAAGATGCCTAAAAAAAGAACATCAGGATGGAAGGAATACCAATCGACGAAAATCCACCCACAGACCCTTTACAAGGAAGCACACACGTCTATAATTCAACATAAGTGCATACCTGCTACAGACTATATCTCTGCTATGCAAACACTGATCCTAAATCAACGACAATAGTTCACAAACACAACTGCAACTCTGTCACAATTTCGTTGTCCAAACACGGAATCGTCGAAGATAGTCAAATAAAGCACAAATTAAAATTACAGCTCTCTAAACCGTTTTAAGAAGAAATATAACTTTTTGATCCAAAAGTAGAACGAAATTAATATTGTGGTAGTTTCGTACTACTTAAATTCCATCGAAGTTTTAATTGTTTAACGAGAAATCTCGCGTTGATTAGTTTGATTGGATATAAGTTATTTTGACGAATTTGTCAATATGACGATATTTTAACACCTTAACCCAAAGCCCTTACCTGACCTACTTGTCTTCCCCAGACGCCATATCTCGGAATAAACAAACCAGAAATAACAAATATAGTCCACACACACCTAGTATCCTAAAAAGTAACTTCTCTGTGACTCTGTGTTTTGCCGAAAACAGGCACATACATAAAGCCGCATAAAACAAACAACTTTCTTAGAAAACAAATGTGTGTTTTGTTTTCGGTTTGCACATATTACCGCCAATAACCGGCTGTTAACAACATTGTTCACGCACTTATAGCATGGAGTCGCTGATAACATCACTGTAACTTTAATTTCTCCAAGGCTGTAACAAATAAATGCGGTGAACAAAAAATGCGGTGTATTTTCTTTCTGGCGGGGAGGGCTCTCTGGCTAACACTGCAACATCAAAGAAAATTCTGGGAAATAATCGCCGGTCACTATCATTTGAAGTCGCCGAAAAGAAATACTTTTTGTTTCAAATTGACCGACCCATTATTTCTCTCAATTCTGTGTAACATAATATCGATCGATAATTGTCTTCAACCTGCCATTTGGAAGATAGACAGGGTGTGAACGTTGGGTTCTGTTGAGAGATTAAATATGATAAGTACACGTGAATGGCGTGTGCTATGAAAAGATATGCAGCGTTATTGACGATTTACCTTCTCGGCATAAATGTTAGTTGTTTGGGAGTGAGAGTGGAGGAAGGAAACTGTACTATGTAGTTATATTTCAGACTGCGCATGTTTTACTTATATAAAGGTCCTTACAAACTTCTTTTGTCCATTGAATGATCATAAACATTTTTATAAAGGAATTATTTATATTTAAGGGATGGATTGACTACAAAAGAATGCGCGAGCTATTGAAATAATACATTTGCACTAAACACAAGATGAAAATATACAGTAGACTGTGTTCCTTAATGTGTCTTCTCTTGATAATATTATTTACTACCCCCTCCCCCAAGAAAAAAACGACAAGTAATGTAGTATTTAAGAAATCCCCACATCCACGTTTCCTCTTCCTTAACGAAAGACTAGTGGGGTGGGAAAGGGTGCACCATTGTGGGCACTGCTAAATATAGCGTTAGGTTGTTTTATGAGCCAAAAAAAAAAAAAAAAGATATTGTAGACCTTAGTGTTTTGTCTTTTTTGTTGTCCTCGCGAAAGTCAATGCACATTGCTCTTTAAAAGGTGAAGGTCATAAATCACACCACTGCTATATGATGACATTTTCAAACACAGCTGCATAGCGGGTGCATGTGTTCTTGCGAAGAGGAAAAGACGCCAAAACACGGTCACACTTCCTGTCCACTAGACAACCAAGGTGTCATAAAACTGCCAATTAGCTTAATTAGTTGGGGTGTCCGCTCATGTCTTTAATTTAAGGATTCAATTAGATTAGAACTTTATGATGGTATGAAAGGGACCCACGCGCATTAGGTACCCGGTAGGGCCCACTTTAGACCACATTTTGGCATAGAACATTCAAGCCATGAATGGGAAAATAAGCCGTAGCCAGGCGTGTAGACCTCATTCAAATAGTTGCATGTCATCTTCATTGGCTCTGAGTGCCGGGGAGGATGTAATTTGTTCTTGATTGGGTCACACCTTGCAATAATGCATAGCATTGTTTGTTTATTATATGTTTAGTTGTTTTATGTTTTTATGTTATATGAGATGTTTTACCTTCTTTTGGTTGACGTTTAATTTCCTTAAATAGCTTTATTTTGTATCACGCAATGCATTCTTTTTAAATGAAAACTACTTTAAGCAAGTTTATTCTCACAAAAAATGATAGGCGTAGTTGATCCGGGAACGGACCATAATAAGAAATTAGCGAAAATTCAAACTCAAGTAATGCTGCGACATTGCGAGCCCATACGCGTAATGTCAGAATGTCAGCTGTGTACACACTATCTTCATATGCAATGAAGATTCAAAATGTCGATCCAAGGCGAATGTTAAGCTTTTCATTGGAATGAATTAAAACATCAGTTTCGACAGAAACGCAATTTTAAAGTTAAATTGTGTGTTTTATCGTGCGGAGAGATTTTTAGTTCAGTTTCTGTTTTGACGATACACGATGACTTGGACAACTTGTGCGGTTTCGGAACTATAATGTACGAATTTGATTAATACGATCTTTTGATAATAATAAAGATTTATTTGTTTTTTTCTTTCTGCAGATTACTTATAAAAAGCGCGTTTATGTTGATAAATTGAAGCCAGTTATTGTGTTCGTTTAAATTTAATTCGTACAAAGAAACGGTTGGAATGTTACTATAAATAATCGGGTGACCTAGAAACGTTTGAAGCGGTAGTGAAAATAACTCTACCGTTACGAGCATCCCGATTTTTGCGTTTCTACCCTTTCTAGCGTTCCAAGCGTTTCGGTTATAGCGTTGATACCGTTTATACCGTTTCAAGCGCTCCGTTGCATTTCCATTTCGATAGCATTCCGTTTCCGTTTCAACATGAAACGAAAAACGTTTCATTTCCATTTACACTCCGTTTCGTTTGTCAATTTCATGATTTTCAGTACTGTATAATATTCAAGGTAAAGAAATTAGTATTTACTTGAACTACAAGACAAGTAATAGGCATCAACAAAACATATAGTGGATAAGGGGCATAAAAAATAAGCATTGTGCGAACTGTTTACTTTCTCAAATGCTATCAATAAAAGTTGAAAATAACAAAGTTCATTTTACTACTGTGTTTTTCTTCATTTAAGCTTTCGGACATCATCACGGGCTATATATGTTCAAGTGTCATACTTACTTTTATCTCATAACTCAAAATCTATCTTAAGTGAAATTACTTTTAGTAATTTTAATGCAGTAATTAAGTGTCATGAGTTTTAACCAGAAAATATCTTTATAAATAAGGACCATACTTTTTGTTTCAAGTAAAGGATCCCTGTATTATGTTTCTGGACATCAACTGTTCCCACATTTGTCGGATAGTCAATGAAAAGGCTGTATGCTCCTGCCAATCTGGCTTCAGGCTGGGGGCCGACAACCAGACTTGTATCGGTAGGTTATTATTTTTAATATAAAAATATCCTCTAGGCAAGAGTTCGTATGCGCGAAACACTGAGGACAACAGTGATGGTCTGGTGGTAAATGTTGATCACAGCTTTCTAACACATCGACGGTGACCAACATTCACTTATTCCCCGATTTTCTCCATCGTTATTGTGGGGTAATCGATAGCCGATAGTAATTCGCTTTCATCAAAGTCATTTATATTAAATTATACTTATACTTCAGCGAGCCTCCACTGTTTCTTGCATTTATAGGACGCTCTTAATTCCGATAAATTATCATTTTGGTCGCCCGCACCGTAGTATGTAAAACGAATTATTTTTATTCTGTTAAAATGGTAACATTTTGCTGATTCTTCGTTGGTATAGTGTTGTTATGTGTCGGTCATAAGCACCTTGAATCTCCGCATAGATGAAGTACGTATGTATGATCCTAGTATGTGATGAACTGTTAATGGTGAGAAAACATTATTGTCGGTTCTTTAAAACTGCTTCAGGCATCCCCAATTCAACAGTGCACAGGTGACGATCATGCCCGGAGGTTATGCTCCTTGAAACCCAGTACATTTAGAATGTATATGGATGTTCACATGGCATAGTAGTACATTCGTGTGTAAAATTGTACGCAGTAAAAGGAGTTCCCAAGTTAAGTTGATTAATTTCGGAATTTCGTTTTAAAATATAGTGACGCTACACCTCCGATCTAAAATAGGTTGGTTATGTATTTTTTAAATCTTTTCAGATGTAAATGAATGCCTAGATCCAGATCTGAATAAGTGCAGTACCAAAGATACATGTGTCAATAGTGACGGGGGATATGTATGTTCATGTGATATCGGATACAAACTAGAAAATGATCAGCGTAACTGTAGGGGTAAGGCCTCATTTTATTCAGTTTTAAGCATTTACATGCAAGTTACTATTGGATATTTATATAAATTATTGACCATGTTAAACAAGGGTTTTGCTAATAAGCAGACAATTATTGATAGAACCTTTTATTATAATTTCTCACAAAACTTTAAAACACGTTTGTAACAGATATTTCCATATTTTTATCTGTATTTGTATAATTTGTATAAACAAAAGCAATATATGAAATCGTAGATATAGAAAGTTCATTTAATATAAATCAACTTAAACGGTTCTTATTTGGGAATCAGTTTCCGAATTGTTTAAAATAAAGTCCAATCAGCGTTTCTGTAATCAAAGAGAAACAGAGAAACGACACTGTATTTATAGTTGCCTTATACACAATAAAGTTTTAAGATTAAGACAGTTTTTGTTTCCAGAGGACGACCGGTCGACTAGTAAACGAATCGATAGTATAATAAGTTAGTAAAGCAATATTCAGCTTTAATGTCTGTTCGTTTTGCAAACCTATGTTACACAAGACAGTATGGTAAATGCTTAGCCCCTGTCGATAGTTTATACTAAAACACGAAAACAATACGAAAGGATAAAACATACCTAAATCTCTTCATTTCATAGCTTGTGATGGGGCTCACTATGGCCAGAACTGTTCGCAGCAGTGTAACTGTGGCAGAGGAGCTAGTCGCTGCGATCCGATCAACGGATGTGTGTGTAAGGAAGGATGGACTGGGGTTAAGTGCGACAGTGATAAGGACGAATGTGCTTCATCCATGCACCCATGTTTAGGAGCCAACGAAGAGTGTCTGAACACTCCTGGCTCATTCCAGTGTCGGTGTGCCAGTGGCTATACCAATACTAGCGGGGTCTGTACAGGTATGGAAGGTTTACGTTCGACTGTGGGCTCAGGGGTGCTACGTATACAGATTTCAGTGGCTCTACTGACATTTATGTTTTTATTTTGACTTAGCCCTTTTAGTGTATACGTTTCACTCGCTTTACCAATACAAGCAGGTGTCTGTTAAAGTAAGGGTACTAGCTCACCTCGCGGGTCCTACGAAAGTAAAACTTTTACTTTCAATAGTGACAGTGTTCATGCAGAAATGGTTCATTTTGATAAACTACTGACCTTGCTGATCAATCTATTGTTGGACCGTTGCAGGAAAAGATGTTTTTGATTAGTTTGTGTTTGTTCTTACTATTCTACTTATAGCAGGAAATTGATATTCTGGATTAATGTTCATATTTATACAACAAATATATGGGATTTTCTTGTATTATTGTTTTAAAAAATAATAAAATCTAAATGTATGCATTATAACAATCTTGTTATATTAATAATTCATTATGTTTTATTTATTTATTTATTCCAAAATGTATAGAAAGGTTCGAAGTCGAAGTTTAAGATCTTTAAAGCGTACTCTTTTGCATACGTACGGATGTAGAAGAAGTGTGTATATCATTCGAGATTGAAAAAGATAATAGTGTTCTTTTGCAGACATAAATGAGTGTACAAGTACAAGTTTGCACAACTGTAGCCAGACATGCGCCAACAACGAGGGAAGTTATACGTGTTCTTGTCAATCTGGGTTCCTAAAAGTCGGACTCTACCAGTGTATAGGTAAAATGAATGTATTTCTATAAAACAACTGACACATATGTCATGGCTCCTTTCAATCAAAATAATGTAAACATGAGTGCGAGGTTAGGGTGCTTTGCACTGGTTTTTATTAGAGACGATATTGCATGAGCAGTTAGAGTCGTCGATATGTGTACTTAATCAGTTTCTCTACATGCGGTCTTTAAATTGATCAGCAGAGCGTCAGACTTTCCGCCCAGAAATATGTCAGGTGTCTTCCTCTTAAATTATTATAACTGGATGTTGGCAATATGACGATTTTGTGTATGTGCGATTAAATTTATATTAACTAGTTATTGTGAAGCTGTGCTAATTGTGTTACCAAAAGGAAAGATTCAAATGAATATTAGTTTCAATAACTAATTTTCCATATTAAATATGTTGATCTTTATAAATGAATATATAAATGAATATATAAATGAATAAGCTGCATTTTACATAGAGTAAAATGAATTGATAAAAGTGATACAAGTTTTTCGATCTGCTTGAACATAATACATGTTCATGTATAAGGATAAGTATGTTTGCTGTTTTATTCATGCAAACTTTTGTATCTTAGGTATTTAAATGTTTCTATGTTTACTTTGACTAAATCAACAGAATTAATTTACTCAAATATTTCTATAAGCTAGCAGCAACTTTGATTTGTATCTCTAAAATTCGATAGGAAGCTGAAAATTATATTTTGGTTATTTGCCAAGTCAGGTGTAACCTTTAATAGTCATATATAAACCTGTTTAAGCTCAGTCCATACGTACTTCATTAAAACGTGCTTATGATACAACAACTCATACATAAACACTTGTGTTGATAAGAGACTAATCAAAGCGTAGCTAAACGTTTTGATAAAGTTGTCATTTCTAAAGAGCATACATTATGCATTTTTCTAAATACACATTTTAGAGGAATTATATTTTGATATACGTGAGAAAATATTAACAGAACTATGTTTGTACAGACATCGACGAGTGTGAAGGCCAGCATGCCTGCAGTCAGCTGTGTAACAACACATTGGGCAGCTATAGGTGCTCCTGTAACGAGGGGTTCAGACTCAACAAAGCCAACCGAAAGGAATGTATACGTAAGTACATTGTACTGTTTATATAATATATAATATAAAATATATAATACTGATTCTCATGTACTGTAAACTGACGGGCGGTTTATTTTGTTCGAAATTACGTTTTAGGCCAATCTGATAACGATCAAGTTTAAGTTACAAAATATAATATTTGTTTGAGGGCATTATCTTCTGTTAGAAGGTATTTTTCTTCGTTATGGGTAGAGAGAGAGAGAGAGAGAGAGAGAGAGAGAGAGAGAGAGAGAGAGAGAGAGAGAGAGAGAGAGAGAGAGAGTTAAATATTGCTTTTGCGATCAATTAGGTAAACGCAAAACCACTAGTGTTACAAGGGGATTTAATATCATTTGTTAATAGAAATACTGTAACGAAATTTGGTATCCTTGGGGAACATGCTTGGCATTACATTAGGGGTTGCAAAGGTCGACTTAAAGTTCCCTTTATAGGGTCGTCGATAAAACATTGTTACATTTATATTAAATTTCTGTTTCTTGTCGTGTCTTCTAAAGAAATGCTACATACACAAAAGTAAACGTCGGAACTATGAAAAAAGTAACAAGTAAACCTGTACTATTATTATTATCTTATTGCAGGAATGCACTAATTCGACCACAATCTTATTAGTGCCTTATTCATGAATAAGCATTTCTTCTTAAAATCAATTTGATGTGTTTAAAATAATGCATAATCGCAGTTTTGATCTTTTTAACAACCCAACCATACGCTTTGGAGATGGTTGAATATATAGCGAAGTAACAGCTCGCTGAATATTACATCAATTGCTGGTGTATTTGTTTTAGATTTGGACAGACTGCACTAAATTCAAACAAATTTGCTCGAACACTTTAAAAGACATAGGTGCAAAATTTGCTCGGTATTCAAGATTACTTCATGGTTTTATTTTTTGTTAAAGAACATTACATTTAGGGACATAGTGCAAAATAAATAGGTCATATGTATTCAATAGATTTATTGTGTATTGTAAAGATTTCTCGCGCGTATGTTGGTAACATTGTACACATGTACCACGATTATTTGTTTGTTGTTTGTTGAGTATGTGTTACTTACATATGTTGTTGTGTTGCCCAATGACTTAAAATGTAATCTGCACTTACAAACTTACTCAGAAAGCACTATAATCTTTTTGAAACATATTTATTCCACAATAACACATGATGTGGTGCTAAATACTAAACATGCGTTGCCTTCTGGTAATTTCTTCCCGGCGACTTTGATGCTCTGCATAGACTTTTCTTTGCTTGAAAAACTTCTAAAGGAATAATTTTAAGAGAATTTATAATTTCTTGGTACCTGGTAGCGTCCTAATGGAATGTGATTGATATTTTAGTGAATATTAAACTTGATTAAGATTTGTTTTCGTCGAACACTGGTAATTATGTATATTTTATAATATATAGGTTTATTATCTTTTATAAGCACTAAAAACTTCCAAATTTAGCATATAGCTTCTTTATGAAAACGTGAAGTTTTATTGCTATTAAGGTCAATAGGTTCACTGATTTTTCATTTCATCAGGCGGGATTACGATACAATATTCCGAAAAGCGATTTATAAATCTTTCATTGAAAGAAGTAGTTACCGATTTATTTCATGGCAAGTCAAGCCAATCTCACTGACATGTAAATCATGCGACTCTATGTGTCGTTCGGTAAATAGATAAACATGTATTTTGAAATTTAAAAATAGAAGTCTATAATAAAGAAAAGAGTACTAGCAGAAAAAATAGCAGGTTAATATGACAATAATAAAGACCAAGACTAATATGAGTGAAGCAATAGAAATCTGTGACCAGCATCGTTAAACAAGGTTCTTGGTATTTGTTTTCTTGAAATTGCAGCTATAGTCGCCTGTACAAATAGCACCATTTGCGGAACGAATGCAGTTTGTAGTGTCGTCAACAATGAAGAGACGTGCAATTGTAAGAAAGGATACACGTTTGAACCTAACTCCAATACAAATTGTACAGGTAAATATCAATGTACATCTTTTGGAGTCGAGGCAGAGGATTTCGACAGTACTGCAAGGTCCCATGAACTTCAACAAATATTAAAACATATACTAAGACAATGTACAGCCACAAGTAAAATGTTCATGTGACAAAGACCTCAGTCTAGACATACCACACAAAAGGTGCCAGAACAAAAACAAAAGAAAATGGAGCAAATGAAAATGAGACAATAAATTGAGACAACAAAATAGTAAGCATAAAAACATTGCAAGAGATGATGTTTTCCTCTTACGTCATAGCTTGTTGCGTCATTAACATGATATGTCATCCTTCTAAGTCTATTAAAAACGCCATCAATAAAATAGGGCATATACAAAAATAATTCTTTTTTTTTTTAGTTTTTATCAACTTTATATGTTTTTTATCTCTTTCAGACATTCTTGAGTGCGACAGCTTTCCCTGCAGTCAGAACTGCACGGAACTTGCAGGCACTTATGAATGTATTTGCACCATTCCAGGTTATCGACTAGACACTGACTTTCATACTTGCTCAGGTAAATTATGGTCTTATGATTTAATGCATGTAATTTTTGTTACTTATTGATGTGTAAACTTCATATGATCCTATTGGTAAACTTCATTCCCTCATACATCATATCTGTTCAGCAGAGTTAATTTTAGTGACTATTTCATAACAATAATACTCAGAAAGTACAAAGTTAAATTACATCTTACTTTAAGTTCGTTTTCACATATTCTTAAATCAAATACCCTGACTACTCCTAATACATAAATGGAGAAAGGTACGGAAGCCTTCACAATTTGTCCTTTATACTGTACAAAGTTATGTTTTACAGACATGAAGTGTTTTTCCAAGTTTATTGGCGTTTTGCTGTCGCAACTGAATCTGTTGATAAAGCTAGCTTTGACCTGACCGTAATGTGTTGCCTGGACTTGATGCCTGCGCCTTATCTGCAATCCTTTGTTGCTTAGTCTCCAGTAGTATTTAAAGGAATTTATATTTGCGAGTTGGATCATATTTTAACAAAGATATAATGGTTTGCCTATTGATTAGAAAGTTTACAAACTCCGATATATAGCGCATAAGTTAATATCCGTTGATGTATTGCAGAATGCGATGACGGCCAATTTGGCAACAACTGCACTAACAACTGCACCTGTGATCTTAACAATAGCGCATTATGTAACAAGACAAATGGGACGTGTGTTTGTAAGGATGGCTGGACGGGTTCTTCATGTGAGACAGATATTGATGAGTGTTCAAACGCTAGCATCTGTCCGAACAACTCGGCCTGTATCAATACTAATGGATCTTACACATGTCAATGTAACGACGGTTACAGCAAATCGGCTGACGGGGTCTGTGTTTGTAAGTAGCAGGTTTTTTTAATTATTCTTTTTTTTTCGTTTACAATTCATGTCATATCGGTCAACATTAAACATAGAAATGTTTTTCGAAGTGATAAACAAATGCTAGGGTTGGCATACTTTAATGCAATTACATATTAGATGTAAAAATGCGCAATTTCATTAAAACCAGCGACACTGTACTTTATTCATTATTAACAACTAAGCTTGAAGCTTATATGTAGCCCCTAATTGTTTATAATATCTTTATTCATTTTCAAACTTTTCAGCTTGCCAAGCTGGCTTTTATGGAAGGGATTGTACTAGCACAACCACACCATCTCCTACCACAACGACTTCTACCACAACAACACCCACTACTACCACAACCACACCGACAACTACAACAACGACATCACATACTACCACAACCACACCGACTAGTACTTTGACCACACCAACTACTACCACAACATCACCAACTAATACCACAACCACACCGACTACTACCACAGCAACACCACCTTCTACCACAACCACACCAACTACTACCACAACAACACCAGCTACTACCACAACATCATCAGCTACTGCCACAATGACACCAACAACTACCACAACCACACCAACTACTGCCACAACCACACCAACTACTACCACATCCACACCAACTACTTCCACAACCACACCAACTACTACCACAACCATACCAACTACTACCACAACACCACCAGCTACTAGCACCACATCACCAGCTACTACCACAACCACACCAACTACTACCACAACAACACCAACTACTACCACAACAACACTAACTACTACCACAACGACACCATCTACTACCACAACCACACCGACTACTACCACAGCCAGACCAAATACTTCCACTCCGGCACCAACCACTTACACTTCCACGGCAGCTCCATCACCAATCACCAGTGCCACAACTGCAGCTCCATATGAGAAATCTTGCGGTACGTATCTGTTAAATCTCTTATTTTCTTATGTCTTTAATGTAGTACCGTCGTTTTATTTATAGCATTCATTTTAATTTTCACCTTATCATCTTTTCTCTGCATGTAAGGATATGTTCCAGCTAACCTGCGGTGTACTGTAGGTTCTACTCAGACTTCGGCATCCTGCACTACTAAGCTGTACGTCGATAATGTGATTATAATTATGTCGGGGCGATGCAATAGAAAGAAACATTTTATTTTCGATCGACATTAAAGCTTTAAGATATTACTTTAGACTATATTAAAATTGACAGTAATCAGTAAATGTTTAGACGACTATTGGATGAAGCCGATATTCTTGCCCTTAATAAATAAGGGGGCGATATTGAATCCATTCATGTGCCCTTATAACTTAACCAACTGCGGTATTTTGAGGTAATACTTTACGGATGTTTTATTAATTTTTATGATAAAAGCTTATATTGTTTGCAGGATTATTTCTGAATCATGGTACTAGACCCAATATCTACACCGGTCAAGATGACGGTTGCAGTCCACCAACAGTAACAACATCATATGACCTATATTTCC
The DNA here is from genome assembly GCA_007844125.1 of Sinonovacula constricta. NCBI lineage: Eukaryota > Metazoa > Mollusca > Bivalvia > Cardiida > Solecurtidae > Sinonovacula > Sinonovacula constricta. The sequence goes on from CM017560.1 coordinate 25,632,524, forward strand.
AAGGCATCCGAGTGAAAAAGATCTTTGTGAGTATTTTTCCCCATTATTTTACAACATTTAAAACCCATACGTCTATACACGTTATAAAGTGTCTATCATGATCGGCCTCATTCCAACTGTAGTTGGGTTTACAATATTCATCTAGCTTTGATTAGCAAGTTATACTACCTCACCGAAACTACTCATTTAATAAAAAGAATTCTACCAAAAGGGAGATACCACGGGGAAATTTTACATGTTGTAATTATGCCCCTTTTTAAAAGCAACTCATGATAGTATGCTTCTGCGCGGGTTGATGATACTCATATTACAGTATGCAACTCGATTATCAAGAAAACTCCCGAACGCACAATATTGTTTTTGTGCTGGTTATCTTATTCAACTCTTGTTAGTAGATATGACATGTATTTGCAAGTATTAAATCAAAAGACCAAGTCTATGTATAAATAAAAAACATCGTTCAGCAGGTACAACCCCCGAGGAGATTCCTAATAAGGTTCTGTATCATTTACGACTTTTGCCTGGCCTTTTATAGTGAAAACATGTGGCTTTCAGAATAATATCCACTATTCGATACTATCATTTGATTTCTAGTGTAAAAAATCAAATGACCAAAAGAGTTAAAGTTTATGGTGCTATTATTCGCGTGTAGTCATGACAGGGCCTATGAAGTCGTTGTTATATTTATTGTGTTAATTAATAATAAATGTGTAAGTATTATTCGTCATAGACATCATTTCTAAAAATGTTCGAATATCATTTATCAGGAATTCTTTTCACACGCCTTTTAAAGGAACAAGTGGTGTCATGAGAATGTTATGTGTGTAAACAGGTTAGTAAAATATCTTCAGTGACACGCATTTGATTATCATTATTTAAAATGTCAAACAGAAGAAAACCATCACGTAGCCTGCATTCATATGTATTAGCGAAAGTCTTTAAAAATAAGACGACATGCGCTGACTGGCAATTATATTTTCAGAAAATATCGGTAATGACGAGACAAAATAGCTTTATCACATGCATAGCCACAATCACCAATCTCATGAGCGTAAAGAAGCGACGAGACAACGACACTAAGAACAGCCACTATTTACTAAAATATTAATCGCACAAGTAAAACAGCTGGAAACCGAGATCATAACGTAAAGTTCTGGCACCCTACTAGTTGTCCAAAAAATCGTGTATCGTAAGCATTTCTGTCGTAAAGGTATCGTAAGGTAACGTAACGGGTATATAAAGGTTCATCGTTATTATTCCGACAAGACAGTTAAATGTAAAGCTAGCTTATCTGTATCATCACTGGGCACAATCAACACTGTTCTAGTCTGTTCGCATAATTACGCGTAAATTTTATACACATTTAGGTGAATTTAAAAGCACTTTAATGTTCGAGGGAAATTCAATAAAAAGTACGTTCACAAGTTGAGAAAACAAATAATATACAACCACTATTATTCTGTCATGTGATCAAAAGTTTAAGGTGTGATTGTGTTTGTCAAAACATTGTGTTTGTATCATAATTAGCATTGAACATCTGGCATCATGCCCTCGCAACTTCAGTACATATTCCCGTCCTGTCAATCAAGTTCACGTGCGTTAAGTCCAATTACTTGTTGGCATTTTTATGACATCACTTATCTTAAGGAAATAGGACTTTTAGCCGTTAGTTAAGTTGATTGGTTTGCTTCCTACCTATAGCTTGCTGACCGGAGATGGTAATAGCTCTGTTTTTAAATCGATTTCCTCTTATAACGAATTGGTCCTTAGTAAGATTTTTACGATAATGAAACCATTTACCTACTCTCCAAACATCCCATAAATCAATCACTGGCGCACATCAGCTTGGGGTAGTTATGGAAAATGATTTAATCATTGCAGAATCAGGCAAGTTAGCAGACCCTCTATCTGTGCATGAGAAATGTACATGAAAAAGGATTTATGAAGGTAAAAAATAAAGTAATTCACCAAAAATAATAAACTAAAACATGCTCTGTAAATGCCATACAATCTTTACATTTTATCAATGGAGATGATCCAAGAACTATACAACTTAAATACAACTATCAAAACACATCTCAATACCTTTATAGAACTAGTGTGGATACCAAGCCATGTAGAAAGAGCCATAACTTCACATTACAAAAAGAAGGCAGTAAATAATTTCAATGAATACCAAATAATGTAACTTCAAATATGGTAGTAGGACTCAAATGTCAAAATTTTCTGCCATTATATAGTAACTTTAGAATAGTTTTTACAAGCAATTAAGACTAGGAGCAAACTACCTTAGTAAAGAATAAGAGCTCACCCCATACGAACTGTCTCCAAGGTGACCAAGAGAAATAATTTAATCCCGTGCTGTCTGTTTTCGTTTAGGCAGCACACAATAGCAAGAGATTAGCCACAAAGAGCTCTATTATTTACACACGACTCGTTTCGGTAAATACAATGTAGTTGCTTTATGTATCAGCGAAAAATGCAGACTTAATAAAAATACAAAACTTTAATACCTAGAAGATATAGATATAGATATATATAATATACTAAACTAATTGAATTACCAACCCTAGCTTAACTTCTTACACACATTTCCTGTACTTTTTGTTTCACTTTAAAACTTCCGCCTTACTAGAACGTCTTTAAAGTAATCGTATGGCGCGTCCGAAGTGGCTGATTTTAAATTTAACGGGAAATATATTTGACAACTACTTTACATCGATACTAATTGGTAAATCTTAACCTGATTTAAATATAGTTAAACGTAAAAAATATGGACAAAAATACTCCGAATCCATGGCGTCTATTCTTCTTAATAAACAAATAAAGATACTAAAATCCCAACTTTTGGCGCCGACCAAATTTCCTAAAATCATCATTAGGTCATGATAAGAACAGTTCTGAACCTTAAAAATAGCATTTAGGACATGGCTGGTGAACAGAACTCTTTTGAAGAACCATAAAACAGCAACAACTACAATTCTGTCGGTTGGTTGGTTGATTGGAACCAGTTTAATGAGGGTCAGCACATCCTTCCGGATTTTCACTTGACGCTGCCAAGCTGCCCATGCATGGCTTTGACGTTACCGTATTTGCCTGAAGTATGGTCTAAAATGAAGCCTTAGTGGGTACCAAGTTTATGTTTACGGATTAAAAGTAGTATCCGACAGTTTGGACCAAATTAGTTTCACTAGAAAACCAGATAAATCATTGTTACCTGAACATATCTCAGTCTGTTTATTGATGTCACAATCCTGCGTGAAAAGTGAACCATAACGCCACAGTTGTCATAAAACAAGTTTTTTTCTATCTGAGCCACGCTGAACAGTTAGCTGTTTTTGAAACTAGGAAAGCCACGTGACCACTCATGTTTTAGCACATCAACGTAATATGCTCTGACGTCGAGGTCTATTTTTAACAGGAATTTCTATTGTTCTTATTATATGTCACACCAGAATGAACATATTAGAATTGATTAACGAGTTTACTTCCCTAAAAATGGAGATACTGTTTAAAATCGTTTAAGCGTAGATTGATTTACATTTTTTTTCGGGAGATATTATGCCCAAGTAACTTACACAGAGGTTAGATATTCTCACATATATTTGACATATCAAAAACAAAGAAATCCATGTCATCTTTTTAAAGGTAGTATCTATCTTTCTCTCTCTCTCTCTCTCTCTCTCTCTCTCTCTCTCTCTCTCTCTATATATATATATATATATATATAAGTGTAAAAGTTGTAAATGTTAAGTTTGATTTGGAAATTCAACTGGGTATGATGAAATTTAATGGTTCTCATATGGTTAATGCTTTTTAAGTATGTAATTCAAGCTGATTTGGCTAATACTGATATATGCACCAGCAAGATATATTTTGACCTTGGTATTTTTCTTCCCATATTGATAATTGTGTATTATTTTGTATTTGTTTAATCTATTGTCCACCTTCCTATTATAGTGTGCAATAATGTATGTATATGTTACATGTAAGAACTCAGAGAATCGGGGTAAATATCTAACACAATATAACTAGATACCTAGATACGCATATTTTATGGAAGCAAAACAATATTCATACTCGCCTATTCGCAATCGTTTGGTCGAAAAATAATAAGCAACATCAGAGATAAAAGCCATTGATTGAGGGCACTACGCATTTACACTAATTTACTCTAGCGGTAATATTTATCAAAAGCTTTGATCATTAATTAAGTCTATGGCGAAATTATGATACTGTATTAACTTATATACACACGCCAAAATAGCAGTGAATAAATTGAAACAAATGTTAAACAAAACGAAAGTACCTAGCGTGTCTGTACTCTCTCATTTCAGGTGTGTTCCAATGGCTTGATATGCTTCAACAATCAATTCACTAGTTATACACCACTGAGAAATGAAGATTTTAGCTCGGACCTCCTCGGCACATATTGTCTAGCCGGTTATTTTAGAGACCTAATTCTAACACGTGCAGGATATATTTCTTACGAATCATACAGCATCTTTGATAGTGGCATTAACAGCAGCCATCCGGCGATATCAGGAGTGAAAGCCATTCTGGAAGCCTATTACAAGAACCTGGTTTTCAATCCATTGTATGCGTTTCTCGCAACATGGAATAAAGTTCCAATGTACGGTTTCTCTTCTGGACCGGTAAGTGCTTCCCTATAACCAGCTTAACATAATGAAAGTAGATATTTTAAGTAGCAATAAAATAAATCATATCTGTAGATCTACCCTACTTCATCTGTAAGTTACACTTTATGACGACCCATTTTTATATTACCTGCCTGCTCTTAGCATTGCCTTGTTGTGGTGGCTTTGTCATTCACGTGCCCTGCTGATTTTGCTTGTAGAAAGTAATATGTTAACACTTGTAGAAATACACTTGGAGCTAATTATTGGAATATACATGTTACCGGTAAAAAATGACGGTGAACACATTATTGAGAGGGGTCATGTCGTAATATCAAATTGTGGTTTAATTAATTTTATAATATCATTATGCAGCTAATCTAAGATATACTTCATACCGATCACTATCATCGGTCTATCGCTTATTAGTGGATTGGGGGTTCTAATTAAGTGAAGGAGAAATAAATTTTGGACCCGTTAGTAACAGTTGTGCTCACGTTCTAGCAGCATTTTAAAAAAAGCACAATAAATGTAAGCTATTTGACTTATTAGTACCTGCAAAAGTGCCAATGGCCATGCTTGTAAATATTACTTATAATATATAATATTGCCTTTTTACACCGCCCCGACACAATTCTGTTCATATTGGCGACGTATATGGGATTATCGAGATTCGTGAATACCCCCATGGACCAGGGGGAATACAGTAAAGTCGGTTGAACAAGCAGTAGCTTGGAAGTAGACTATGATTTACGATTGAAAGGTGTGAATGGTGTAAATATTGTTTATAATATAGATTAAAGTCGAAAAGGTTGTATGTTTTCAGACTGTGACGTTCCAAATCATATTTACAAGTGACGGACAATCATCGTACGCCCTGTATTCCTACGAAAAGAACGGCATGAACTTCCAGACTGGTACCCAGTTTATTGGTGTCATTACTGATGGCTGGGCTCATGGTTTGGACGACAGTGCAGACGGCTCGCTACTCAGACGTCCGGATATCAACGTACACTTAGGATGTAATTTTTGTCTGCAATTTTCATCAGTTTATCGTATACATATTTAATGGCCTAATAGTAAGACCTTTGTTTAAAAAATGTTTTTTTGTAAATCTGCCTTTGCCTTTTTTGAGTCAAATATAAGCTGCATCCAGAATGTTTTCCTCTGCCGAAACAAAAGATTTGCTTTACCATGCATCCAACTAAAGTGATCGTTTTTTTACAAAACTTGTTTGTCACGAAAATCGGCAAGATGACAAATAATTTACACGTTAAGAACATGTTTTTATTTCTTTTTCAATTTGTCAGTTTGCCAATGAATTATATTAATAACCCAAATTTTGTCCTTGAGCGGAATTTACTCATGGTAGGACTCAAGACAATCAATCACGGATTCGTCCTGATGTTCGAGTCCTGGTCTGGTAGCCGCTTATTTCATTAAACAAGACATATACATCGAATGTTCCACTATGGTATGGGATTCGCGGTTACACGATTACACCCATTGACCAGGAGGTACACAGTAAAGTCGGTTGAATGAGCATTAGCTTGACAGTAGACTATGATTTAAGCGTATGTTAATGTTGCATAGAAGCAAACTTCAGATTAATTTTCACGCCATTCCACTTAAATTTGTATATGCAAATCTGTATAAGCTATGCATCTGTATTTCCAGCTGTATGTAACGGAGGAAAGATAATTCAAGGAGACGTAGGGAGAAGCATCACTCCTGACACGATATGCAAGGTTTGGTACAAGTCAGAAGAACGCAATAGACCCTTCTACCGGTCCATCATGGCCGCCATGCCACTGTGTCCCTGTATTGACTGGTTCCTGTTTTTCGATAGGCGGTTTGAGTTTGTTCCGTGGTGGCGGAGAAGAACATCTTCATACTCTGTCAGTTTGATGCCTTCCTGGCGTTTCGGATCATTTGGAAAGGTATAATAAGGCCTCTTATTTTACTTGATAAACATAACCAAATTAGAATAAGTAACAAATAGTGCAGATCCTGATCAGCATGTAGGAGCTGATTGATCTGGATCAACAGTAACATTTATTCTTACATACCTTCAGACAACAAGAGTTCTATATTTCTATTTGTATTATAGATCGTTACTTTGGCATATTAGTAACCCTGCTCCATGCAGAATAAGAAGATGTTGCCTAAAGGACATAACATATATCCATACCTTATTTTACAACTGTTTTTGGCATTTTGAATCAATGCCGGCTTAATAAAACAGCACAAAGTTTAAAACATTTTCTCGTAAACTTATGTTGTAAATGCATTAAGAAGCGTCGAAGGTGGCATTACAACTTGGACAATCATTTTTACTCAAGCATCCAAATATAATATATATATATATATATATCCAAAATATATTGTTACCTAATGACCTGTTTACTGATGCCCTTTATATGTGTGCACTAATTATAACCACATTTTTTACAATTTGTACTTATTTTTTGCTAAAGATTTTTTTCAGAAATACCACAAAAATAATTACATATTAAGACTTAATAGAATATACTTAAGAAAAAAATACGCTTACATGTACAAAAAGGGACAATAGGCTTTTAGATAAAATTAAATTGGGTTCGTCCACAGTGCACACTTTTACTCGTTGATGTAGATTTAATTTTCTATTGATAAATGACACAAAAGCAAATTATATATGTTTGTTTTCATATAATAAGAAAGGCAAAATCTTAATAAAGTCATGAGTTTAATGGATGAAAAATTACATTTTAACCCTAGTTTGTCTATGCTTGTAAACTTTTTAGCTATGATATTATACCATTATTTAGATTTAAGTACTTGAACTTATTTCGTTTCTTTATACTCACACACTTAGTTTATTCATCGTAATATTATATAATATAGACATGTGTCTATGATACGTGGAGTGGAAGGTACATTCAATCAAATGTCAACTATAACTCTGGGTCATTCAATCGATACAACCGCATCTGGTATCCACGGGCTCACCAAAAGAACGACGAATACTTCAAGACCCAATGCTGTCTAAAGTCCAGAAACTGCCATCTCTTCTATAATGTTCGCCCCATCGGAGGTTGTTACTTTAGGTTCCCGTTTCGATGGGGTACGTTTATTGTATATGTTCTTAAAATGTTTGTTAAATATGTTGCCTCGTGCTTTTGTATCATACATAAGATATGCCTCGTACTTAAGGCGGAACACATTTTATGGACAATATACAAAATTATAATATTGATGTTTTGTGCGCTTTAAAGAACACGGGTATGCTATTATTAACAAACCTCACCATCCGGTTTTGATATCTTGTATATATTAACATTACTTTCTTCATCTAAAAAACTTTTATCAGGGACACAATAAAACTTAATATATCAGGTCATTTCCTCTTTCAAAAAGTAATTGCACAAACAAATCAACGTATTTATCTGGTTTGACCCAGATTATCCCTAATATGTCAATTATTTTGTTATATACCATACCACATTTTACTGAAGGATTTTTCATAATTCTGCTTAGTGCGTTTGATTAAAGCACAGATCTCTAGAACGTCATATTTTTTATTTCACTGTTCTTCAAAATGTTATATTAGCATTTTGGTAGATACTGCCAAATATAAAAAAAAATATTCTTGTCCCAATATCAAGATTGAAAAACTATAAATTTTAAACATTTGTTTATCAAATATAGCACAATTTATTAAATAAATACCGATTTCAAAAAAAATTCTTTCCAAATGTTCTATGGGGTATACAGTAAGAAATGTTAAAGTGGTATAGTAGAAAAAAGGCCGACTATACTCGACCATATGAGAATTCCAGCACACATACGCCATCTTCAAAGATGTTTATGCCTGCTTTTGAACTTTTCAATTAGTGTTACTTTAATTGTTATCTACCCATATATTTTATTTCTTTTTAAAACCCTTTTATTTAAAAGAGCAAAACGCAAAGTTCCGCCAAACTTTCCTCCCTTCCTTTATAATGCTCCAAAGCTCAGGAAATGCGAGTTTCATAAGAAGTTTCTTTTATTTATTTAACCACAATACCTCTCTTAGTTTCAAGGTTTCTTTTTAGCTGAATTTTATATGTATTATATCAAGAATGTAACACATTTTAGCTGCTATTTAGACACACTTGCTTTAAGCATGATCTATTTTGATGGGGGAGTTATTATTCGACCCCGACTGTTGGCATCAATATTGACGTCGCCGTCAAGCTCAGTTTTGTTTCATGTTTTGTGTAAAATACTATCGTGCTCTTATCCAGAATCAAGTGCACTGATTATATTGAGAATTCACATATCTACAAGTTTTAGAGACCATACTTACTGATATAATCAAGTGGGCGTATATGGTAGGACTTAGTAAGAAATATGACTTTGGTTGTATTAATATCTTGATTCTTGTAAAAACGGGTTTTGCGTGCAGACATTATACAGCTTATATAATACTGACAACTACTTGAATATTCGAGCACGCAGTCACGTGACTCATCCTGTTTTGAACATTCATTACCTGTGTCAATATATTATATTTCATGACAAGACTAATTACTTTAACGATGTTAATCTATCTTTTTCAAAGCTGCTGGTTATGGTGATCCCCATATAACCACACTTGATGGACAGGTCTACACATTTAACGGACATGCGGAGTACGTTCTTCTGAACGTCAACAGCAGCCAGCTCCAGATTCAGGCGCGTACAGACAAGGCTAAACGTACAAACGGCAACTACTCAGATGCTACTATCTTTACTGCATTTGCCATTCAGGGCAACGATGTATGGTTGCAAGTAGAACTAAATGAAAACCGAACCAATGTGGAGTTATACGCTGGAACTAACAAATCAACTGCCATAGATTACACGAATGACTTCTACAATACAGTAGAACCTCTTAACTATGTTTCGGCAGTAATGAACATGCTTCGTGTAAATAATACACTTATGACTTCATTTTCGGAAACAGGTAAGTGGTTGACAGTTGCTTTGCAGGATTAAACGTATATGCTATGGTATAACCATAATTATGTACTTCAAATGCAATAATGAATTCAACTCACGTTTTTGTGTTGTGTGTTGTTAATTATGATTAAAATAAGATTGTCAGCAATTGCTCGTGTACACGTGACCCAGTTCCTCACTAACAACCGATTGCCTTATCGATCGTTGATGCTCAATATACTGTTCGAGCAGGCACCAGATTGTGAATCACTTAATAAATCGCAAGTCTGGTCTCTTCTTCGCTAATAATTCCTGGACACAATAGTATTTTGCGCCCCCGCCCCTTTCTCGATACAGTTTTGAAATGTTAATTATACGTTGATTGGCATGCCTCAGCACCATCCACCAATTGTTCTAATGTGCTGGTTAATAACTAACAGTATGCGTGTAAATATTACCATTTTAAGATGAGACAAGTAACATGCATAACGAAAGCAACTGAACGTTTACCGATCTAAAGACGACATGTACGTCTCCACGGAAACACAAACACTCTTTGTTTTGTGGCGGTAGAAGGAAAATGACAATGATATAGTTAATTTACATGCGGACGTTTAAATATTTATCATAAATGTTTCACGTTTCAAATGCATTTTAACAATATGCTCATGATTATATTTCGCATTTTACCTATTTTTAAAACCATTGTCGCTTCTTTCGATCAACACATGCGCAATTTTGTTTGCATGGCAGTGTGACCAATGTTTCTGCGAACGTGTACAGATCGTAAAGTAGGGATCGAGTTTTTTTTTTAGTTTTTTTTTTTTGCAAAATGTATTCAATCTAAATAAGGCATATATAGCCAATGCATGGAATTTAATTGTATTAAGTTATTTTACATATTGCCGATAAAAAACTAGATAACATGGAGTGGTAATGATGAGTTACGCGAGCACTCGATCGGAAAAATGACTGACTACTCGAGTACTGATTTAATTTCTTGTTGACAGTCTTAATGTAAATTATGTTTTTGGGTACTTTAAGAAAACAGAATTAGATATTTTGCATTCAGATAGGCAGTATCCATAGGTCAGAGTTATTAGTTTTATAGCGTCTAAACAAGACACGGTATATTATTCTGACATATATCACGCAGAAACAAAATCTTTTTACATTATAACACGTTTACTTGACTTTGGAGTATCGACAGAAAGACATTTGCCTCGATTTATTTGGTAGAGCGTCGTTCGATGTATTTCCTTTGATAACGTGAACCTGTTTCCTTTATAATTTTTGGTGTTTCCATTTTCTTTGTTTGCTGATTTGGTTAAACGGGTTAACACAATATAACATTTAAAAATATAGAACAACTACGATTTTATTAATGTTTATCGTACACAATAATTTTAAAGCATTACAATTTCATAGAATAAGTAAACAACTCAAATAAATTGAAGGCGGATTTCAGTTACACGCAGGGTGGAGGGTGCAGTTTTAACAAACGAAACAAGTTAGTTCTCTGTACATTGTGTGTTTGTGCCATTGCTTTAAAATACAACATCTAGGTGCTCATTTAGAATTTTTTGCTTTTAGGTGTTACTTTCAATGTGACAGTAGGTGAAGGACTCCTGCAGATGAGTGTTGGTATTCTAGATGATTTCAATAATTTGACTGAGGGCCTGCTGGGTAATTTTAATGGTAATGCTAACGACGACTTATGGCCACGATATGTTTCGACCCCGTTGCCAAACAACTCCACAGAAAGAGCCATCTACAAAGATTTTGGACAGACCTGTAAGCAATAACATTGGCACTTTAATTGTTTTAATCTAAAAATAAATAATGTTACCAAGACTAAGGCATCATAACGCATACTTGCATTTTTACCTTGCTTTGTTAAAGACTCAATTCAATACTCTAATATCCATAGATTGTGTTCAGATAGTCAAAATCTTACAAGGTCAGTTGAGAGTCGATCTATGAGTTTAGTGTCAGAGCTATTGGTCAGTACGAATGTTTGTCTATTTTTTATAGGGATGACAAGTCCAAACGAATCGGTTTTTAAATACCACAATGGTCGGAGTCACGCTGATTTCTCTCACCCGGATTTCGTTCCCAATTTTCTGGACGAAGCTGATCCCGCCCTCGTTGCAAACGCCACCGTTGTTTGTGGAGTGGGACAGAACGAGTGTATCTTTGATCTGGTTTTCACTGGGAATAAGGCCCTGGCTTTTTCATCTAGTGCCATCGAACAGGCTGCAGCTAAGGATAAATATATTGCTTGTGGGTTGTTTTTAATTTAAAGCGTAAAGTCTTTAAATAGTGTATTGTTTTAGCCTTCAACTGTTCTTTTTATTCTTCTGTCATCAATAATTTCCTATTGATATTGGTTGTCTTTCTAGTTATCACTCTCATCTTTTAATAGTCCTATTGCTATAAGATGCCTCATTTTAACACGAAATATATTATTACTTACTAGTTATGTCTTTTTTCTAAGTGACTTTATATTTTAAAGTGTTATTTTATTATTTCGAAGGTAAACTTGTCACCGTCAGTCAGATCTACATGTATTTGAAAATCGGTTATTAAGTATTTGACAACTCCATTGTATTTAAAGCTTAGCACCAACAATTAATTTCTGTCATTCTGTTTAGCTAATTCCATACCAAGTGTAAGTCTCTATAATGGGTTCGGTACTGTAGACGAGGTCCAGTATATCCACGCAGAGTATCAGAAGTTTGTGACCTTCCAAGTGAATGCTTCTGATGACGGAACAATAACAAACATAACTGTGAACACAACAGCAAACGCATTCAGAAGTCCACTTTCATCTGATAACAAGATGAATATTACTCTCATTCTTGATTCCAAAAAGCAATTTTATATCAAGTAAGTATGTTAATGTGAAAGTCGAAGCAATGATTTCTGTCCGTAATGTTATCAAGATAAATCTTACATAAATATCGTATTCTTTTTAGTTTATTATATATCTAGTTATTACGTACGTACATACGTTCATTGTATCTGTTTTAACTCTCGATGCAGGGGCTTACTGTTAGTTGTTTCACTTTGACGGGATACTTTTATTTACACTGTTTGTTTTAAAAAAAAACCTCCAGGAAGTGCGAGGTTGGAGTGCTCCACAAACCAGGTTTAAGCACCCCAGTCGGCCCTTTAGCCGACTGACCGTTCCAAGGTGGTAACTGATGGTTTTTCCTTTTGTGTTTTATGTCTCGTCTCTGTGTTTTTGTCACATTTACCTTTACTTTGTTTGCGTTGTCTACAGGTGCATAAAATTTAAATATCTTTGAACATTTTGATAGGACCTTTTCTTATTTTACCTATATACGTCGGAATTATTTTGAAATCATAATTGTAGTGTTAAACTATTTCTAAATATCTGTATACACGATTTCAATAGTACATGAAACCATCGAACTTTTGTTTGTTAAAGGGTGAAGGCTCTGGACAACTTGCAGGCCGAATCTCCGGTTCTTGATATTGGCGTCATATTCTGTACAGGCTGTTCTGGACACGGATTATGCAACTACAGTCTCCTACAGGAAGATATAAACTCCACAGACCTGTTTAAATATGCTAGCTGTGACTGTGACATATATTGGGATGGTATGGACACAACCCCTTACATTCGACATTAATTGTGATTAGAATTTCACATTTTATTATGACTATTCTGCAGTTACATAAATCTCAGATCTCCAATTACTGCAAAAGTCTTTGCTATTTCAAAATAACTATTTTTTTGCGGTTGACCTTTTTCAATCTTATTTACCAGATGTATGAACAAAAATTGGTACAGGTTGGAACAGGTCGTAAAACACACTATCTGTCATATAGCTTCTGATGAAATCTAGTGGGTCTGATTTCCCGATTTTCGGCATTATTATAATAAATGCAATGTAAACAATGCTAACAAGTATAAAATGCCAACAACCAGCGTATTGTCATTTTCTTTTTGTATTAAGGTCCTGACTGTGAATTGGACTATGACGCTTGTGCAGAGTCCCCATGTTCTCTTGGCCGAAATTGTACTGATATTCCCGCTGCACTACATAAATCAAACGGCACTTCTCACAATTGTACACCATGTCCTTCTGGATACGCAGACAACGGCGAAAAATGCTTAGGTAACCTTAACACACTGTAAAATTAAACATACATTTTCTTGTTGAGCTTGGCAAGTTTTGCAGTTTATCATGTATTGGTTAAGGCTTTGGACTTCAGATCGAAGGGTAAAGAGTTATAAACTTCAACAAAAGTCATATGTTAACATCTAAGCCTTTTTGGCATACTATATTACGCTAGGCAGTTTCTTTATAAGTACGGGATTTCTTAAAAATGACCATCTAAATGCATTAATATAAATTAAAAGAGACGAATCCTGACTTAAAAGAAGTAGTTTAAAGTTAAAAAAAACATGGGTAAAATATATAAGCATGTAAGAGTTTTGAGTGTATGTTAGTTTATTGTTTAGACCGAGATCAAGGCAACATTGATAAAATTACCAGAAAAAGTATTTTAAGTTAGATCAAGGCACTCGTTTTACAAACAGATTCAGATTTGATGGTGCTGTTTTAATTATTATTATTATTGAATAAACATTTTAGTTCTAGTTGCCCCATTAAGCGCTGGTGTATGATTTTCAACAAGGCCCATGTTTTAACGTCAAGCAGATAAATAATATTTAACATTTCTTTGGAAAATCTTTAATTGTATAACATAGTATAATATTTTGGCTAAATATATGGTTATACGTGTCATTTAAAATTACGGAAGGATATTTCTCCAATTATTTGTTCTCTTTCAGATATAGATGAATGTTATACCAGACAACACAAGTGCAACCAGATCTGTAGTAACACAGAGGGAGGTTACACCTGCTCTTGTTTTGCAGGCTATAGACTGGATAAAGACAAAAAATCTTGCATTGGTATGTCTTAAAAATGTCCTCATATAATCACCATCATCAATCAGATGCTACACCTTTACTACGATATAAGGTTTTATGACTTTAAACGCAATTAATCCATTTAAAACATAAACAAAATTATTCATCGCGTCTCAGGCAAATGCGAAAAAGAAGCTAAAATAAGATTTTAGATAGAACTGTTTTGCAGACATCAACGAATGTGAGGAGGCCCTGACTAGCTGTCAGCAGCTGTGTAACAACACGATCGGGAGCTACACCTGCTACTGTTACGAAGGATTTTCACTTTCTACTGATGACAGGAGGTGTGATCAGACTGGTAAGAATAGTGTGGATTGTATGAAACACGCAGTGGCTGGGTCAAAAGATTTTGACATGGTGAGACAGTGTGAAGTTGCATCAATCACGATTCTTGTTCTTTTCAAACCTTTTTACTCATACATTTAAGAGCATATGTTAGGATATAATTATGAAAGTAGGAGAGAACAAAATGTGTCCTGTTTGGAGTGCTAAGTCACTTGTTATATGTAAAGACGTTTTATTATTTTATAATTACAAAATAACATTTGTATAACATATCATCCTTTCCTTCATGTCTTACAGAAGTCCCAGAATTATGTTCTGGGATGAACTGCTCTGGGACAAACATGCTTGGATGCAGTGTTGTGAACGACAATGCAACCTGTATCTGTTCCCCTGGGTACGAGCTATCAGCATCATTAGTATGCACAGGTAAGCTTCTTTAAACGTCGGTTAAATATTAAACAAACCAATCAATTACATAGCCATTTAACGCCTGGGTTCGCGTTCTCTGAAAATATTGCAAATATATGGCTTTTATATGACAACTGAATTTATGACCAGTGTCGTTTGGTGCACCGAGATACGTTTTTGTATTCTTCTTGTAATTGAATGATGTTGAGACGACAATTTTATTATCATAATTTGTGTGCATAATGTATTAAACACAATATATATATCTGATCAGTTGTAAAGGCAATCGGCCATCAAAATATCTCCCTAAATATTGTAATAACCTCTACGGAGCACAACCTGATAACTACCAGAGAATTTTCACACTCTTTTTTTCTTTGATAAGGAATAATGGTTGACTGATTTAGTGTAGTGGGTAATTCAGTGTATATTTGAAAAGTAACCAGTTAGGTGTAAAAACAATTGATTAGTGATGATGTTTTTATTATCCACTAACACATGTAGGGGGTGTAAAAAGTAAAAAGTGCAGATGAGTACTCTTTATCTGCTGCTTACATTTCGAAACTATGTTGACTAAATGTTGAGATATTTATCTTTATTTATACATTTAGTCCTCAGTTTGCATTTACTTAGTTTACGTAACTAAGTTCTGTTGTATGTAAGACTTATCTGATTCTACTAATACAGATATTTACTGTGTTTAAAATTAAACTTTGTATGATTGTATGCTTTTCTATTTATTCTTTTTCAACAAAAGTCAAATTTTACTCTTTTAATTATTCTGTACATTTTATTAAAAATACTTTCCTCTCTTTAAAATATATTTTATTCATGCAAAATGGTTTGTGATTTAATTAAAATATTTTGTATATATATTTTTATACATGCAGCTATAGTTATACTTAATATTATTAAAACACCCATAAAGTAATGTTGAAATAAAATAATGTTTCCATATGATATTTTAACTTGGCATCAATAATGACCTCGGCGAAGCAACGCCTTTTAGCAGCCTCTTTCCGTGCCTCCGACGAATATTTTTGTAGGAAGGTTTACTACTTCAGCATGCCTATATACATCTTCAGATATCAATGAATGTGGTCGCAGTCTGTGTTCACAAGAATGTAGTAATTCTGAGGGAAGTTATTCTTGCAGCTGTTACGAAGGCTTCACCCTGGAGTCAGACAAACTGTCATGTACAGGTGAGGTGTTAGAAGAGTTGAATATTTGCTTATTGGAACAAGAGCTCAAAACGCGGTAGCTAAATTGGAGAAAGGGCGTTCTTAAGCAAGAATAAAGTGCCTTTAGAAAGTGCAAGTTTGAAGATAAGTTTAATCACTTTTTGCGCGCCATATTTGGTCAATTTGCATACTGGCCAATGATCTTTTCTTATTTGTTAATGGGCATGTTAAACGTTCTCGGCGACTTAGCTGGCATAGGCATGTTGAACGTGCTACTTCGCATATCAGCACAGAAGTCGCCTAGCAATTTCCAGCTGTAAGGGTCAAAGTAGATGAAGAAACACATATTCAGAATATGTCAAGAGTGAACTAATGGTGATTTCTTTAGATGTGTAATGGCTCGTTTCAGTGTTTTCTAACTTTTGCATTTATCTTGCATGTTTGTAATACGACTAGTAGATTTGGAAATTACAATTGTGTGGCTAAAATTATGAAAAGACCTTGGCACTTTTATATGGCTAGTTTTATCCAGGTAAGTGATAATGTTTTTCCATAAAGTGTTGTCATATAAACCAAGCTGATAAAGAGACTCCTAACGTATACTTACTAAATATGTCAGTGTGAGATGTATAAATCTAAATAGTTATTTCAATTGTACATTTAGCTTTGTTTTACGAACAGAATCACATTTCGCAAATAACTATGTTTTACAATCTAGCTTGCAACCCTTCATACTATGGACGGAACTGCACAAGTGTGTGCCTGTGTACGGACCAGGCCATTCGCTGTGATTCCGTGAGAGGATGTGTCTGTAAGGAAGGCTGGACTGGTACACAATGTGAGCAGAATATCAACGAATGTGAGAACATCACCATCTGTAACCCCGACAAAGATTGTATGAATACAATCGGGTCGTATCAGTGCAACTGCCGGGAGGGATACAGTCTGGTAAACGGAAGTTGTGAGGGTATGTTTAGCTGAGATTCGCTTTTCTCTTATTCTAATATGTTTCGTATATCTACATAGGAAAGCTAAAGTGCATGCTTTTACTTTCCAATTGCTACGCCAGAGTGTTTTATAAGCAGTTTTAACTAAGTAAAGGTACACAAACTAATATATATTAGTATTAGCATTTTTTGCAATTACTGATATAAAAACATTGCTAAATCTAGAAGACCATCAAAGAATTTTGATATAATTTTTGTAAACACGTAGGATTTAACATATTTGACTTGATAAGTATTCGCGAGTGTTTTTATTTAATTTGTTAACACTTCAGTAAAAATAGCAACGTCTTTTACCTTTGCAGATATTGATGAATGCAGTGACATCACATTAAACATGTGTCAGCAACAGTGTACTAATACACTAGGAAGCTATGTGTGTGACTGTAACCAAGGTTACGTTGCAAATCAAACTGATTCTACTCTGTGTGTTGGTTAGTATCACTTATTAAATTTAGCTCATGTTGATTCATATCTGACAGATAGCAAAAGAAGCATTATTACTGCCTGATATTTGGTTTATTTGTAAACCTGGTTGTTAAGAATGTATTCTTTGAATATATTTCTCAACACTTTTAAACGATTGAGGACAGAATTGACATATCCATGAGCAATAAGATACATAATCTATTTTATTTTTACATACTTATGAGAGATTCCCATTTAAGAACTACATTTATAGACACATACTACAATTAAAATAAAACACTCATATATTAAGGCGGTATTTAAATAATATTCAGATTACAAAGTTTTAAACATGTTTCCTCTAGATTTTGACGAATGTTCGGTTGGTGTATCTGAATGTGAGCACATGTGTAGCAACTCAGAAGGTCGGTACAGCTGTGAATGTTATTTTGGCTATATCCTTAATACTGACAGAAGAACCTGTATGAAAGGTAAGAACAAATGTTCGTTACACCATTATTATTTATAAATATTACATTCTAAATATATGTCGCGATTAAAATGTAAAAAATGATATTTTACCCACATAACACACTTTACTACACTGACTGCATTTTTGTAGTGAAGAATTTCTGGATATTAAGTTAACAATAAGCGAACACACTTTATCCATTTTCTTATCGTTGGCAGTATATTGTATCATTTAGTAACAACATAAGACGTAAATAACCAAATTAATTTCGTCTGTTCAAAATGTCCATTTGTATAGTTTTTAAAAGCAGAAGGAATTGATGATAATTTAAATCTTAATTTCTAGTGGAGGAGCCCTGTGTTTTGTTTCCGGATGTTAAATGTTCCCAGATATGTTTGGTAATCAAACAACAAGCTGTCTGCACTTGCCAATCTGGCTATAATCTTGGAAAGGATAACCAGACTTGCATCGGTACGTATTTGGATCTTATTATTGTTTTGGACAGAAGATTTTCTAGTCTAATTGTAGTCATCATATGTTACGGTCACAAATATTGAACTGCCGATGTTTTCTTAAAACCAAAACATCTCTAGAATGTATATTGTTTTACCTTATCTGAAAGAGTTTTATCCTGTCTGTGGATTTCAGTTATTACTTGGGCTGACTAATCGCTAAAATAATGTAGCTTTTATTGTTAAAATGAAAAGTTAAATAAGAAAAGACATGACGAAAGCTAACATTCAGTAGCTTTTATTGTTAATAAAACAAGATTAACATGTCATTAAACAGTCATGCTTAAATTGTGTATAATTTATACCCAGGATCACTCTAGTGTCAGACCACTGCTCTACTGATAATGCTACCAACTCTTGTTACATGCTTTTTGTGATGTTCGATTTTAAATTGCCACCAGCGAAATGTTTACATTTAAATTTCAAGATGTATGTTCCCGGGTCACAACTGGCGCCCAGCTTCTCATTATGATTAAAGTCGGTTCCCATTTTGGGTCGATCGCAAATGTTTAGGTCTGTGTTATAATCCAAACAGGTTTCATTTTTTACAAGTTTCACTGCTGTTCTTAGAGTTGTTATGGCTTTAAATTAGACCGGTGGTCTGTTGCAAATGCAAAAATAAAAATGATTAGTTTTGTATGATCTGAACGCGGGACATATTGTTTGACATATCAGTGCACTACTGACTGCGCCACTAAGACATGTTGCATACTTTATTTTATTTGACATTGCCACCAGCGCAATGTTTACATTTAAATTTAAATATATGTAATGGTTTTGACAGGTTTTAACCGGCGCTGGTTAGTTCATTATCATCAGATATGGGCCCAATGAGGGGTAAAGGGTGGTTGGTTTGGTCATTCATACCCTTCTTGTTTTTTTTCGTTCGTACAAATTTAACTGTTTAAGGCATTTTATTAGTTTAAATCGACTGCGTCCTTTTTAAATTAAATCGACCATTTCAACAGCGACTTTGCCGGCACCTTTTTTTATCGACGGATGCCCGGAAAATTATCTCAAAATGTACAATTATCATTAGAGAATCGGCACTGTGTGGGATACATTTTATCGAGCGGTACTCGGCTGAATAGGATATACTTGATTCACATTTTAATCAATCATGATTGGCGACGCACTGAAGTGCGGCATCTAAATATGGAACGTTCACTACAATTTGTAAACAGTTACATCTGTTTTGCAGACTTTCCTAACCCTGATAAAATACGGGCCATAATTCGGTAAACGGTGTTCTATTTTGTTATTAGGTTTTATGTATTTTTATATTTAGTTTTGTAAGCCAAAAACTATCGCACAAACATGGCAAAAACAATATGTCTTTTTATAATTCATTTGTAAGTTCATTTGTAATAATATATTTCTTAAGTGTCTTATTGGGCGTAGAATATCTTATAAATGAAGTATTGTACACTTTTTATCAAACACAAGACGCCGTTATCGAGGAAATAGCTCCTTTTCGGTCAGATAAGAAGACCCATGGCTTGACTCTTTACTTTCAAAAGATAACATAATCCAGGCTAATGTGATATTCTTGCTGATGATTGGATGGTGTGTTGTTGCAATTAAACGAAGTTGAAATTACTTTTGGCAAAATACAACGTAGGAGCCATATGTGTGCTCTGATGAATTGTTAGCACTGAAAAGTACTTCTCACGAAAGACCAATCAAATCGTGTGCAGGGGACCATCATCTCCCTGTTTATTCCCTTTTGATGTAGACTGTGGTGCTAGCTTGGTATAGCAATACATGTTATGTTTAACATTGGCCGCTTAAAGTAATAATGAAGGTAAGTCATTTTAGAACATGATTAAAACATGAAAAAGGCGCTACGCCGCCAGTATGACATCAGGTTGTGTATTTTCCAATATCTCAATTTACATCTTTTGTTTATTGGTTGTATTGTATCTTTGCAGATGTGAATGAATGTCTCAGCCCTGAGCTAAACAAATGCAGTAACAATGATTCATGTCTTAATAATGACGGAGGATATGTGTGCTCATGTGATGTTGGATACAATCTAGACAATGATAATCGTACCTGCATAGGTGAGGGATTTGTTCTCATATAATTATATGTAAGTGACTATGCAATTGTCATGAATGTAAAGCTTTCTTAAACGATTGCCAGAAGGCTAATGCTTTGTATGACAAAGTTAATTACTTAAGTATATGCTTAAGCAAGAGCACCGCAAGGCGGAGCAAAATACGCCCGTCAATTGAGCATTTTTAAAAACTCTTGTGGAATGAAGTATGGCAAAATATTGGACTGCACTCTGGGATATTGCTTGGAAAACTGAAATTAAAGTAGAATAAATTTAAAAAATCTTTACCCTGCCAAACGGCCAATTTGCTGTGCACTGTTCTGTGCAATGCACTCTAGCATGACTGTGGACTACAATCTGGATATTTGTTAAAAAAACAAAGGCGAACTACATCAAACATACAAAGATTTGCATAAGAGTAATGGCATTTGTATCGAAAGAGGCGTTCATCAAACGAATTAGAAGAGTAGAGTGACGGTTTTTGTGCACTGCACTCCGTTTCAAAAATATCTACCAGCCTATGAGTCAATAGCTTTAATTAATAATGTATGAGTATTGTCAAGACAAAAATCAAATACGAAAATTGAACTTCGGGGAACAACTCCAAAATCATGAATGGTACAGTGACAGTTCTTGTGTACTGTACTCCGTCTCAATGAGATGTATCGACCTGTAAAGTTTTAAATCAATAGCTTTGATAGCGTAGGAGGTATGTCCCGAACAAGAAAATTAATCAAAGGGACCTATCTATGTATCAAGTTTCAAGTCAATAGCTTTGATTATGTATTAGATAAAAAACAAAGCAAATTAACTCCCAAATCCTGACGTGCAGAGTGATGTTTTTTGTGCACTGCACACTGTATCAATCAGATCTATCCACCTAGGAAGGGGCAAGTCAATAGCTTTGATAATGTAGCATTAAGACTCCGGTCAAGAATATTAAACAAAGTGGAATAATTACAAAATCAGGAAGTCATAGTGATGATTCTTGTGCAGTGCACTCCGGCTAAATGAAATCTATCCATATAAGAAGTTTCAAGTCAATTATTTTGATAATTTTAGTTATGATCTGGACAAACCTCTGGACGCCACACACCTGCCAGCCATATGTGGTCCCATAATATGTCCCTTCTTGGACGGGCTTATAAAAGTCATCGCTTGCTAGTAGTTTACACACATTTTCATACTTTGATATAGTAAAATGTAAATTTAATTTGTTTAAAGAGGCGATATACGATATCGTAAAGACGGAATATCCGTTTGGCAGAAATCAAATAATCTTTGCTTATTTTGGGTATCCATCATCACTAGGAACTGATTTAAAATAATAGAAATCATCCAAACTGCGGTAAGGTCCATATGAAATGAAGGTTGTCAAGCAACATCAAAAGTCCATATCGTTGCAAAAATATGTTAATACCAGTTTACCAAACAACTACATGCTAGACAATATATTTTAGCTAATTTTCATGAAGTTTCAATTAAATGTGTTCCGCAGATGCACGATGCACATATGGACATGTGCAATACCTAAAGATATAGTAACAAAACCTATACAAGTACTTACTTAAAACAAACCGTTTAATACAGTATATGATAAACTCATCTTATGACCACACACATTGGGAGCGTTTGCATGATTAATTTATCGATATCTCTAGTTGAAGTGAAAGGTGTAATCCAACAGTTTGCTTATGTAAAATACATGTACAGTACTGAAAATCACGAAATTGACAATTTTCCTGTTTCCACTCCGTTTCGTTTCCATTTCAGTTGGAAGCGTTCGCCGCTCCGTTTCCATTCCGCTTCCGTTGCGTTTCCATTTCGTTTTGTTCGCTTCCAGCGCTGCATTTCAAACGCTTCCAGCGTTTCTATCGTTTCTTCCGTTTCTATCGTTTCAAGCGTTCCATTTCGCTCCGTTCTGATTGTGATTAAAAATTTCGTTAATAAATTTCTAAATGTAAAGTACTTCCGGTGTGTTTGCAAAATGACGAAAGAAATAAACATTCTAGGGAGAGGCAAAAGTCTTCCATCACATATAAAGGAATCGGCAGTAGATTGTTTGCGACGAGGATATTTAGTGTCAGCCACCCGGAGGGAAATTGCAGACAAAAAATACCCTAAACAAACCAGCACCTGCAAATAATCCTCACAATTCAGGGAGTGCAGTATTGAGACAAGACATAACACACAAAAAGAAAAACCATCAGTTACCGCCTTGGAACGGTCAGTCGGCAAAAGGGCCAACTTTCAAATATGGTCCCCACACACCCTGTATCCTAAAAAGTAACTTATCTGTGACGTGTTAATCCGCAAAAAAGCGTAATGGTGATCGATCTTAAAATCGGACGATGACACACTAATTTTTTTTTAAAAACCTGCCCCAGGACGCTTGCCCCGCCCCTGTAAGTGCAGACCGGACGTTTGCCCCCCCCCCTCTCCTCTTCAAATAAAAAGGCCCTTTAAATAAATAGGCCCAGCGTTTACCCCCACTGCCAAAATAAAAGGCGAATGTTTGCCCCCTCCGATATTTGTTATATGGCGACTTTAGATTTAACGTCTCGGTGATAGTAACGTGTAATATCCAAGAATTTTAGGAAAGTATTTCTCACTACAGTCACATTTCATCGTTAAAATGATTATCTCATATAAACATGAGCACATGCTGTTTTGCCGAAAACAGGCATATACATAAAGTCTCATAAAACAAACAACTTTTTTAAGAAACAAATGTGTGTTGTTGTCTTTTCGGTTTGCACATATTAGCGCCAATTAACGGCTGTTAACAACATTGTTCATGTACTTATAACATGGAGTCGCTTATTACATCACTGTGATTTTAATTTATCCAAGGTTGTAACAAGTAAATGCGGTGAACAAATAAATCATTAGATGCGGTGTAATTTCTTTCTGGAGAGGAGGGCTCTCTGGCTAACAATGCAACATCAAAGAATATTCTGGGAAACAATCGCCGGTCATTATCATTTGAAGTCGCCGAAAAGATTTTTTGTTTGTTTCAAATTGGCCGACCTATTATTTCTCTCAATACTGTGCAACATGATATCGATCGATAATTGTCTTCAAGCTGCCATTTAGAAGATAGTGAGGGTGTGAATGTTGGGTAATGTTGAGGGATTAAAAATGATAAGTACGCGTGAACGGCGTGTGCTATGAAAAAATATGCAACGTTATTTACGATTTACCTTCGCAGCAAGTAATGTAGTATTTACTATAAGAAATCCCCACATCCACGTTACCTCTTCCTAAACTAAAAAAATAGCGGGGTGGAGAAAGAGTGCACCATTGTGGGTACTACTAAATATAGCGTTAGGTCCTTTTATGAGCCAAAACAGATATTGTAGAACTTAGTGTTCTGTCCTTTTTGTTGACCTCGCGTAAGTCAATGCATATTGCTCTTTAAAAGGTGAAGGCCATAAATCACACGACTGCCATAGTGTGACATTTTCAATCACAGCTGCATTGAGGATGCATGTGTTCTTGCGAAGTGGAAAAGACGCCAAAACACGGTCACACTTCCTGTCCACTAGACAAACAAGATGTCATAAAACTGCCAATTAGCTTAATTAGTTGGGGTGTCCGCTCATGTCTTAAAATTAGGGATACAATTAAAGTAGAACTTTATGATGGTATGAACCCTACCCACGCGCATGGAGAAACTTAATATCAATTTACAAAACGATATTTTATAAATTAATACATTTCTATCTTTAAATGGGTACAAAAATTAAGTATCCGGTAGGGCCCACATTAGACCACATTTTGGCATAGAACATTCAAGCCATGAATGGGAAAATAAGCCGTAGCCAGGCGACCCTCATTCAAATAGTTGCAAGTCAAGTAAAGTCAAAAGTTGTAAGCATATTCTTAATCGCGGTCCACGAATTCCGATTAATCATATATATGTAACAGTGCATTATGGAACTATGCATTTAGAAATAGGAATTTTGACACCATTGTGCAAATTTACAGCATTGTTTATTATAAGATATATAACAATTAAGAGAAGAAACAGAAGAAACTTAGCTTGACAAAGAGGCAAGATAAAATAAAGTACATATCCATACCCCTGTAACTAAAGTAATGATGATGCAAATGACGGTGATGCTGCTGCTGCTGCTGCTTCTGCTGATAATGATGACGGTGATACCGATGCTGTTTATGATTATAATGTAAATGGTAATAACGGTTACGGTGATGTTGATGCTCATGACGATTATGATGTAGATCGTGATGCCGGTGATGCTGCTGCTGCTGCTGCTGCTGATGATGATGATTAGTGGTGATTGTACATGTAATATGGGATCATGCTGATGATCATGTGTGATCAGGTGAATTTAATGGGGATAATGATTATTATGTCTTTAATATTTATCATGAAAATGAACGTGATATAAGTTCGCTGTTATTACGGTTGTTTCATGTAACTGTCAATCGATGATTGTATACGTGCACTATTTGGCAATCTATGGTTATTCAGACGTTGAACTTTAGGATCATACTAGTCATTAGCTCTGAGTGCCGGGGAGGATGTTATTGGTTCTTGATTGGGTCACACGTTGCAATAATGCATAGAATTGTTTGTATGTTTAGTTGTTTTATGTTTTTGTGTTATATGAGATGTGTTACCTTCTTTTGGTTGACGTTTAATTTCATTAAGTAGCTTTATTTTGTACCACGCAATGCATTCTTTGTAAATGAAAAATTTAAGCAAGTGTGTTCACACAAAAATGATAGGCGTAGTTGAACCGTGAACGGACCATGCAGCTACAAAGTAATAAGTAATTAGCGAAAATTCAATCTCGGGTAATGCTGCGACATTGCGCGCGCATACGCGTAATGACAGCTGTGTACACACTATCTTCATATGCCAAACAATGAAGACTAAGAATGTCGACTCAAGGCGGATGTTAAGCTATTTATTGGAATTAATTAAAACATCAGTTTCGACCGAAACGCAATTTTATAGTTAAATTGTGTGTTTTATCGTGCGGAGTTATTTTTAGTGCAGTTTCTGTTTTAACGATACACGATGACTTGGAAAACTTGTGCGGTTTCGGAACTGTAAGTGTAATGTACGAGTTTGATAAATACGATTTTTTAATAAAATAAAGCTTTATTTGTTATTTCTTTCTGCAGAGTACATATAAAAGCGCGTATATGTTGATAAATTGAAGCCAGTCATTGTGTTCGTTTAAATTTAATTCGTACAAAGAAACGGTTGGAATGTTACTTTAAAAAATCGGGTGACCTAGAAACGTTTGAAGCGGTAGTGAAAATAACTCTACCGTTACGAGCATTCCGATGTTTGCGTTTCTACCGTTTCTAGCGTTCCAAGCGCTCCGGTTATAGCGTTGATACCGTTTACACCGTTTCAAGCGTTTCTAGCGCTCCGTTGCATTTCCATTTCGATAGCATTCCGTTTCCGTTTCAACAGGAAACGAAAAACGTTCCATTTCCATTTCCACTCCGTTCCGTTTGTCAATTTCATGATCTTCAGTACTGTAATAGTATTTTACCACTGTTTGCGGCATTTTGAATCATAGTTCCTGCACACAATCACAGATAAGTCTTAGTAAAAACAGACAATTTTAAACACCACCTTTATCGTTAGAGAGTACAAATAGCAAAAATAATTTCTCTATGTGTTCATTCCTTTCAAATCAATAAATAGGCACCAACGTGATCTCTGCTTAAAAATATTAACAACAGAAAGGATTATCCGGTTGACAATATGTCGTGATCTTTACTGTTCACACAGATCTAGAGCATCAATGAACAGGTTTCCAGTCCTTTCCCCCACACTGACATTTCCTCCTGGATGTTTCCTCCAGGATGTTTCCTCCCCTATATATATATTATATAGTAATGTGAAGATATACTATATAATGATGATATTGTTCTTTATGAAATATTTAGTATCATTGATACTAATGATACTTTACATAAACATGTTAAAATCATTCTTTTACTTAAAATATAAAAAGAAAGTTGGGGTTAGGTAATTCAAAACAATATGTATCTATTGGATATCAGGTATTAGGTTTTAAATGATTTTTTTTACAGTTTAGTTAAGGTTTTTGTTGTAACTGTTTATGGTGGATACATACATAATTAGAGATGATTATGTATGCATTGATGATGCATTGATGATATAAAATATTAAACAATTAGTCATTTAGCATAAATTGTGTGAAAACTATTTTTTAAAATTTGTGTTAATTTATATTGCCAATAATGAGTTAAAGGTGTTGGAAAAATTATTCAATCAACTCTGAATCATTATTTTACATTCATTTAATTTGCATGTGCTTTTCTTTGATCATTAAAGCTCAAAGTTTTAATTAAAGTTTCTATGAAAGAAATTTAATATTACAAGTTAAGCAAACTGTGGAAGTTGTCTATATAAAAGAGCTGTTAAGCAGCATAGTTCATCCATATATATTGATAACACATTTTATGGTAAATATTAGTACTTAACTGTAAGACATAGTATTATAAATTGTGATTCGGATTTTTAAGCGTTTATGTGAGTGTTGAAATAAGTAATATGTCGGATTATCCGTGCATTCATTGCAAACGCCAGGTACGCAGTCGTCAACATGCATCTTAAACAATTCACACATTTCACTCCAGTAAATGCTTGGTAAATCTAGTATATATATATATACAGTCAACTCTCGTTATCTCAAATTTCAAGGGACCGTAGAAAATAGTTTGAGATATCCGAAGTTTGAGTTATCCGAATTTAAGGATAGTTTGTGTAAATCTTAAAAATCTTACCTGCTACACGATGACTGGTAATGACTGAAATTCCTTGTTATATCTGCCACTGTAAACTAAGTTTCTGCAAGTTTGTGTGGTTTTGCATGTTTAAAGTGTTACTAGATTTTTTACAATGTAATTTAATATTCTTCTTAATCACTAACGCGACCTCTCATTTTATTTACAAGTTGAGAAGGCCGTGTCAACAAGTTCTCAAAAACTGTAACAACAACAATTACAAACTGAAACACTTTAATCAGCGTTAATTGATTAACGAAATTGTTGTTCATTAAATCAGCTAATTAAATAATAATCGATTAACCTCTTCTCTAAATTACCTGACATCCTGATTGCCGATAATTGGAGATAAAACTCGCACCCAAATCTTCGCGAGTTTCACGGTAGGTGTGAAAATCACTATTGTTGCTGTATACATATACATAATTAACAAAATCAATAAAATAATTTATTATTTAATTTTCATACAGAATTGAAAACTATATAAATGTTATGTTATTTGTAAAATTAATTTATGGTAATCTTGATTCTTTTAATAATCAGATGATTGAAATGTGAATATTATTTCTATATTTCTATATCATTAATTAGACTATTGTATATGCAACAAACCAATGATACCTCAAAATTATGTATGTATTTAAGTAAAAATATAAACCTTAACAATCTTTCACAACTACTTTTTATATAGTATATATATAGGGGAGGAAACATCCTGGAGGAAACTTCAGTGTGGGGGAAACATCCAGGTGAGGAACTTGCTTGTGAGGGAAACGACTGGATACCAATGAACATACCTTTGCATGCCCTTTACAGAAAACAATGACGTGTTTTTGTCATTTGAGAATACTCAACTTGGCCCAAATTGTCTGATCACATTCAAACATGCTTTTGGCGTGTTTTTAATTACAATCACACTAAACACCAACAAAAATAATAGTTAGTCTGAGCTAAACTCTTATAGTCGTTGTGTCACTGTTTTCAGGGATGACTGGTTGAAACAAAAGACTGTTCCTTACAGTGTTCTAACCACTGCCAATTACTTTTGATTCTTTAAATCTTCGCATCTTTCTTTAATACCATAATACTGGCTTAAACGTGGATATTTGTATTGATAGTGTTATACTATAATATGTCTCATTACAAAGAGATTTTACCTCCCTTTTCTGCATTTGAGAATCAATGAACAATGAATCACATTATCACGTGCGCATTATATTTCTTACAGCTTGTGATGGAGCCCACTATGGTCACAATTGTTCCCAGCAGTGTAACTGTGGTGCTGGATCCAGCCACTGTGACCCGGTCAAAGGATGTGTGTGTAAGACAGGATGGATCGGGACAAAATGCAATATCGATAAAAACGAATGTTACTCAAACCCGATACCTTGTTCTGGTGCCAACGAAGAGTGTGTAAACTCCCCTGGCTCATTCCATTGTACATGTGTCGCTGGCTTTGTCAATAACAGCGGGGTCTGTGAAGGTACGAATGGTTTGTGTTTCACCTCTTAGTGTAGATGTATCACAGGCTACATTTGGCAGCGGGGTCTTTTCATGTATAGAAAGTTCATGTTCAACTAAGCACTGACTTGTCCTCCTAGGCAAGATGCTTCACTGGCTTTGCAAACAGTAGCGGGGTCTTTTTATCGATGGATGGTTGATCTTTTTAGTACGAACTCATTGGCGCTAAGAGAGTAGATGAGTCGTGGCTTTACAAATAAAAGTGGATCTATATAGGTATGGATGAATGGTTCATATTCAACTATGCACTATCGGCTTTACTAGTGAGGACGTTTCACTGGTTTCACAAATGGAAGCGGGATCTTTTCATGCATGAATACTGATGTTTTACTATGGACTCTAGGTTCTACTAGTGTAGACGTGCCATTGAATTTACAAATGACATCTGTACAGGTGCAGATCTTTTATATGGGTCAAACCAGTGTATATGTGGCAACGTATCTTAGAAACAAACTCGGTCTGAACACGTATGAATGAATTGTGCCTTACCTTTAAGCCTATTCCTGCGTCGTCTCAGGTCGCAATAATAGGGAAAACTAGACTAACTTTAATATGCATTGCAGTGCCACAGTACTTTTAAACAAATATACCTTGTCTAGGATCTTACTCTTTAAGTATTTATTGCTGGAAGTTGCTAATCTGTGGTTGACTGTGCATTTTATAACTTACATTTATTACCTAATACGATGTTATACTTATATAGTGTTACAGTTATAGGTAAAAAATATTTTATTTGTTTATACTATTGTCCGAAAAAATGACTACAGCAAAACAGACATTTATGTTGATACTTCTTTTCCAAATATAAGAATGTGAATTGTTTACATGTTTCTTACTCGGTTATTTGACATTTTACTGTGGCTTTAACGATTAAAATAGAATATTTCATCAACCGTATGACTCTTTTGCAGATATAAACGAATGTAGCAGTAAGAGTTTGCATAACTGTAGCCAGATATGTACCAATCAAGAAGGAAGTTACTCGTGTTCTTGTCAAGCTGGGTTCTTGAAGGTGGGACGCTACCAGTGTATAGGTGAGACGAATGTTTTGTATAATATAATGGAGGCACATGTTCTGAGAATATGGTCTGTTTCATTGTATTATCTAGATCATGATTTTGAAAAGGGAAGTTTATATGCTTTTCTCTTGTGGGAGACAATATTAGCTGAACAGTTAGAGAAATTAGTACCAAAACTGTGCAAGAAGTTTGAAACGGATCTACATTTAAATTGACAAACATAAACTTCTTAAAGACGTACTGTTTAAGAAATACGTGGAAATTCACAACAAACAGGTCACCATTTATTTTTACAGACATCGACGAGTGTGAAGGCCAGCATGCCTGCAGTCAGCTGTGTACCAACACACTGGGCAGCTATAGGTGCTCCTGTCATGAGGGGTTTAGACTAAACACAACAAACAGGAAGGACTGCATACGTACGTAGAGTGTGCAGCATGCATATTTAAGCCGGTATTACCACCCCGGTCCAGGTTTTATTTTTTTTCCAATATATATTTTATGAACAATGTGTTGAATGATACATATTTGCTTTTTGAATCACTATTGACTAAGACTAAAACGAGCCAGACAGTAGACTAGGAAAATATGAAAAGGTCCTATAAGAATAACCTCTAAATCTGAACTACATCTAGACAAAGGCATGACATTAAAATGTAAAAGTGACAAAAACACCTAGATGAGACATTACACCCAAAACGAAAATCCAACAATTACCGCCTCAGGAAAGTCCATCGGCACAAACTGTTTTCGCATCGCTATGCGTGTTTCTTT
This sequence comes from Sinonovacula constricta, assembly GCA_007844125.1. NCBI lineage: Eukaryota > Metazoa > Mollusca > Bivalvia > Cardiida > Solecurtidae > Sinonovacula > Sinonovacula constricta. The sequence goes on from CM017560.1 coordinate 25,663,518, forward strand.
TTACTTAATACTATTCTCTCAATATTTCAGCTATTAGAGACTGTACAGGGAGCAACATGTGTTCAGCCAATGCTGTTTGTAGTATTATCAACAATGAGGAAACGTGCCTGTGTAATAAAGGATACACGTTTGAGTTTAACTCTACGACAAATTGTACAGGTAAAAATAAAAAATAAAATAAAATGCATCTGTGGGAATAGCGAGATAGGAATGCTATTACATTGTACATAGAATGATATATTGAACTGCTACATATATTAAAATATGAACTTGGCAACTGTATAACTTTGTCAAATGTAAATGTTGATGTGGCAAATTATACCGTTAGATTAGAATTGGAAACAAAACAATAATTTCGCCTTGAAATGTCTATTCGGCAAAACAACCGACTTGGGTGCTTAAACAGGACTGCGGAGCTGTGGAGCAAAACTGACACTTCTTGGGGTTTGTCTCAACGGCCGAGGATATCAATAAACGTATCCTATCAAATTAAGCTAACTAGCATTAGGCACTTGCATCGAGATTAATATCTGAAAAATAGTATCAAATTACAATTTAACAGTAAATGCAACGGACTACTAAATTTATTTACAAAATATACGAAATTTAAGAGATTCATCAGATACAGTTACCAATACAAAAAGAAACGCAGTTTCATTTAAAATTACTCAGGCGATAGCGTATTTCCAGATACGTCATCGTATATTAGATAATTTACCTATTTATAGTTCTAAATTCCGAAAAAAATAACGTGCTATAGTTACTACGTTCTAAAAGATTAATATAACCATTAATAATTAATTATAATATCATTACTTTTTTTCTGAATGTATTGCCATACTTCAAAGAATATTAAAACGTTATTAAAAAGAAATATACAAATTTTATTGCTTTTATCAACTTAACAATTTTTTTTTAAAATTCTTTTCAGACATTCCTGAGTGCGATAATGATCCCTGCAGTCAGAACTGCACGGAACTTCCTGGAAGTTATCAATGTAGTTGCACCATACCAGGTTATCGACTTGATACTGACATGCATACTTGTACAGGTAAGTTACAAATATGCTTTCATTACAGTATGATGTTTAAACATTATTTATTCCTTTCAATGGACTTCATTAAGTTTTTTAAATCATAAAAATGACTTGAACTCTGTGCGTCGTATGTGTTCATTAGCGTTGGAATTTTAACTAACCTAAGCACATTTACTTTTATCGTTATGTTATTTTGTGAGTGCCTGTAACATTCATGCATACATGGCAGAAAACGAGAGATTTTGGTTTATTTCTTATTGTTATGAACATTTTTTTAACAATTAACGTACATGTACATGGAAACCTCGTACGCCCTTACTTACGAAATTAGATGTCGTGAGGTCCTTCGATGTTCGAACTGCATATTAACAAATTGAAATTATCGATTAGCAACAAAACAGTAAACAGCCAGAGCATGCTTGTTCTGATCGATCTGTTAAGTACGCACGGTAAAATCTTACTTTCGATGCACAATGCTTGTGCAACATTTAAAGATACTCGCTATGTATATAAACGATTTCTGTAACGTTAAGAAGCTGTAAGGTTGTGGACTCGGGATCGGCGGCTTCTGGGTCCAGATCCTATAATCTGATATGAGATTTTGTTTTTTGTGCAAGACTTTTATTGCACGAACAAAAACAGAATATGTTACACCCAGATTTACTAAAAAGCAGTATCCATCTTGAATAATATTAAAATGTCGATTTTCATAGTAAGTCAGCTTTATATTCTGTAGGTTTTCGGTCCTATTTTGAATCACATACAACCTTTCACTTGACATCAACTTTTGCTAAGTTTTATTCTTAATGTCAGTTCAGTTTGAAATTATAGACCACAGTCGCACATACTAACGTCATAACATTGCTTTGTTACAACATTAGTTCATCGGGATTTCATAAATTTGTGAAATAGGTTAAGTTTAGGAAATAATTAACATTGTTCTTTGTGTACATAACCCAGATACAAAAATGCTTCCATACAGTCCTGGCACCGTACCAGTTGTTTAAAACATCGTATATCGTGCGTATTTCTATCGCAAACGTATCGAATGGGAACGTAACGTATCGTGTAACGTAATAGGCCTATCGTAAATTAACGTAACGAGCCCTATCGTAAATTGTACACCGTATCGTAACGGAACGTAACGCTTATGACAAGACCCTGGTATCGTAACGGAACGTATAGTATGGTAACGTTACACAAGAAGAATTGTACTGTGCCCTCACATAATTCTTTGATACAAAGATACATATATTGTGACATTGTTCTAATGACATTATCATGCTTATACAAAAGTTCACTGGAAATTTAAATGCCACAATAAATGCTTCACAAATACAAAAAGAAGTTTATGGTTCTAAACAGAAACTTAACTATATATTACATTTCCGGTACATGCATACCATCGATGAGCAAGTTAATATTGCACACCTTCGAACTTATTACTTGAATGACAATATGCGTAGATTGAATATGAATGGACTTTTATGAAAATATTCGTGAAAACTAGGATTCTTGTTATTTGCCCAAGCTTTTATGGAAAAAAGAGCAGTAAGATGTAATTGGAATAAACATACAGCTGGAAAAACTAGCTATTACACAATCTAGCTCTATGTCAGGTTATGGAAAAGAGGTTTGTCTCAAATATGGGATTCAAATGATACGGCTAATATGCAATGAACATTGTTAATAAATAATTGGATCGTGTGGAATCATCTCTGATAATCTGACAAGTTAATTAATTGTAAAGCTAGCTTACCCATGTCATCGCTGGGCACCATCCACACTGATATGGTATCTTCGCCAATTATTCTAAACGCGTAAATTTTATACACATGTATGCGAATTTAAATAAACTTGAAAGCAATTAAGTGCTCGACGGAAATTTAATAAAAGTACGTTCACAGGTGTAGCAAACAAATTAATATAAAGCCACTTATCTTCTGCCAGTGATGTTATTAAACGTTTAAAGTGTAAATGTGTTTGTCAAAACAATGTGCTAGTATAATAAATAACAGTAAACATCTGACATCATGCCCTCTTAATTTCGGTAAAATTTTCCCGCCCTGCCAATCACGTGCACGTGTGTTAATTCCAATTAATTGGTGACACTTTTATGACACCACTAATCTTAAAGGAAGTAAGATTTTTGGCCGTTCGTTATGTTGATTGGTTTGATCCTTAACGTGTTGACCGGAGGTGTTAATTGGTCTGTTCTTAAATCGATTTCCTCTTATAACGAAATGGTCTTTGTAAGTCTTTTTAGAATGATGAAGCCATTTACATACTCTTCTAAAATAACTAGCGCACATCGGCATGTACCTTGACAGCAGTATGGATACTGAAAAGAATACCATTGGGGCAACAATAGAAAATGATCTAATATATAAACATTGCAAAATCAAGCAAGTCAGCAGACATATATAGTCTTTACAGTCTCCTGTCAAAAAGACCTCAATTCCTTTATAAAACAAGGGTGAATACCAAGCCATGGAGAAAGAGCTATAATTAATAAAATAAATATAATAAATAACGCACCAATATGTTGGTAGGACTCTAAGTTCAATATGTACTGCCACAATATCGTTGGTTTAGAATAGTTTTTATTTAAAACTAGGATCAAGCTACCCTGGTAAAGAATGCAAGTTCACCAATAGGAACTGTCCTTACTGTGACATAGAGAAATACTTTAACCCCGTGCTGTTTTGGTTAAGGCAGCACACAATAGAAAGAGATTAGCTACAAAGACCTATATTATTCACACTTGTCTTTGCTCTTTGTACCAGCGGAAAAGGGCAGATTTAATAAAAATGCAACACTTTAATACCGTGAAGATATTAAATACATTTAATTCTCTACTAAAATGTATATTATATACGATATACTAAACTAACTGAATTATCAACCCAAGCTCAACTACTTGCACACTTTTCCCGTACTTTTTTCACTTTAAAACATCCTCGTAACTAATGCCAGCTCTAATCGGGAGAAGAAAACATTTCAATGGTTAAATTTTTAAGAAATACTTTCTTTGAGGTGTAATGCCTTTTGACAAAGAGCAGTCATAATCTTGCGCCAAATTGGGGTCCAGCCAATCAGAGAATGGGTTTACTAGGAATGTTTAGATTTTGAAGAGATTTCACCCCATCACGTGTCTTGTGGGTTTGGAAACTTGAGTTATTGTTTGATTTGGATATGATTTCGGTTGGACATTGTATTAATTCAATTTATGTAGGTGTTATCCTATATTATTAATTAAATGTTGAATAAAATGCATTTATTATAAAAAAGATGAAGAGCGCGTATTATTAGTTCTGCTTTGTCGAGGGGGGGGGGGTCTTATCTTAACTAAATCTAGTAATATTTAATCATAGGCTATATTATGATGGTGAGTTGGAATCTCCAAGTTTTTTATTTTGCCTAACATTTGTACTTTAGTATTTTAATATATATATTTCTTTGATTAGTTCTTGTCTATTCTTTTCGTAAATTGTCTGAAATGTTTGTAAAAAACTAAGACAGCCGGGGTAAATTTGTCGGTTGCTAATCCAATTGTATCTCATACTAATATAATTATTATTTAATAGCTCTGTTTCTATCTTTCTAGTTTGGTAAGTTTTTTTATGACCCATATTCTACTATACCTTACCGAATTTTTATTTAAATAGTGCATGTAAAAGGGTTGAGTATGAGACAATGGTATGTTTCTGATGTTATTGTTTTTCTAGCATCTAGGCCATTTATGTAGATTATTCGGTATATGTACCTACAAATCACGCGAGCGATTATAAGCCCCCACACAGATTGCCACTTTTATGACACAGCGTTTCTATTCAAATTAGACGGGAAGTGGTCATTTAGCTGTAGTGCACAACACCTGCATCCGGTCTGCAGATATGTCATACATGTATAAAGATCCCCGCACAAATAATCTGGCTGTGAAATTTCACTTCAGTAAAACGCAGACACGGATCCAGGGACTAGGGGTAGAAAATTGGAATATACGTGTATAGAGAAGTGGTGTAAGAATGTTAGTAAATTACATATTTAATTCGTCTTAACATGGTACATCTTTACACACTTGTTCAATGTTTAAGCAGTGTATCATTTTGGCTTCACTTACTTATAATTTGCTTACACATTTTACCATTTAGACAGATTTAGTTGTATTGTCTCATTTGAAAGGTGTGAAAACATTACCGCCTATATGCGCTGGATGTGGGCCGATTGGGGCAGAACGATGTGGACTAAACCGAGTTGGTACAATATAAATAGGCTGTTTGAGAATCTATATTAACAACATGCCGCATTTGCCATGGTATTTCGTGCAAAGTGACATAAACGGAAACCGTACAGTATGTTGTATCGAAGCGTACTCCGTATCGCATCGTAACGTGTAGATTTTCTATCGTAATACACATCGTGTATGGTATCGAACCGTAACGTGTATGGTATCGTGTAAAAACCGCACATGGTATCGTACATCGAACGTAATCGTACCGTAAGTATATCGTATCGTGTGACAACGGTTACGGTTCCAGAACTGTACAAAGCATATTTGGAACTTAAAAAAAAGTAAGACACTTGAAAAAAAATGGCATGTTCCAGAAAATACCACCTTAATAATGATTTGTGTAATCTGAAGCTGCTGCACATGTGCATTTTGTGTTTGTACATTTTAGTTTTATAGTTAATTGTAATAATCTGCAAGAAATCATGACTTCTGAATTGGGCCAAATGTGTCTAAAGGTAAGACACTAGGTTATTTTGACGAAAACTATGTTAAAGTTATGATACCTGGCTGCCTTATAAGACCACTTGATTGGTGCTTATGGTAATAGTGTGCTGGATGTTGTCTCATCCTGATCTGCACTATTTACTGATATATCTTTACCATATGTCTAGGCACATTAGCTCGTATATCCAAACTGTAGTTCTTTCGTTTTACATTTAATTAATATCCATGAATATATTGCAGTATGCGATGACCGTCACTTTGGCAACAATTGCACAAACAATTGCATCTGTGACCTTTACAATACCGAGTTATGTAACAAGACAAATGGGTCATGTGTTTGTAAGGATGGCTGGACTGGTTCTGCTTGTGACAAAGATATTAATGAATGTTCAAACGACAGCATTTGTCCGACAAACTCTTCCTGTATCAATACTAACGGATCTTATGCATGTCCATGTGACGAGGGTTACAGCAAATCAGCTGATGGTGCCTGTGTTCGTAAGTAATATTTATTTTTTTGTATTTCGACGTTTTTTTAGATTTTATTCTGTCATTATTTACCGGAAGATATCACAGGTCCGTACACTGAAGCTCACTGGACATCGAACTCACAGGAAGACCAAAGCTGTCTTGGGATGAGATGGTTAAGGGACCATGAATTTTCGGGATAGGGCGTGTCAATCCACGGGAATGCAAAGCTTGGCAGGGGTGGCTTTTGATTTCGACTGGACAGCCAGGCCACACCCTCGCAAGAGGAATAATAAGAGGTCTGGATAACAAAATTGAATATGGTGATGCTGCTGTGGCTGATGATGGATCTATAATTGTCTTGCTTAATATAAACAAAATAAATGTTCTTGTAGAACTGCACAGTCATTAATAACAAACACATGTCAAATGGGCTTCAAACCCCTACGAAGGCACAAAATGGTTATGCTCAATTTTCAACCTCTTTTCAGCTTGCCAAGCGGGCTTTTACGGTAAGGATTGTTCCAGCAAATGTAAATGTGAGGCGGACAATATAGAGTCATGTGAACCCGTGAGCGGATATTGCAACTGTAAACCTCAGTGGATAGGTGTTAATTGTAGCGAAGATATTAATGAATGCAGGGTTGTACCTGGGGTCTGCAACAGCGAACTGAAGACCTGTGAAAACATACCTGGCTCCTACAAATGTAACTGCAAACATGGCTACACAATGTATACAAACGGCTCCTGTATAGGTAAGTTTTTAATGTACCTTTGTATTGTAAAATGTGTTCTTCAAGTATAATGAAGTAAAAACGGAAAGCTTCGCTGTCTTATGACTAAACACCTTTTAGTGCCATTGTACAAATAATTTTTAAACAAGTTATCAGTATAACAATGTATGTGTATAAATATTCTTAAAGTCGTATACATGAACTGTTACATAGCAATGCACGATCACCCCCATGATAGCGATTAAGCAAAACAACATTGCATATAACTGTTAAAGTTAAGATAATAGGTTTTACTTTGTAATTGCATATCTGCAAACCTACCATCATATTTTGTGATTCTAGATAACCAAGAATGTCTGCTTGGCACGGACAGCTGCAACAAAACCACTGAGTACTGTGTGAACAAACCAGGAGGTTTTGATTGTCGCTGTTTGCCTGGATACAGTGGCAGCAGTCCCAATTGTTCCGGTAAGTGACATTTTAGTAAGGTATGGACAAGCGGAACGAAATAAAATTGTGATTTATTGTACAAAATGAATGCAAAACCTAGATTATAAGTTATAAACTTAATTATTTTAGTGAAATCCCAGCGCATTTGCATGTTTGGACTTTGCTCAGCGAGTGTACTTGAAAGGCTCGCCTATAAATGTTCTAATTCCTTATAGTCCTCATTGTTCCTACTCCCAGTAGTACTGTCCTTATAGTTGTCTGGAGCATTAACTATCAATGTATGTTCTTAACGTAGCAAAACAAAGGAGTGAGTGGACTTAATGATGGGCGTTGCATAACATACATACACTATTCTGCTATAAAAGGTATACCACTCAAAGCATTGGTACATTTAACTTTTTAACAGCTCGTTCCAACACTCAAATTACCTACGTTTTAAGTCTATCGGAAAATCTTTGTATATCATCTCAAATATTCGTATGGATTAACATTTTACATTTACAAGCATTCATATTAACATATTGATTTTCATAATAGGTCAGCTTTATAATTTGTAGTTTTTCGTTCCTATTTTGAATCACATACAACCTTTCACTTGACATCAACTTTTGCTAAGTTTTATTCTTAATGTCAGTTCAGTTTGAAAATATAGACCACAGTCACACATACTTACGTAATGACATTGCTTTGTAACAACATTAGTTCATCGGGATTTCATAAATTTGTGAAATATGTTACATTTAGGAAATAACAAACATTGTTCTTTGTGTACATCACCCAAATACAAAAATGCTTTCATACAAAGCATATTTGGAAATTAAAAAACACAAATAAGACACTTAAAAAATGCCATGTTCCAGAAAAAATACCACCTGAATAATGATCTGTGTAATGTGAAGCTGCTGCACATGTGCATTTTGTGTTTGCATACTTTAGTTTTATAGTTAATTGTAATAATCAGCATGAAATTATAACTTCTAAATTGGGCCAAATGTGTCTAAAGGTAAGACACTAGGTTATTTTGACGAAAACTATGTTAAAAGTTATGATACCTAGCTGCCTTGTAGGTACACCTGATTGTTGCTTATGGTAATAGTGTGCTGGAAGTTGTCTCATCCTAATCTGCACTATTTACTGATATATCTTTACCATATGTCTAGGCACATTAGCTCGTATATCCAAACTTTATTTCTTTCGTTTTACATTTAATTAATATCCATGAATGTATTGCAGTATGCGATGACCGTCACTTTGGCAACAATTGCACAGACAATTGCACTCAAAAGCTTCGCTGTCTTATGACTAAACACCTTTTAGTGCCATTTTACAAATTATTTTACACAAGTTATCAGTATAACTTTGCATGTGTATAAATATTCTTAAAGTCGTATACATGAACTGTTACATAGCAATGCACGATCACTCCCATGATAGCGATTAAGCAAAACAACATTGCATATAACTGTTAAAGTTAAGATAATAGGTTTTTCTTTGTAATTGCATATCTGCAAACATAGAATCATACTTTGTGGTACTAGATAACCAAGAATGTCTGCTTGGCACGGACAGCTGCAACAAAACCACTGAGTACTGTGTGAACAAACCAGGAGGTTATGATTGTCGCTGTTTGCCTGGATACAGTGGCAGCAGTCCCAATTGTTCCGGTAAGTGACATTTTAGTAAGGTATGGACAAGCGGAACGAAATAAAATTGTGATTTATTGTACAAAATGAATGCAAAACCTAGATTATAAGTTATAAACTTAATTATTTTAGTGAAATCTCAGCGCATTTGCATGTTTGGACTTTGCTCAGCGAGTGTACTTGAAAGGTTCGCCTATAATTGTTCTAATTCCTTATAGTCCTCATTGTTCCTACTCCCAGTAGTACTGTCCTTATAGTTGTCTGGAGCATTAACTATCCATGTATGTTCTTAACGTAGCAAAACAAAGGAGTGAGTGGACTTAATGATGGGCGTTGCATAACATACATACACTATTCTGCTATAAAAGGTATACCACTCAGAGCATTGGTACATTTAACTTTTTAACAGCTCGTTCCAACACTCAAATTACCTACGTTTTAAGTCTATCGGAAAATCTTTGTATATCATCTCAAATATTCGTATGGATTAACATTTTACATTTACAAGCATTCATATTAACATATTGATTTTCATAATAAGTCAGCTTTATAATTTGTAGTTTTTCGTTCCTATTTTGAATCACATACAACCTTTCACTTGACATCAACTTTTGCTAAGTTTTATTCTTAATGTCAGTTCAGTTTGAAATTATAGACCACAGTCACACATACTTACGTAATGACATTGCTTTGTAACAACATTAGTTCATCGGGATTGCATAAATTTGTGAAATATGTTACACTAAGGAAATAACAAACATTGTTCTTTGTGTACATTACCCAAATACAAAAATGCTTCAATACAAAGCATATTTGGAAATTAAAAAACACAAATAAGACACTTAAAAATGCCATGTTCAAGAAAAAATACTACCTAAGTAATGATTTGTGTAATGTGAAGCTGCTGCACATGTGCATTTTGTGTTTGCATACTTTAGTTTTATAGTTAATTGTAATAATCTGCATGAAATTATAACTTCTAAATTGGGCCAAATGTGTCTAAAGGTAAGACACTAGGTTATTTTGACGAAAACTATGTTAAAAGTTATGATACCTAGCTGCCTTGTAGGTACACCTGATTGTTGCTTATGGTAATAGTGTGCTGGAAGTTGTCTCATCCTAATCTGCACTATTTACTGATATATCTTTACCATATGTCTAGGCACATTAGCTCGTATATCCAAACTTTAATTCTTTCGTTTTACATTTAATTAATATCCATGAATGTATTGCAGTATGCGATGACCGTCACTTTGGCAACAATTGCACATACAATTGCATCTGCGACCTTTAACCATACCGAGTTATGTAACAAGACAAAAGGGTCATGTGTGTGTAAGGATGGCTGGACTGGTTTTGCATGTGACACAGATATTAATGAATGTTCAAACGACAGCATTTGTCCGACAAGCTCTTCCTGTATCAATACTAATGAATCTTATGCATGTCCATGTGACGAGGGTTACAGCCAGTCAGCTGATGGTGCCTGTGCTCGTTATTATATTTGTTTTGTATTTCGACGTTTAATTTTTTAATTTTATTCTGTCATTATTTACCGAAAGATATCACAGGTCCGTACACTGAAGCTCACTGGACATCGAACTCACAGGAAGACCAAAGCTGTCTTGGGATGAGTTGGTTTAGGGACCGTGGATTTTCGGGATAGGGCGTGTCAATCCACGGGAATGCAAAGCTTTACAAGGGGGGGGGGAGCTTATTATTTCGACTAGACAGCCAGGCCACACCCTCGCAAGAGGAATAAAAAGAGGTCTGGATAACAAAATTGAATATGGGAATGCTGCTGTGGCTGATGATGGATCTATTATTGTCTTGCTTAATATAAACAAAATAAATGTTCTTGTAGAACTGCACAGTCATTAATAACAAGCACATGTCAAATGGGCTTTAAACCCCTACGAAGGCACAAAATGGTTATGCTCAATTTTCAACCTCTTTTCAGCTTGCCAAGCGGGCTTTTACGGTAAGGATTGTTCCAGCAAATGTAAATGTGAGGCAGACAATATAGAGTCATGTGAACCCGTGAGCGGATATTGCAACTGTAAACCTCAATGGAAAGGTGTTAATTGTAGCGAAGATATTGATGAATGCAGGGTTGTACCTGGAATCTGCAACAGCAACCTGAAGACCTGTGAAAACATACCTGGCTCCTACAAATGTAACTGCAAACATGGCTACACAATCCATGCAAACGGCTCCTGTATAGGTCAGTTTTTTAATGTACCCTTGTATTGTAAAATGTGTCCTTCAAGCATAATGAAGTAAAACCTGAAAGCTTCGCTGTCTTATGACTAAACACCTTTTAGTGCCATTTTACAAATTATTTTACACAAGTTATCAGTATAACATTGCATGTGTATAAATATTCTTAAAGTCGTATACATGAACTGTTACATAGCAATGCACGATAACTCCCATGAGAGCGATTAAGCAAAACAACATTGCATATAACTGTTAAAGTTAAGATAATAGGTTTTACTTTGTTATTGCATATTTGCAAACATACAATGATATTTTGTGATTCTAGATAACCAAGAATGTCTGCTTGGCACGGACAGCTGCAACAAAACCACTGAGTACTGTGTGAACAAACCAGGAGGTTTTGATTGCCGCTGTTTGCCTGGATACAGTGGCAGCAGTCCCAATTGTTCCGGTAAGTGACATTTTAGTAAGGTATGGACAAGCGGAACGAAATAAAATTGTGATTTATTGTACAAAATGAATGCAAAACCTAGATTATAAGTTATAAACTTAATTATTTTAGTGAAATCCCAGCGCATTTGCATGTTTGGACTTTGCTAAGCGAGTGTACTTGAAAAGTTCGCCTATAAATGTTCTAATTCCTTATAGTCCTTATTGTTCCTACTCCAGT
>CM017560.1:25675576-25748076 GCA_007844125.1 Sinonovacula constricta
CTATCCATCTCTCTATCTCTATATATGTTACTTCTCTCCCTCTCTCTTTACACACACATATATATATATATATATATATATATATATATATATAGAGAGAGAGAGAGAGAGAGAGAGAGAGAGAGAGGAGAGAGAGAGAGAGGAGAGAGAGAGAGAGAGAAAGAGAGATAGAAAGAGAGAGAAAGATAGATACTACCTTTAAAAAGATGACATGGATTTCTTTGTCTTTGTTATGTTTCTTACCGTTCATTAGTCCTTTTCCATGTACATTTCTCATGTACAGATAGAGTGTCTGCTAACTTGCCTGATTTTGCCATGATTTAATCATTTTCCATAGCTACCCCAAGCTGAATGTGCGGTAGTGATTGATTTATGTGATGTAGGTAAATGGCTTCGTTATCCTAAAAATACTTATTAAGGACCAATTCGTTATTAGAGGAAATCGATTTAAGAATAGAGCAATTACCACCTCCGGTCAGCAAGCTATACGTTGGGAGCAAACCAATCAACATAACTAACGGCTAAAAATCCTATTTCCTTAAGATAAATGGTGACATAAAATGCCAACAATTAATTGGAATTAACGCACGTGTACGTGATTGACAGGGCGGGAAATTGTACGGAATTTGCGAGGGCATTGATGCCAGATGTTCACTGCTATTTATGATACAAATACAATGTTTTGACAAACACAATCACACCTTAATCGTTTGATCACACGTCATAATTATAGTGGTTTAATATTACTTGTGTTCTTACTTAACTTGGGAACGTATTTTTTATTGAATTTCCGTCGAACACTAAAGTGCTTTTAAATTCACCTAAATGTGTATAAAATTTACACTTTTAACATAATTATGCGAACTGACTAGAACAGTGTTGATTGTACCCAATAATGATACAGATAAGCTAGCTTTACAATTAACTGACTTGTCGGAATAATATAGATGATTCTTCGCGGTCCCATTATTTATTAACGATATACAGTGTATATGACCCGTTACGTTACCTTAAGATACCTTTAATTAGAGAAACGCTTACGATGTACGATGCTTTGGACAACTAGTACGGTGCCAGAACTGTACGTAATGATCTCGGTTTCCAGCTGTTTTATTTGTGCGATTATAATTTTATTCAAAAGTGGCTATTCTTGGTGTCGTTGTCTGGTCGCTACTTTTAGCTAATGAGATTGGTGATCGCGGCAATGCATTTGCTAAATCTATTTTGTAATTCGTATGGATGCAGGCTACGTGATGGTTTTATTTTGTTTGACATTTTAAATAATGACGGCATGCCACTGAAGCTATTTTACTAAGCTGTATACACACATAACAGTCTCATAACACCACTTGTTCCTTTAAAAGGCGTGTGAAAAGACTTCTGATAAATGCTTTTAGCAGATCTTTTAAAAACACCATCTATGACGAATAATACTTACACATTTACTATTAATTAACACAATTGATATAGCAACAACTCCATATGCCCTGTCATGAATACACGCGTAAGTTAGCACCCTAAGCTTTAACTCTTTTGGTCATTTAATTTTTAACATTGGAAATCGCCTGATAGTATCGAATAATGGTTATAATTCCGACAGCCAAATGTATTTACAATAAAAGGCCTGGAAAAAGAAATCATAAATGATACAGATCCTGATTAAGAAGCTCCTCGGGGGTTGAACTTGCTGAACTTTGTTTCTTATTTATACCTAGACTTGGTCATTTGATTTAACTCTTGCAAATACATATCATATTTATTAACAATAGTTGAATAAGATAACCAGCACAAGAACCTTATTATGCGTTAGGGAGTTTTCTTGTTAATCGAGGTGCATACTGTAATATGAGTATCATCAACCCGCGCAGAAGCATAATGTCATGAGTTGCTTTAAAAAGGGGCATAACTACAACATGTAAAATTTCCCCGTGGTATCTCCCTTTTGGTAGAGTAGTAGTTTCGGCGAGGTAGTTTAACTTGCTAATCACGAACCAATTAAGGCTAGACGAATATTGTAAACAGAACTACAGTTGGAATGAGGCCGATCATGATAGGCACTTTATATTGCGTACATACGTGTGTGTTTTAAATGTTGTACAATAATGGGGAAAAATACTCACAAAGATCTTTTTCACTCGGATGCCTTGGAAATATAGGTCATATGATGTTGTTACTGTTGGTGAACTGCAGCCGTCATCTTGACCAGTGTAGATATTGGGTCTATTACCATGATTCAGGAATAATCCTGAAAAAATATAAGCTTTCATCACAAAAATTAATGAAACATCCGTAAAATATTAACTCAAAATACCGCAGTTGGTTAAGTGATAGGTGCACATGAATGGATTCAATATCGCCCCCTTATTTATTAAGGGCACGAATATCGGCTACATCCAATAGTCGTCTAAACATTTACTGATTACTGTCAATTTTAATATAGTCTAAAGTAATATCTTAAAGCTTTAATGTCGATCGAACATAAAATGTTTCTTTCTATTGCATCGCTCTGACATAATTATGGTCACATTATCGACGTACAGCTCAGTGGTGCAGGATGCCGAAGTCTGAGTAGAACCTACAGTACACCGCAGGTAAGCTGGAACATATCCTTACATGCAGAGAATTGATGAGAAGGTGAAAATTAAAATGAATGCTACAAATAAAACGACTGAACTACATTTAAGACATAAGACAATAAGAAATGTAACAGAAACGTACCGCAAGATTTCTCATATGGAGCTGAAGTTGTGGCACTGGTGATTGGTGATGGAGCTGCCGTGGAAGTGTAAGTGGTTGGTGCCGGAGTGGAAGTATTTGGTCTTGCTGTGGTAGTAGTCGGTGTGGTTGTGGTAGTAGTTGGTGTCGTTGTTTGAGTAGTAAGTGTGGTTGTGGTAGTAGTTGGTGTTGTTGTGGTAGTAGTTGGTGTGGTTGTGGTAGTAGTTGGTGTTGTTGTGGTAGTAGTTGGTGTGGTTGTGGTAGTAGTTGGTGTGGTTGTGGTAGAAGTCGGTGTTGTTGTGGTTGAAGGGTGGGTGGTTGCGGTAGTAGTCGGTGTGGTTGTGGCAGTAGTTGGTGTCGTTGTGGTAGTAGTTAGTGTTGTTGTGGTATTAGTTGGTGTTGTTGCGGTAGAAGTTGGTAAGGTTGTGGTAGTAGTTGGTGTTGTTGTGGTAGTAGTTGGTGTAGTTGTGGTAGTTGTTGGTGTGGTTGTGGAAGTAGTTGATGTGGTTGTGGAAGTAGTTGCTGTGGTTGTGGAAGTAGTCGGTGTGGGTGCGTTAGAAGTTTGTGTGGTTGTTGAACTATTTGGTGAAGGTGCGGTAGTAGTTGGTGTGGTTGTGGCAGTAGTTGGTGCTATTGTGGTAGTGGCTGATGATGTGGTGGTAGTGGCTGGTGTTGTTGTGTTAGTAGTTGGTGTGGTTGTGGAAGTAGTTGGTGTGGTTGTGGAAGTAGTCGGTGTGGGTGCGGTAGAAGTTGGTGTGGTTGTTGAAGTAGTTGGTGTGGCTGCGGTAGTAGTTGGTGTGGTTGCGGTAGAAGTCGATGTGGTTGTGGTAGTTGTTGGTGTGGTTGTGAAAGTAGTTGGTGTGGTTGTGGCAGTAGTTGGTGTGGTTGTGGTAGTAGTTGGTGTCATTGTGGTATTAGTTGGTGTTGTTGTGATAGTAGTTGGTGTGATTGTGGTATTAGTTGGTGTGATTGTGGCAGTAGTTGATGTGATTGTGGTATTAGTTGGTGTTGTTGTGATAGTAGTTGATGTGATTGTGGTATTAGTTGGTGTTGTTGTGATAGTAGTTGGTGTGGTTGTGCTAGTAGTTGGTGATGTTGTCGTGGTAGTTGGTGTGGTTGTAGTACTTGTCGGTGTGGTTGTGGTAGTATGTGATGTCGTTGTTGTAGGGTTCGGTGTGGTTCTGGTAATAGTGAATGTTGTTGTGGTAGAAGTCGCTGTAGAAGTAGATGGTGTGGTTCCGGTAGTAGTTGGTGTTGTTGTGGTAGTAGTTGGTGTGATTGTGGTATTAGTTGGTGTGGTTGTGGAAGTAGTTGGTGTGGTTGCGGTAGTAGTTGGTGTGGTTGCGGTAGTAGTTGATGTGGTTGTTGTAGTTGTTGGTGTGGTTGTGGAAGTAGTTGGTGTGGTTTTGGCAGTAGTTGATGTGGTTGTGGTAGTAGTTGGTGTCATTGTGGTATTAGTTGGTGTTGTTGTGATAGTAGTTGGTGTGATTGTGGTATTAGTTGGTGTTGTTGTGATAGTAGTTGGTGTGATTGTGGTATTAGTTGGTGTGATTGTGGCAGTAGTTGATGCGATTGTGGTATTAGTTGGTGTTGTTGTGATAGTAGTTGGTGTGATTGTGGTATTAGTTGGTGTTGTTGTGATAGTAGTTGATGTGATTGTGGTATTAGTTGGTGTTGTTGTGATAGTAGTTGGTGTGATTGTGGTATTAGTTGGTGTTGTTGTGTAGTTGGTGTGATTGTGGTATTCGTTGGTGTTGTTGTGATAGTAGTTGGTGTGATTGTGGTATTAGTTGGTGTTGTTGTGATAGTAGTTGGTGTGATTTGGTCTTCGTTGGTGTTGTTGTGATAGTAGTTGGTGTGATTGTGGTTTAGTTGGTTTGTTGTGATAGTCGTTGATGTGATTGTGGTATTAGTTGGTGTTGTTGTGATAGTAGTTGGTGTGATTGTGGTATTAGTTGGTGTGATTGTGGCAGTAGTTGATGTGATTGTGGTATTAGTTGGTGTTGTTGTGATAGTAGTTGGTGTGATTGTGGTATTAGTTGGTGTTGTTGTGATAGTAGTTGGTGTGATTGTGGTATTAGTTGGTGTTGTTGTGATAGTAGTTGGTGTGATTGTGGTATTAGTTGGTGTTGTTGTGATAGTAGTTTGTGATTGTGGTATTAGTTGGTGTTGTTGTGATAGTAGTTGATGTGATTGTGGTATTAGTTGGTGTTGTTGTGATAGTAGTTGGTGTGATTGTGGTATTAGTTGGTGTTGTTGTGATAGTAGTTGGTGTGATTGTGGTATTAGTTGGTGTGATTGTGGCAGTAGTTGATGTGATTGTGGTATTAGTTGGTGTTGTTGTGATAGTAGTTGGTGT
Organism: Sinonovacula constricta; assembly: GCA_007844125.1. NCBI lineage: Eukaryota > Metazoa > Mollusca > Bivalvia > Cardiida > Solecurtidae > Sinonovacula > Sinonovacula constricta. The sequence continues at coordinate 25,680,651 of CM017560.1, forward strand.
GATTGTGGTATTAGTTGGTGTTGTTGTGATAGTAGTTGGTGTGATTGTGGTATTAGTTGGTGTTGTTGTGATAGTAGTTGGTGTGATTGTGGTATTAGTTGGTGTGATTGTGGCAGTAGTTGATGTGGTTGTGGTAGTAGTTGGTGTCATTGTGGTAGTAGCTGATGATGTGGTGGTAGTAGATGGTGTTGTTGTGGTAGTAGTTGGTGTTGTTGTGGTAGTAGTTGGTGATGTTGTCGTGGTAGTTGGTGTGGTTGTAGTACTAGTCGGTGTGGTTGTGGTAGTATGTGATTTCGTTGTTGTAGTTGTCGGTGTGCTTCTGGTAATAGTGGGTGTAATTGTGGTAGAAGTCGCTGTAGAAGTAGATGGTGTGGTTCCGGTAGTAGTTGGTGTTGTTGTGGTAGTAGTTGGTGTGGTTGTGGAAGTAGTTGGTGTTGTTTTGATAATAGTTGGTGTGGTTGTGGTATTAGTTCGTGTTGTTGTGGAAGTTGTTGGTGTGGTTGTGATAGTAGTTTGTGTGGTTTTGGTAGAAGTCGGTGTTGTTGTGGTATAAGTCGGTGTGGTTGCAGTAGTAGTAGGTATCGGTTTGGTAGTAGCTGGTGACATTGTGGTAGTAGCTGATGATGTGGTGGTAGTGGCTGATGTTGTTGTGTTAGTAGTTGGTGTGGTTGTGGACGTAGTTCGTGTGGTTGTTGAGGTAGTTGGTGTGGTTGCGGTAGTAGTTAGTGTGGTTGCGGTTGTAGTCGGTGTGGTTGTGGAAGTAGTTGGTGTGGTTGTGGCAGTAGTTGGTGTATTTCTGGTAATAGTGGGTGTTGTTGTGGTAGAAGTCGCTGTAGAAGTAGATGGTGTGGTTGCGGTAGTAGTTGGTGTTGTTGTGGTAGTAGTTGGTTTGGTTGAGGTAGTAGTTGGTGTGGTTGCGGAAGTAGTTCTTGTGGTTGAAGTAGTAGTTGGTGTGGTTGTGTTAGAAGTCGGTGCTGTTGTGGTAGAAGTCGGGGTGGTTGCGGTAGTAGTCGGTGTGGTTGTGGCGGTAGTTGGTGTCGTTGTGGTAGTAGTTAGTGTTCTTGTTGTAGAAGTCGGTGTTGTTGTGGTAGAAGTTGGTGAGGTTGTGGTAGTAGTTGGTGTTGTTGTGTTAGTAGTTGGTGTAGTTGTGGTAGTTGTTTGTGTGGTTGTGGAAGTAGTTGATGTGGTTGTGGAAGTAGTTGGTGTGGTTGTGGAAGTAGTTCGTGTGGTTGTGGAAGTAGTCGGTGTGGGTGCGGATGAAGTTGGTGTGGTTGTTGAAGTAGTTGGTGTGGTTGCGGTAGTAGTTAGTGTGGTTGCGGTTGTAGTCGGTGTGGTTGTGGAAGTAGTTGGTGTGGTTGTGGAAGTAGTCGGTGTGGGTGCGTTAGAAGTTGGTGTGGATGTTGAAGTAGTTGGTGTGGTTGCGGTAGTAGTTGGTGTGGTTGTGGAAGTAGTTGGTGTGGTTGTGGAAGTAGTCGGTGTGGGTGCGGTAGAAGTTGGTGTGGTTGTGGAAGTAGTTGGTGTGGGTGCGGTAGTAGGTGGTGTGGTTGCGGAAGTAGTTGGTGTGGTTGTGGAAGTAGTTGGTGTTGTTGTGATAGTAGTTGGTGTTGTTGTGGAAGTAGTAGGTGTGGTTGTGGAAGTAGTTGGTGTGGGTGCGGTAGTAGGTGGTGTGGTTGCGGAAGTAGATGGTGTGGTTCCGGTAGTAGTTGGTGTTGTTGTGGTAGTAGTTGGTGTGGTTGTGGTATTAGTTCGTGTTGTTGTGGAAGTTGTTGGTGTGGTTGTGGTAGTAGTTTGTGTGGTTTTGGTAGAAGTCGGTGTTGTTGTGGTAGAAGTCGGTGTGGTTGCAGTAGTAGTAGGTATCGTTGTGGTAGTAGCTGGCTGACATTGTGGTAGTAGCTGATAATGTGGTGGTAGTGGCTGATGTTGTTGTGTTAGTAGTTGGTGTAGGTTGTGGACGTAGTTCGTGTGGTTGTTGAGGTAGTTGGTGTGGTTGCGGTAGTAGTTAGTGTGGTTGCGGTTTTAGTCGGTGTGGTTGTGGAAGTAGTTGGTATGGTTGTGGCAGTAGTTGGTGTATTTCTGGTAATAGTGGGTGTTGTTGTGGTAGAAGTCGCTGTAGAAGTAGATGGTGTGGTTGCGGTAGTAGTTGGTGTTGTTGTGGTAGTAGTTGGTTTGGTTGTGGTAGTAGTTGGTGTGGTTGCGGAAGTAGTTCTTGTGGTTGTTGTAGTAGTTGGTGTCGTTGTGGTAGAAGTCGGTGCTGTTGTGGTAGAAGTCGGGGTGGTTGCGGTAGTAGTCGGTGTGGTTGTGGCAGTAGTTGGTGTCGTTGTGGTAGTAGTTAGTGTTCTTGTTGTAGAAGTCGGTGTTGTTGTGGTAGAAGTCGGTGAGGTTGTGGTAGTAGTTGGTGTTGTTGTGTTAGTAGTTGGTGTAGTTGTGGTAGTTGTTTGTGTGGTTGTGGAAGTAGTTGATGTGGTTGTGGTAGTAGTTGGTGTGGTTGTGGAAGTAGTTCGTGTGGTTGTGGAAGTAGTCGGTGTGGGTGCGGATGAAGTTGGTGTGGTTGTTGAAGTAGTTGGTGTGGTTGCGGTAGTAGTTAGTGTGGTTGCGGTTGTAGTCGGTGGGGTTGTGGAAGTAGTTGGTGTCGTTGTGGAAGTAGTCGGTGTGGGTGCGGTAGAAGTTGGTGTGGATGTTGAAGTAGTTGGTGTGGTTGCGGTAGTAGTTAGTGTGGTTGTGGAAGTAGTTGGTGTGGTTGTGGAAGTAGTCGGTGTGGGTGCGGTAGAAGTTGGTGTGGTTGTGGAAGTAGTTGGTGTGGGTGCGGTAGTAGGTGGTGTGGTTGCGGAAGTAGATGGTGTGGTTCCGGTAGTAGTTGGTGTTGTTGTGGTAGTAGTTGGTGTGGTTGTGGAAGTAGTTGGTGTTGTTGTGATAATAGTTGGTGTGGTTGTGGTATTAGTTCGTGTTGTTGTGGAAGTTGTTGGTGTGGTTGTGGTAGTAGTTTGTGTGGTTTTGGTAGAAGTCGGTGTTGTTGTGGTAGAAGTCGGTGTGGTTGCAGTAGTAGTAGATATCGTAGTGGTAGTAGCTGGTGACATTGTGGTAGTAGCTGATGATGTGGTGGTAGTGGCTGATGTTGTTGTGTTAGTAGTTGGTGTGGTTGTGGACGTAGTTCGTGTGGTTGTTGAGGTAGTTGGTGTGGTTGCGGTAGTAGTTAGTGTGGTTGCGGTTGTAGTCGGTGTGGTTGTGGAAGTAGTTGGTGTGGTTGCGGTAGTAGTTGGTGTGGTTGTGGAAGTAGTTGGTGTGGTTGTGGAATTAGTAGGTGTGGGTGCGGTAGAAGTTGGTGTGGTTGTGGAAGTAGTTGGTGTGGGTGCGGTAGTAGGTTGTGTGGTTGCGGAAGTAGTTGGTGTGGTTGTGGAAGTAGTTGGTGTTGTTGTGATAGTAGTTGGTGTTGTTGTGGAAGTAGTAGGTGTGGTTGTGGAAGTAGTTGGTGTGGGTGCGGTAGTAGGTGGTGTGGTTGCGGAAGTAGTTGGTGTGGTTGTGGAATTAGTTGGTGTTGTTGTGATAGTAGTTGGTGTTGTTGTGGAAGTAGTAGGTGTGGTTGTGGAAGTAGTTGGTGTGGTTGTGGAAGTAGTTATTGTTGTTGTGATAGTAGTTGGTGTTGTTATGGAAGTAGTTGGTGTGGTTGTGGAAGTAGTTGTTGTTGTTGTGATAGTAGTTGGTGTTGTTGTGGCAGTAGTTGGTGTGGTTTTGGTAGTAGTTGGGGATGTTGTCGTGGTAGTTGGTGGGGTTGTAGTCCTAGTCGGTGTGGTTGTGGTAGTATGTGATGTCGTTGTTGTAGTTGTCGGTGTGGTTCTCGTAATAGTGGGTGTTGTTGTGGTAGAAGTCGCTGTAGAAGTAGATGGTTTGGTTGCGGTAGAAGTTGGTGTTGTTGTGGTAGTAGTTGGTGTGGTTGTGGTAGTAGTTGGTGTGGTTGCGGAAGAAGTTATTGTGGTTGTTGTAGTAGTTGGTGTGGTTGTGGTAGAAGTCGGTGCTGTTGTGGTAGTAGTTAGTGTTCTTGTGGTAGTAGTCGGTGTTGTTGTGGTAGAAGTTGGTGAGGTTGTGGTAGTAGTTGGTGTAGTTGTGGTAGTTGTTGGTGTGGTTGTGGAAGTAGTTGATGTGGTTGTGGTAGTAGTTGGTGTGGTTGTGGAAGTAGTTGGTGTGGTTGTGGAAGTAGTCGGTGTGGGTGCGGAAGAAGTTGGTGTGGTTGTTGAAGTAGTTGGTGTGGTTGCGGTAGTAGTTGGTGTGGTTGTGGTAGTAGTTTGTGACATTGTGGTAGTAGCTGATGATGTGGTGGTAGTGGCTGGTGTTGTTGTGTTAGTAGTTGTTGTGGTTGTGGAAGTAGTTGGTGTGGCTGTGGAAGTTGTCGGTGTGGGTGCGGTAGAAGTTGGTGTGGTTGTGGAAGTAGTTGGTGTGGGTGCGGTAGTAGTTGGTATGGTTGCGGAAGTAGTTGGTGTGGTTGTGGAAGTAGTTGGTGTTGTTGTGATAGTAGTTGGTGTTGTTGTGGAAGTAGTTGGTGTGGTTGTGGTAGTAGTTGGTGATGTTGTCGTGGTAGTTGATGTGGTTGTAGTACTAGTCGGTGTCGTTGTGGTAGTATGTGATGTCGTTGTTGTAGTTGTCGGTGTGGTTCTCGTAATAGTGGGTGTTGTTGTGGTAGAAGTCGCTGTAGAAGTAGATGGTGTGGTTGCGGTAGTAGTTGGTGTTGTTGTGGTAGTAGTTGTTGTGGTTGTGGTGGTAGTTGGTGTTGTTGTGGTAGCAGTTGGTGTGGTTGTGGAAGTAGTTGGATTGGTTGTGGTAGTAGTTGGTTTGGTTTTGGTAGAAGTCGGTGTTGTTGTGGTAGAAGTCGGTGTGGTTGCGGTACTTGTCGGTGAGGTTTTTGAAGTAGTCGGTGTGGCTGTGGAAGTAGTTGGTGTTGTTGTGGAAGTAGTCGGTGTGGGTGCGGTAGAAGTTGGTGTTGTTGTTGAAGTAGTTGGTGTGGTTGCGGTAGAAGTTAGTGTGGTTGTGGAAGTAGTCGATGTGGTTGTAGTACTAGTCGGTGTGGTTGTGGTAGTTTTTGGGGTGGTTGTGGAAGTAGTAGGTGTTGATGTGGTGGTAGTAATTGGTGTTGTTGTGGTAGTAGTTGGTGTGGTTGTGACAGTATTTGATGTGGTTTTGTCAGTAGTTGGTGTGGTTGTGGTAGTAGTTGGTGTGGTTGTGGCAGTAGCTGGTGTTGTTGAGGCAGTAGTTGGTGTGGTTGTGGTAGTTGTTGGTGTCATTGTGGTAATAGCTGATGATGTGGTGGTAGTAGCTTGTGTTGTTGTGGTAGTAGTTGATGTGGTTATGGTAGAAGATGTTGCTGTGGTGGTAGTCGGTTTGGTTGTGGTAGTAGTTGGTGATGTTGTAGTGGTAGTTGGTGTTGTTGTAGTACTAGTTGGTGTGGTTGCGAAAGTGTTAGGTGTGTTCGTCGGTGTTGTTGGGTTGGTTGTGGTAATAGTCGGTGTCGTTGCTGTAGTTGTTTGAGTAGAAGCTGAAATAGTTGAACTGGCTGTGGGAGTAGTTGTGATGGCAGTTGTTGTTTCACTTGTGGTCGATGTTGTAGTTATAGATGTTAAACTCAGCATCAGAAGAAACATTGTCAGCACAAATGATGATACTGTCTTTATCCTTTTATTTTTCTCCATCTGAAATTAGTTTTATTAATTTCATTTTAAACCATTAAGCAAATGATGACCACATTTATAAATGTTTTTTTTTTTTTGTTTTGTTTTGTCATGGTAATTTAACTTGTGTATTCCAGCTGTATATAAGTTAAACTGAAAGTGGTCTACGTAATTCTATCCAGAGTACTTATATTCACTCAATCCGACCTTAGCTGCGCTCGATTTTTCTTATGCGGAACACCTACCCCATCACTTGGAACAGTTAGGCTATTTCTACGAAATGAACTCTGGCGGAATGTAGGGAAAGTGTAGTCGTTCCAATACGTACCTCGTGGTTATTTACTCGATTCAAGTAATTTGGTTAAATAATGACTCAAAAGAAAATGTATTATGCAATTGTAAAGATAATAACGGAAAAGGAACACTTTATTAATTAACAACACTCAGAATGTCTGTGGATTATTTATTTCAATGGGACGAGCATCACAAACTAAATAAGATGATGTTTTTAACTCTGCATATCACAGAATTTAAGGTGTTGTCTTATATGTGTATAATGTCAACAAAAATCATAAACCGACGCTGATCATATTTAATCATACGTATTTGGATGAAATAGCATATTCACTTTGTAACTCTGCATTTACAGAAAAATGTGTGAATTTAGACATAGATATGAATAGAATTGATAAATTATTTGCTTAATAAAAATAGGCTGACATCAAATTCAAAACATTTTTATGACAAATTTACTAGTAAACAAATGCGTGTATCCGAGATTTATTAACACAAATTGACTGTTTGATGTGGCCTTAAAAAGTTTCAAATATTACCTTTAATAATACTTTAAAATTATTAAAAAACATAAGAATATCTCAATATATGAAAATCAACATCAACAACAAATTGATATAAAGTGAAAAAGAACAACAAACAATTTCACATATAATATTACCCTTCCACTCTTTCAGCAAAGGCCACTTTCGGCAATAGATGCATGTTAACATATTTAGTATAGGTCTTATTACTTCCATGTTATCCTAGTAATTTGTTTCCAATAAACATAAAGAAATCGAGGCCACAGAAACAGAAAGACAAATGGGTGTAACTGTGTCCGCACGTGTATTTCCTCATAGAATAATGAGACCATCATAATTATGACGTCTTAATTTAATTAATTGAACGTGTTGGTGTTTTTCTTCTTCAATTTTGAAGGTTGTTCCCTTGATATGGTTTTATTTTTATGTATGTCTGCATCAACGTAAGGTATCGCGCATACATTATTCGCTGACAAACTCGGGCTGAATTCGAGAAACAGGAATATGAAAGTTTCAAACATTTGCAAGATCTAGTCTGAAAAATATTCGATTTTATAACATATTTTTTTTATTTATCAACAGTACTGCAAATGAAAAGTAAAGGGCCATTAACTTAAGCCACTTATGTAAATCTTCCAAACCTTAAAAACAACACACTATTTTGAATGACTGCATGTTCACATATTATCTAATGCACATAGTTACGATTTTTTTCAATTTTTCAGTGTGGATCAACAATGTTTGCTTCTTTAACAAAATATATAAAACATGCAACATTAACCAAATGTGATCAAGTAGCTTTAAAAATATGCTTTTTGAACATTAACATGCCCTCGCTGTAATGGTTTGAGCCCTGTTTTGAAACGAACAAAATTGTTATTTTAGGCCTTCAAACCCTGCAGTCATGGGCACTGGTTCTATCCAGACTTCTTTTCCGGGGATTTCCTTCCTAAGAACCGGTAAACGTATGATATCACCAAAAACAATCAATGGCATATCAGTGTAAAGTTAATATGAACACTTGTTTAGCAAATAATTAGGACTTAATTGTTGAACAGAATGATTACCTGTATGCTGGTTCTACCCAAGAAGTGGGCATTCCAGGGTAATAAATTTGTAATAACTTGTCCCCAAATGATTGTAAACGCAATCAGTTTTAACAAATCTACTTGTACAAATGCGTTAATTTGGTATCATAAAACATTTAGGTCACAAAATACCAATAAAATGACTAGAAATTGTCGCAGTTTCAGATGATTGTAATTGTAAATCGTGTTTACTTGCACGGTCTGACGTTTTCCACGCCTCTTGACCTAATGATTGCCATGAATGGGCAGATAATATCGAGGTTATTTACCGTGCAGCATAATAGTGTATTAGAGACCTGCACATTAGAAGAAAATAGATGTCCCAGATTAATGGTGAGGGCCACATATGTAAGTGGGTTATGGTTAATCCGGCCACACAAAAAAAACACCAACAGCAATAATAGTTATGGACGTAAATGCTCCGTAAGTGTAAGCCATTTATTATCGGTAATAAACTTATTTTCTCTGACTTGGTTGAGCGTTTTAAAATATTAGGTCAGACTAAATAATTGGAGAAAAAAGACCGCCCGCGAAAGAAATATTAAATCGGCACACCTGTATTGACAAGTATTTACTTGGATAACTGGGGTTATCATACATTCGATCTTGATATCTCAAAATCTGCTGTATAGGATGAATGAATTGTCACACCTTTCCGCTTCATGTTGACTGCATCAGCGATCGTATATCTGCCACAGAGATACGTACCAGAGTACTTGTTTCCAGGGTAACCAAGTGTACTGTCATTGAGATGGGACACTCGTGGCCCCTAGCAGCAGTATCAGTTGGTGTAGCTGGACGCTCATATTCACGAAAGTGCTCATGGACACTGATCAGATTTTGCCGCTACAGAAGCAATGTCCCTGACTTGCGACCAGCAGCCCTTAAGTTATTATGTATTATTAACCCTAGAAAGGCCTCTAGCCCTAAAGACTTAAATAAAACTATCCACATCCCCGTGATGTGATCAACGCTGTTAATACAGTAATGATGTGACTGGTGTCATTTCTCGGGCATTTCTGAACTTTTTTTACTTATTCAATAACTGGGATCAGATGGGGTGGTGTGTATGTGTGTGTGGGGGGGAGCACGGCGCCCCAGTGCCCCCCTACCTCAGGTTAATATGTGTCTGCTACAATAAATTTGCTTCATACATACTTAAATTATAATAAGGGTGATGTCAATGTAACACGATAATTTTATTAGGATGACATACGTTTTATTACTGATTGTTATTATCATGTTACAGTTAATACTCTTGTATTAAACGAAGCGTACTTAATGTAATATTGACTAACACATTTGTAAATGCAAAAGATAATATTGTCATAGTAAAAAAAAAGGAAGAAAATGAAATTACTATTTAAACAATAATTAAAAAAAATGTAAAAGCACGGAATTGCAATTTAATTTATATAACATGGATGACATTAAAATGTGCATAATGTGTAAGGAATAACGACGTTGAAATGTGAATAAATATGTCGAATGTTTACCATAAATCCCTTCGATACGCATACCTCATGTGGTAAAGTATTTTTACGCTCAAATTAATTGTTTCTTGGTCGTATGAGCTATCTGTCGGTTGTCGAATGCACTGTGCTTAAATTTAACATTCTTTGTACCCCAACGTTTAAATTGTTGTATTAAATGTTTTCGCTTTTCTTGTTAAATTATTATTGATAACATACTTTTGTACATCTTTAATATCGAGACGATGTGTTAATATTGTGATGTAATCAGTAGGATAAGGGGAGTACACATATTAATTCTGAAAAACCTTTCTGTCTATGTTAAAGAAGCTTTTGAAATAAGGAATAATATTATGTATATAAGATAATGTAGCTGTCTTAAATCGTACTGTATCGCTTTAAAATGATATTGTACACTTACACATGTGAAATAATATGTACAACTACACGGTTTGCATTGGACTAAGTATTTTAATTGTCATATTTTATTATGTTCATGATGTATAAGTTAAGTGCTTCGTTTATCTGCACGAAACGTAGCATTTGTTTTCCATATGATTGTCTTGTACTTTCGTTTCGAACAAGGCAAACTTAGATGGAAAACATAAACACTTATAATTATTAATGAGTCAATGATTATATACAACGATATATTTATAAATATACAACACTAGACTATATATACACACTTTTATATATGTGGAAAAGGCTGTCCAGCGTGGAATTCTTTCTAACTTTTATATAAGCATAATATAGCAAATAATTAAATTCGCATTGCTGTTGTGGATTTCCTTTTAATGAGCAGTATTTAGAGCGTTTTTATTATTTGTCAACATCAAAAGGATGCTCAAGTTGTATAAAAAAAATTAGTTATATTCTTTCATTTCTTTGTTGGCTTAACATTTTGCTAAGAGTCATAACAACATATGGAATAGAGATTTGCGATGATAAGCTTGATTAAGAATGACGGACTCATGGATAGTTCTAAATATAGCATAATTTTATTACTGTTTACTTATCACTTTATTGTTAACATTATGTACTGTGTATTATATCGTTTCACGTTTGTGTTGTAACTGTTCTGCCATGTATCTATTGTCCTCATGGGTCTACGACCTTCTGGATTGTTTGAATAAACTATCTATCTATCTATCTATCTATCTATCTATCTATCTATCTATCTATCTATCTATCTATCTATCTATCTATCTATCTATCTATCTATCTATCTATCTATCTATCTATCTATCTATCTATCTATCTATCTCTATCTATCTATCTATCTATCTATCTATCTATCTATCTATCTATCTATCTATCTATCTATCTTCTATCTATCTATCTATCTATCTATCTATCTATCTATCTATCTATCTATCTATCTATCTATCTATCTATCTATCTATCTATCTATCTCTATCTATCTATCTATCTATCTATCTATCTATCTATCTATCTATCTATCTATCTATCTATCTATCTATCTCTATCTATCTATCTATCTATCTATCTATCTATCTATCTATCTATCTATCTATCTATCTATCTATCTATCTATCTATCTATCTATCTATCTATCTATCTATCTATCTATCTATCTAGCTATCTATCTATCTATCTATCTATCTATCTATCTATCTATCTATCTATCTATCTATCTATCTATCATCTTATCTATCTATCTATCTATCTATCTATCTATCTATCTATCTATCTATCTATCTATCTATCTCTATCTATCTATCTATCTATCTATCTATCTATCTATCTATCTATCGATCTATCTATCTATCTATCTATCTATCTATCTATCTATCTATCTATCTATCTATCTATCTATCTATCTATCTATCTATCTATCTATCTATCTATCTATCTTATCTATCTATCTATCTATCTATCTATCTATCTATCTATCTATCTATCTATCTATCTATCTATCTATCTATCTATCTATCTATCTATCTATCTATCTATCTATCTATCTATCTATCTATCTATCTATCTATCTATCTATCTATCTATCTATCTATCTATCTATCTATCTATCTATCTATCTATCTATCTATCTATCTATCTATCTATCTATCTATCTATCTATCTATCTATCTATCTATCTATCTATCTATCTATCTATCTATCTATCTATCTATCTATCTATCTATCTATCGATCGATCGATCGATCGATCGATCGATCGATCGATCTATCTATCTATCTATCTATCTATCTATCTATCCATCCATCCATCCATCCATCCATCCATCCATCCATCCATCCATCCATCCATCCATCCATCCATCCATCCATCCATCCATCCATCCATCCATCCATCCATCCATCCATCCATCCATCCATCCATCCATCCATCCATCCATCCATCCATCCATCCATCCATCCATCCATCCATCCATCCATCCATCCATCCATCCATCCATCCATCCATCCATCCATCCATATCCATCCATCCATCCATCCATCTATCTATCTATCTATCTATCTATCTATATATCATATTAGTGCACTCATTCGAGCCAACAGATTGTAACACTCTGCCAGACTAAGTACTGGAGTATATAACACAACCAAAAGACGGTCATAATGTGGAACAATATCACGGCCACCGGACAATAGACCACCGAACAATAGACGTAATTGTCTGTCTAGCCCAGTTGTATTACACTTAGATAAGTACTAGACTTGTTTATTATCTTAGCAACTGCCTGTATATAAATAAGAAGTCGTAATAGATAAAGAGAGTCGTATTACAGCTTGCCTTCCGTGCATGTGTGTCAGAATTAAAAGTCATCAACACTTCGGCTTTCGTCTTATATAAATCAATACCTCATTTATATAGCACCCTTATCATAATATATATTTTACACAATTACCTACGTTATTTTTAAGGAACAAAACAAACATTATGAAACGTCAATTTAGCATTAAAATAGTTATTGAAAGAAGTCCATAAAACTTTCTTATTTATAGACAAACAATAACAGATACATAGAATAAATGAAAACAAAAAACCGACTATCTTCAAATTTAATATAAAAATTATGACAGGGTGTAAGATCAATTTTAAGATTCACGCTAAAATGTTAGATGAAATATGATAGCTTAAAAGATTGGTCTTAAGGTTCGTCCTAAAGGTTACCAATGAATTACATTCTTTAAGATATCTTGGCAGTGCGTTCCAGAGTGTAGGTGCAGCAAAAGCAAAACATCGATCACCATAAGTGGCGGTTCGGCTTTTAGGGACAACTAATAACGAGCTGCCTGTGACCTCAAGATACGTGTAGGACTGTATAGTTGTATAATGGCTTGGAAGTACTCAGGTGAAGATCCATGAATCGCTCTGAATGTAAGCATAATGATTTTGTACTCAAGCTTTTGCTCTCCTTTGTATGGGAAGCTGATCCAGTTATTTAAGTGTAGGTGACCCGTGATCAGTTCATTTCGTTGTGCATATCATTCTGAGAGCTGTATTCTGAACTGTCTGTAGTTTGTAAATTAGTGCCTTTGAACAACCAATTAGGAGTGAATTACAGATGTCAAGTCTAGATGTTACCAAAGAATTGACAAGACTTTTTGTTGTTTCTTTATTTAAATACTTCCTTATGTAGATGTTACGCAGATGGTGGTAGTAAGACCTACACAGAAAATGCACATGTGTTGTTTTTTTCCAAATTCATCGGGTATCAAAGATCGCCTACAGACTTTTACATTTGAATTTTCAACTGTTAGTGACGGAATATCTTACAAATTCATTTTTCGATGTAGAGTAAATATAATCACTTCAGTTGTTTCTGTATTTAGTTTTAACATGTTATGGTTCATTCAAGACATTATATCAATAAGGCATGTTGCAAAGCGATTAAAAGCCTCTGTCAAAGCAGACAAATCATTAGTTTTAAAAGAAATACATACTTGTGTTTCATCTGCATAAGACCTATGTTCAATTCCGTGTCTTTTGCATATTAAACTAACATGCTTTGCTTACCGATTATATAACTCCGGTTCTAAAACAGATCCTTGAGGGACACTGTCACCCATCTTCACTGCACTAGACAGATGACCTTCGACCGACACAGTTTGATAGCGATCGGTTAAGTATGAATTTATCCATTCCAAGGATTTGCCTTCAGTTCCAAAGTTGGTTTTAAGTCGTTCCAAAATAATGATATGGTCAATTGCAATCTAAAGCAAAGGACAAATCAAGCAACACGAGAAAAGTGGCATTATTTTGATCATCACATTTAAGACTTCCATTCTGTACCTTAACCAGCGCTGTTTCAGTAGAATTTCTTTCCTATCAGCAGATTGAAGTGGATCGGGAAGTGCTGCTCAAGCTTTCTATCAAACAACTTTTCAAGTACTTTTGATACAAAAGGGAGAAACATGTCTTTAGTTTTTAAAAATTGAATAATCAAGATTTTGCTTTTTAAAGAAGAAGCTGCAAACGGGATTGTTCGAATGCCTTTGGTACAGTTACATTTTCAAGTGACGTGTTTATGAGCTAGTTCAGAGGCAGATGATAAGGTAGGAAGGGGAGAAGCATTTGTGTCGCCAAGTAAACGTTTAATTACTTTAAACATATATATTTTTTTTTCGGCTACATGCATCGACTTTATTCAAAAAGTGATCAGTTTTTTTTTGCAGAACTTTATTAACAGTCATATATTGTTTTCTGTGAATCACATGGTCAACTGTGAGCAATATATCTAACCACTTTTGTTCAAGTTTACGCCTGGTTTGTTACACCAAAATATGATGCATTAGCTATTTTCAAAGCGTTTATTGTAAAGTAAAAGTATTTTGGATAGAAACCTGAGTTAAGCTTATATTTAGTTATAAGTGTATTGTCTCTCTTTAATGTCAGACAGCCCCTTCACTTGAAAATACACGTCGCCATTACTGGATTTGCCGGGCTTGCGTTTATTCACTTGTCTCCGCTGCAGACGACTAAGTAAATACTACAGCATAATATGTTTTTCTTTGTTATAGTTTTTATATAAACACGCACGTTGCCTTTTGTTTAGCGAAGTGGTACATAGTTGTTTCAAGTACAAAACGCGTATTCATGTTTACACCGACAATATCATGAATAGCCTCGTTACAAAAGCTTTTGATACATCTTCTATACAAATCGATTAAGTTTGTGTTTGACTGCACATCAGTTTGTTTAATGCCATTGTTGTATTTTGCTCCCGTCAGTTGATTTCAATCAGAGCTTTTTCGCTGAATGGGTGTTTGTTTAAATATACTTCCTTACGGTTGAATATTTTTGTTATGCTAAAAAGGGAAACGTTGCAGAGAGTAATAAATGATAAATTTAAATTTGAATTCAAATAACTAGCTTTTTAAGATGGCGTGGTCCAGAAGGCATGTTGTCATGAGGTTGGCTGAGACAATCAAATAGTTGCAACGGTATTCAACTATTTAACTATTTAAGAAAATTGAACGTTTATAGCTCAATAGTGACGTTTTAATAAAAACATAGGGAAATATACTTCTAGTTACAAAAGGGCTTATTTCAAATATGTGTGTTTACATAATTAAAGTATGAAAACTACAACATAGGAAAAAAACTGCTAAACTATGCAAAGAGAGTTAAGGTTTTTGGACATGGCACTTCTTCCCTTTGAGATCTGTCTACCTATGTAGTTTGATGTTGATAACTCTAACAGTTTTTGTGTTATGCTCCTGACAAAAATTAAGTCCTAAAAATAAAAAAGGCAATTACGCCTAATTATGCAAAACATATTTATGGTTCTTATATACTGCACTTCTCCTCGCTATGCTCTATCTACCTATGAAGTTTATCTTGATAACTCTTACAGTTTGTGTGTTATGCTCCGTACAAAGTGTTAAAATAATAATGGGCAATAACTCCTAAATTATGCAAAAAGAGTTATGTTTCTTGTACACTGCCCTGCTCCACATTATTATCTGTCTGCGTATAAAGTTTCTTGTCGATACCTTCTACATAATTTGTATTATGCTCCAAACAAAGCGGCGACTATATTCGCGGAGCATAATTAATATGAAGTATGACGATTCTGAGGTACAATGTTGCATGTTCATACTCGAAACGGTGACCAGACCTCTTTGAGAAGGCTTTAATATTGTCACGGTCGAAATAAATGCATCTTTCAATTTTCGTTTACATCTAATAAAGTGTCAATCACTCGGGATTCAACAACAGTTTAGGTGGTTAATTTGTCATGTTTTCAATTGAATAAGCTGGGGCGATTGTATCATATACTTCCTTATATAATTTTCTAAACGCAATATGTTACCATATTTAATAAGCTTGTATAGTATCAACATGCGTTTGCTTACAATATAGGAATTAATTGATAAAATTGATTGTTCCTTACCTTTGCTTTGGTCGGAATAATCTTCTTCAATGTCGGTACATTTTCCTTGATCACATTTTGTGTTGTCAAATTTATTGCTTAAAAAAGAAATATCAGCACCACGTGTGAAATAATTAAAATAATTCCCGAAAGTTCGATTACTCTTACATTAAATCCGACAAGGTTACGCTTAAATGTAAATGACGGACTTGACATGTGTAGGAGCAAAACAATAATGGACACCAGTAACCGAACTGCGAGTTTATTGCCAAAATGCGCGTGCGCATACAGATATACCTGATAGTGTTACACAATTGAAACAATTGTATCCAACGCAGACAGCAATAATCTTTGTTTAATCCAAGCGTTCTTTTTATGATTGGTAAAAGAAGCAAACAAAAGTAAAGTTTAATAAAGTGTTTTTAACTGCTTTGAAAAATTTAAAGAAACTTTAATATTTTTGAATTACTAGATCAAGATTGGACTTAAAACTATTAAGATGTATTTGTTAAAGACTTAAGGTGTTAGGTGTGTTCAGGATATGGGAAATAAGAGAAGCAGAGGAAGTGGAGACTTGAATAGTGTACAGGGTAAGGACAACAAACAGCAGCGAGTGAGAGGCCCATCCGAGTGCAGTTCAACCACTTCAACAGTTTCAAATTCTGACGTAAATGCTGTTTCTGAGATAATTCGACAAACTTACGATAGTCTTTATGGTCTTCAGAGTGCTGACGATAGGGTTTTTAGTTCTCTTTGTCTCACACCGAATCAAAAATTAAGTAGCAACAAAGGGTGCGTAAACACAGCTGATATGGCGGCCACAGGTAGAGCCATCCCTCCCAACGCTGACATCCTTGCGTGTCTGATGAAAATCGAAATCAAACTAACTGTAATAGATAAAAGGTTGGAATCAATGGACAAACATTGAGCGCAAGGTGGATAGGTTTGCGAAAGATATGAACAAGATCTGGGTTGCCATAAATGACCAAGCGAAACTAACCCAATCAAAGATCAGTGATTTAGAGGACAAAATCGAAAGCATCGATTACAATACAGCAATCGCAAATGATAAAGTCGTATATCTGAGAAAAGAAAACGAGCAATTAAAACAAGAGACAACGTATCTCCAATCACAATCTTTGAGAAACAACCATGTATTTAGTAATATTCCAGAGGGTCAACAAGAAGGTGTAGATGAGATGGAGAAGACCGTCCGAGATTTTGTCCATGACAAGTTGAAAGTGACCAAGGATGTTTTCGAGAAGATAAGTTTCGAGAGAGTTAATCGCATTGGTAGAATGCTAAAAGGAACAACGTATTACTTCAATTAACAATTCCCGAAAGATGTGATTGAGAAGCGTAATATACTTTTTCCAAAATTGAAAGCAGCGAGAGACAGCGGTAAAAAGGCCTGGATATTTTATGATACACTATTTATTGACGGTAAAGCAGTGAAAACATAGGAAGACACAGAGGATGACGTTAAGTTGGAACGTACATGGACTAAATATATATATATATATAAAAGAAAATCCGCATTTTACAATTAAATTTTCCAATCATGATATGATATTTACGAATATGGACTAATAACAACAGCAATATTGAGTTCAGTGGCTACTATTTGCACAACTTTTAACTGACATTCAAGCATAGACAAGCGAAGCGTTCGAGTGGAGGCATTGCCTTATATTATAAAGATTATTTGGCCACTGGTATAACCATTGTGCAAAATCATTATGATAAAATCATTTGGATTAAATCAGATAAGGAATTCTTTACTCAAGACCAAGATATTTTCTTATGACTCCCCGGCATACAATTTGTAGATGTTGACCTTTTTAACAAATTACAATATGATATTAGTCTTTTTTCAAAATTAAGGAGCTGTATTTTTGACAGGAGATTTTAATCACGCACGCGCGAGCAACATTTTGTACACATTGGCCACATTACTATAGACAGTATAAAATGAATTGAGTTTACTATTTAGCTTTAAGTGTAAACACGATAGGTCACGTGCGTACGAGGCGACCGATACCAAGGTTAAGTGGGACGGCAATTTAAGGGACCTATACCATAAACGTCTAACTGAAAAACTCCCAATTATAATAATCTTATTGACAGCATTCATTGCAGTAGTAGAAAAGATGTGAACCATGTAATCAGTTTGATTACTAATATTTTTTGCAACATTACAGAACCATTTTTTCTCAACGAGCACAAGAAAAAAAGAAAAAGCACAGAAATTAGACTTTTTCTTCAGAAATGTAAAGAAGAATATAAAGCATTGGTAAAAATGAAAAGAAATAAACATAATGTTCAAGAGGTAAAAATAATGGAAATATTCTGGAAACAATAAAACAAGAAATGATACAGACATTAAACTGGAAAAATTTACTGATCATTTTGCAAATCTGAGTAGTGACCTTTCCAATGCTAATAACTGTAGCTGAAACTTTTTGTAAAACCTATGACTTTATAAATATAAAAAAGATAGGACAGCAATAACAATTACATAAATTAATACTCTGTAAAACCGGTTTAAGCACACCAGTCGGTCCATATTGCCGACTGACCGTTCCAAGGCGGTAACTGTCGGGTTTGCTCTTTTCGTTAAATGACTCATCACAAATGTGTTCCTACTTTTCACTTGGCTTGCATGTGAAATACCTTTGTTCTGTGCCTTTTCGGAGTTTGGTATATGCTGCAATGCTCATAGGACTTTGTCATATAATCTTATTCATGATCACTACAATGTTACTTGTGCAGTGTGGCGGTCGTAAAAAATCTCCACGTGCATGTAATCTATGTTGTCTTTTAATTAATCCTATAAGAATTGTTACGTGTATTTCCTTTTATGCACATTGGACTTTGGTTCTTCAATTCCATCTTCACATGAACAGATCGCTACAACCATTTATTCGTCTCTGGTCATGTTTGTTCATGATTCAGAAAGTTAATATTATTTATAGTCAACCATTTTTGTGTAGTTTTTCAAATCGAAATAATACCATATTCTTTTCTCAACACTATGTGGACATTACTTTTATGACGTCACTACTTTCGTCATAACTTATAGAAACTATCAGCGCTTAAACATTTTCAATTCAAATAGATCGTTTTTCTTTTCATTGCTTGCATTTGAGAAACTCGTCAGGAAGTGCGAGGATAGAGCTCTGTGAAACCGGTTTAAGCACCCAAGTCAGTCCATATTGCCGACTGACCGTTCCAAAGCGGTAATTGTCGGGTTTGCTCTTTTCGTTAAATGACTCATCACAAATTTGTTCTTACTTTTCACTTGGCTTGCATGTGAAATACCTTTGTTCTGTGCCTTTTCGGATTTTGGTATATGTTGCAATGCTCATAGGACTTTGTCATATATTCTTATTCAATAGAATCGTTTGTCATTATATTATAAGTATGTAATTATGTATATAGTGTAAATAGTTTAAGTTAAAAATAAGATATGGAAATTTTGCTTATTTGCCTATCTATTCTATTCTATCTGAACTATCTAACCTTATCATTTAAGTATATACAGAATTCTATGACGATGGAAGCGGTTCAAGTCAAATATTATATAGTATACATATAATTGATAAGGTTTCGGATATGTATTTAATATAGGTATAAAAAAATCAGAGATACACGTGCATTGACAGTTATATGGGATTGGGATTGGGATTAGCCGGCATTTTTGCCGATACTGCGCAGCGACATTTCTATCATTATAGCACAAGGGCACTTATGAGGTGCCCAGGGACTGAACCCGGCCGGTCCATTATACTGACACCGACGAGTCAGGCGTAATGCTGGGGTTCGAGACCACGACCTCCCGATCCGCAAGCCGACGCTCTACCACCTGAGCTATTGCGGCCGGTGACAGTTATATTTGACAGTGAATATATGTATAATTATAGATCTCTGCATAGATTTAAATGCTGTAGGTCCCCTCGCTACAGAAGATAAACCATTCATAAACTTGTTTTCTCAGACTGTAGTATTACATTGTATTATATACATGTTGACCATTAATGTTGAAGTTTTGATAAAGCAAAATTATTCGTTTTTGGTTCACGTGACACGTTTATTATCTACAATGTATATGTATATATGTTGTAAAGATGGTGTACACTACTATATGTACAAATCTTAAATAAAATTTATGTTCTGTTCTGTTCTGATAACAAGGCGCTAGAAGTACTCACCTGCAGAGAGTATCAACACCTGCAGAGAGTATCAAAGACAATTTGGCACAACGTCGATTACCCTAATTATTGACAAATTGCCTATCATACTAATGTCATATAATGATAAAACTTGACTACTGATATATAAATCTAAACTACCTAGACAAAAGCAAGCATAGTAAATGGGAAATTGACAAAAACACAGAGACGAGACATACCACTCAACGAAAATCCAGCAGTTACCGCCTTGGAACAGTCAGTCGGCAAAAGAACAACCAACCTTATTGAGTGTATAATGAGCAAACTATGCAAAATATGCATAGAAAAGTAAATAACACTTCTTTTATTTTTCTTGATTAAAAAAAATCAATGACGTCACAACTTTCGTCTTATGGTGGGGTGGGGCATGTTAGCTGTTTCCTTGACAACGATATCATCTCCTACTAGCAGCCCGAGAGGGAGATACTTATACCTACTCGCAACACCTCAGGTGACAGTTGCATAATAAGCATCCCTGGTCAATGTCTACTAGCCTGTAGAGGAGACATAATAACTGCGCGATGCGATGAAACCATATACACAGCGTGTCAGAAAAGTTTGCTCAAAATTACGATTAGGCATATATTGGCCCAATTGTCTGTCCTAATTATTCTTAGCATTCAGTAGCAACACCATGTATAAGAGACCTAGTTGATTTAGAATTATGGAATTGGGGATCAGGGAGTACAGCACACAACACAATCAAACACTCAACATAATAATAAAACGATAGTAAATCCGCCAGGAAAAGCGGAAATATTAGTTGATAATTACTCCAAAACGTGCAGCAATGATTGATACTTACCCGAATTAATTACGGAAAAAACAATTTTCAGCAAACATAAATAAAATTATCAAAGAGAAACGAGACCATGACTCATTATACTAAAACCAACCATTCTCCGTCACTAAGCTAAATATAGCAATGAGTAAATGCGGCATAGGGGTCCCAGGAGAGGACGTTATTTTCATTACGAAATAATCATACGCCCAACTTAATCTAAACAAGTGATGGTAAACTTATTCAATAACTCTTGGTATAATGGTATTATTCCAGAGTCTTGGATTGAAGAAGTAATAAAACATGATAAACCGGCGCATGATCCAGGATCCTATAGCCAATTATCATTAAAATAATCATTCACTAAATTAATGCAAAAATTATCAAAACTAGGTATACGTATCTAATAACTTTTACCCGGAAAATCAATCAGGATGCCGTTCCAACCACTCTTGTGATGATAAGCTAGTAAAGTTAGAGTCAGATATAAGAGTCGTGCAAATAAGGAAAACACATGTCACTACTGCCTTCCTGGACCTGCAGCTTACGACAAGATGTGGTCAGAAGGCGCTATATCAATACTTGAAATATGGCATTAGGGGAAAGATGATTAAATGCCTATCTGCCTTCCTCTCTAATAGGGTGATTAAGGGTAGGTACCAAAATCAACACATCATACGCACGCACTACGATAAATGGCTGCCGCTAGGTAGTATTCTTTCACCGTTTTTATTAACAATATTCATGAATACCTTTAATGACATCGTACAAAAAACACATCATCAAAAACAAGTCGGCTCCAGGTACGGGAGGCCCCGGGTTCGATCCCGGGCCGCGACATACCAAAGTCGTTAAAAATGGTAGTGGTATAGCTCCCTTGCTAACGCTCAAGCAAATATAAGGGTAGTTCCACGACTGGTTGGCCCGGTGTCAGGATAATGTGACTGGGTGTGGTATCATGCCAGGTGTTCACGGCATGCTATACACAGTGAAAGCAGCACTATATCTGCTTCAAGTGGACATTGTCTCCAGATAACTGAAATACTGTTAGTGGGACGATAAACCCAATAAACAAACAAACAAACAAAAACAAGTACAATAAGATAAGTAAGCAAATAGAAGTATCACAATTTGTTGGTTATGGTCAGACAGTCTTTCTGTGAATGATCTTTTTGAACATTTTAAGTCGCTGTATACAAGTGAGAATGAGGTTAGTACAATACCAGATCTTAACGAACAGAACGCAGATGTTTACAATAATTGTCTTGACGCTGAAATATCCAGAGAAGAGATAAAAAAGGCGGTATTCTACCAAAATAATAACAAAAGTACAGGTAACGATAATATAGAAGCCGAAATATACAAGCATGGATACAGCCAAATAGAAGATCTCTTATATGCATTATATAATAGAATATTTATCAAGGGAGAGTACCCAGTATTATTCGGAGAAGGGGTTATTGTACCGGTGTATAAAAGTGGAAGCATTGATGATCCAGTTAATTATAGAGGAATAACATTGATAAATATTCTATCGAAGATTTACTCACAAATTCTACTAAATAGATTAACAAAATGGAGCATAGATAACGATAAAATATCTGAAAATCAATTTGGATTCCAAAAAAATAAATCCACTATCGACTGTATTTTTATTTTACACGCTATCATAGCCAATACGTTAAGCAGAAAAAAGAAACTATATTGCTGCTTCATTGATTTTGAAAAATGTTATGATAACATTACCAGAAACCACCTTTATAGTAAGTTACTAAATGAAAACGTTAGTTCAAAGTTTGTTAACACTATAAAATGTATGTATAACTCAGTCAAAGCTGCAGTAAGATACAAGGGAAATACATCCGATTTCTTCGAATCAGACATTGGCCTGAAACAAGGTGATCCGAGCTCCAGCCTGATGTTTCTGTACTACGTTAATGATATAATACATAATGTCAATCAAAATATTGACGGATTAGTAACTATAGAAAATGTTAAGATATTTATGCTTCTATACGCAGATGACACGGTGTTGTTTGCAGAAACACCAGCAGCTTTACAATCAATGCTTAACGATATACAACACTATTGTAAAAAATGGAAATTAAAAATTAACATAAACAAAAGTAAAACTATGATATTTGAAAAGGGACGACATACAGAATACCAATTTACTTATAGTAATAACATACTTGAGACCGTAAAAGCATTTAAATATCTCGGCATCATGCTACATAAGAATGGACACTGGAACAGAACACAGAAACACATCGCACAACACTCACTATATGCCTTGCACAAACTATTTATAGTATATAATCAACTAGACCCAGAAACAAAACAAAAATGTAAACTATTTGACACACTAGTTGCAACAATCCTTAATTATGGAGCAGAAATACATGGATACGCAAAAGCTCAAGATATAGAACGTATACATTGTAAATTCATGCGGAAAATACTTCATGTAAGAAAATCCACAAATATCAGTGCTCTGTATGGTGAATTGGGAAGGTTCCCATTAGAAATTCAACGTAAAATTATAATGATAAAATATTGGAGTAAAATATCAAAGTCTAAAGATAACTCGATCATTAATAAGATATATCAAATATTAAGAAATGATGCAAACAATAGGAAAACATACGGAGGATTGAATTGGGCATATCATATAAAAACAATATTAGAAGAGATAGGCCTAGCGTATATATGGCAAAATACAGATACTATTAATGTACATCAGATAAGAGAAAGAATTTTAGATATATATAGACAAGAATGGACAATGACAATAAATAATTCAAATAGATTGGAATCATATTGTCTGTATAAGAAAGAGCTTATTACCGAAAGTTACCTTGACAATATAAATGTACCCAAATATAAAATTGCACTAACCAGATTTAGATTATCATCACATGACCTAATGATTGAAAAAGGAAGACATGTAAATATTCCAAAATCCAACAGAATGTGCACGCAATGTAACATGAATGTTATCGAAACAGAATATCATTTTCTTTTAGTCTGCCCCTACTATAGAAACTTGCGAATACAATATTTTTCAACATATTATTGTCGCTGGCCAACGAAACAAAAGTTCATAAATCTAATGTCTACCAAATCGAGAAAGAGAATAATAAATATAAGCAAATATATATACTATGCTTTGAAAACTAGAGCAGTAATAAATGACACAAGTTAAAATCATGAAATAATTAATTAACACTTTGATATGTATAAATATGTATTTAGCAGAATTATTACCAATTAAGAATATAGGTGTATACATGTGTATGTGTATATATATATATATATATATATATATATATATATATATATGTGTGTGTGTGTGTATATATATGTATATATATATATGTAAATATATATATATAGATAGATAGATAGATTCTTGTAATAACGCTTTACTATGCAAATATGTGGTGTACAACTTTTAACTTTTAACAAATATAAATTAAGAATATAAGGAATTAAAGAATTTATTTATGCGAGAAGCAATATGTACCACACAAGTATCATCAAATAGAATGAATAACGATATTTTAATATTAACTTAATATTTAATGAAATTTACGGACATATCCCAAATTAAAATATAAACATATTTTTTGTACAGATAGAAGCATCACAGTCTCGTTAACAAATTTACTAACCCGACATACATCACATCGTTGTTATAATGTACCTCTTGGCTATAAATGTAATATTTTATGCCGAAATAAACTTTGTATTGTATTGTATTGTATTGTTATAGCACGATATTGTTGTGCAGAAATAGCCTAAACGAGGGAATTAGTAAACAACAATGCATACTCATTGACATTGAAATCTGGGCTAATAATTATGGATTTTTGATGAACCAATCAAAAACACAAATTATCTCTTTCGCCATAAAGCAGAACAGATAAACGACTCTTCCGTAACTAATTTTAAATTAAGCAAACAAAACAACAACAACAACAGCTTGAATTCAAAGAAAGTATTACACTTTTGATAAAACGATGACTAAGTCACTAATAGGCAGATGGAAAAAGATTTGAATGTTATTAAAGCAATTAAAATGACAGGGGAACTAGTAAAACTTTCCAAATCACATTATACCAAAGACTTATTAAATCATTAATAGCCCATGGATCAGCGAATAAATCATTATTAGACAAGCTACAAAAACGAAACAATAGAACAAAACCAAAAGAATCGGAATAATACTCGAAGTACCGGGGTACTCAAGAACTGAAGCAATACAAGACCAAATAGACATATGCAGCCTTAAATACTGGGCCAGAGCCAGCAGACTGGGTACTAATTTAAGCTCAATTTAGGAAGATTTCAGAAGACTAGGAAAATGGCCCACGTACCCTAGAATACTTTATACACAACGCAATTTATCGCTTCTGGATGAATTAGATACAAAAGAGTAGCAAAGATCCAGAAAAAGGGAACAAAACACAAAAGAACATATATTTTATTTGACTTATGCAAAAGTACATCGTCTCAATACATACATACAAATGAATAAGTGTTTGTCGCGTATCTATTAACAACGAGCAAGCAAATAATAAGTGTAATAGTTAAAGTAAAGAACTTTACATATTTTAACAACAAATTGTATAATAATCAATGCTGTGTAATATTTCGGATAGCAGAGCACTATTTAGATCTATAATTTAGATAATATATTTTTTGTTTTTCTTACCCAAATATTTTTATCGGATTTTCTATGGGTGTCGCAAAACAGCACAAAGTTCATCAAGGGAGATAAATGAAAATCCTTTATTGCGGGCACGTGTCTTGTAGTATCGTTATGTTTATACATTTTTTGTGTGTTTTAAACATAATAAAATGCAATACTTTAATCAAAATTTAGTTATAACTACTAATTGTGTGATGTTAACGACCAGGGACATGAGATTTGTGTTCTGGAGACTCATACGAATTTATATGTTTGTTTCGTCCTCATTGGATTCGTCTCTATCCTTGGATTAATCTACTCAGTGTTACCTGTATTCCCTTCGATGAACAAGGTTCATTTTGCAGGCTGTGGGGAAAGTGTCAGATAAGTACATTTCATTAGTATTAATAAAATAATAACTGAGTTCACTTAATTATTGTACACCGTTATGTAATTTATTATTTAGATACTTAAAATAGCAGTAACAGCAGGGCTTTGTGATGGTAATGTTGATGCAGCTGGTGATGATGTTGTTGATGATGATACTAATTCAGCTGCGTGGTGTGGTGTTGGTGATGATTATCAAGAAAGTACTCTTGATGATTTTGGCAATGGCTATGACAGCAACAATATTTACAGAATTAAGTTTCATTTTAACAATAGTCTGCATATATATATATATATATATATATATATATATATATATATATATATATATATATATATATATATATATATATATATATATATATATATAAGAATACAGTCAATGACACAAAACCTGTGTGTGTAGTACTTTGTGTGTCCTTTATTTTGTTTTTCAGGCCAACCAAATACAAAATACAAAATACATTTGACAACATATATCAAGAGGACAGTAAGTTATGTGTTCAATCTATAATCAATTTCATATCATGTTTAAATGAGTAAGAGGGGTATAAATAACAGATCACACAAAAATAACTGCATCATTATGCATAATTGATGGCAACAAATAACATTTTACAATTTTTATCTAATTTCTTCTTAATCAAAGGATAAATAAAATAAGTTTCTAATGTTTTCTTAATGAGTAATGATAGTTAAACCCATTTGTACATAAAAATTATGTAACAGTGTAATAAATAACAAATAACATAGGTGCATCGCTATAAATAGTTAATGATAAACAAATGACAATTTGCAATTTGCTATTTAATTTCTAATGAATTAGAAAATTCAACATCTAAGAAGGTTCTACTTTCTGTAAGAATTTCCTTAATAAATAAAATTATACTTTATATAACAATATAAAGTTATTTATATTAAGCATTAGGATCTTCATAAGCAAACTAAGTTTAAAACTGTTTAGTATATGTCTTGTTTGTATAGGCTAAGTGGGTGACGACAGTCATATCATGCCAATTGGTTCGGCAATTTAATTATACCAGGCACTCAGATGACGACTGTAATATTTTGGGTACCATATGCGACTGTTAATTATACCAGCTCAGAGCCTCATTCGGAATCTTCCTTTGTTTCAATGTGATAGAGAGTGTTTATGTCTTTGTTCTAAAAGCCGTAAAATTTATTAAAAAATACTAATTTGCGATTTCTTTACGGTATCGATAATATCGTTATTCGTTATTGGTTTGTATATCGACGCTTTGTGTATTTATTTTTATTGCATAACTGACTTACAACGTCGATTTTGTTTTTCAGCTCTTTGTCTTAACCGCTGATTTCCTTTGTTTACCAAAAGTTAGCGTGGTTGAACCATTTCGTTTTCGCTCTGATATCTGAATATTTGTACTGTTTAATGATGAATGCTCTGATTATAGGTCATTCGTTCACCAGACGTTTGTCTGGTTGGAGTATTTCTAACGGCCGAGGTAATTTCAATATCGACACACAAAGATTATAAATTTTTTGGCATGGCAGAGGTGCAGCTACAGTTATGTACCCAGACCACGCTAACTCTTTATGGTCAGATGTCTACCTCATCCGGGAACTTGATATTTCCATTGTTTTCCTGGATATAGGCAGCAATGATTTGACAAACAGAGCAATCCCTCCATCTGAACGAGCTAGCCAGATTATTTCTTTTGCTGATACAACTTTGCAATCTGGTGGTAAAATTGTGATGATTGGAGAGATTTTGCCACGGCGCCATGCTGCTTATTTTAATGGGAGGGTTGATGCTACAAACCATCTTTTACAGGTACTGTGTGCCGCCAGATATGATATTTACTTTTGGCGTCATAACAGAAATAATTTCAACACCCGTTTCTTACAGGATTTTGTCGCTGTAGATGGAATTCACGTGGACTGTGAAAGGGGGCTGATGAGGTATTATCGCTCGGTCAGGGGTGCTCTCCTCCATGCGGAACGTCTATTATAAGCACTTTTTGCACCTTGGTTTCATCCCCTCATTATTTTTTTTTTAAATTGTTATTTAATTGTTGACGTATGTTTCATGGTATTTGTACATACATTTTAGCATATCCAGCTATCATCATTGGACGTTCGAAAACTATCATCTTCAAGATAATTTGGCAACCCCATCGGTCTTACGTGAAGAACCTAAGCGCTGTTGTCATCACCCTCCTCCTTCTCATCATCATCATCCATAAACATCACTTTCAACTTCAACTGTATGGAAGCTATTAACTTCCAACGTACGTATTTCTAGCTCTATCTACATAATTCCTTCATGTACATTGATTTTCAACTAATGTTGCTTTAAAGGTATTTTTCTAAACATTGACATGGAACATTTTTGTCGGTTGCCTCGTCAAATATACATCATATGACACTGTTTCCAGCAGCTACATATTGTACTGAGCCTTTCATTACTCCTTTATGACCTGGGTGGTTGTTGTTGGCTATTTATTTTATGTCAGTGTTGGGTCATGATGTACATGGCTACTACCTGCTGTGTCAGGATTGGGCTTGTAGCCCGTCATATATATATATATTTATAATTATATACATTGGCTCTGTGAGTCATGTTTGATACCGGGCCATCCTGTGGATGCCTAACACCTGTGCACTGTAACCTGCTTACATAAATGGTTATTGAATTTCAATCATTTCATGGTTTGACTTCAGAATAAAGCTTTAATTCAATACACCTGGATTTACCTTTAATCATAAGCTTACATGTAAGCTATTTATTTCATGTCATTGTTAAGTCATGTTGTACATGGCTACAACCTGCTGTGTCATGATTGGTTTTGTAGTCCGTCATATATATATTTATTTATACAGTGGCTCTGTGAGTCGTGTTTGATACCGGGCCATCCTGTGGATGCCTGATATATGTCACTGATGGCTTGTTGCTCATTGTCTTGGCCACTTCTTGAGCCACGAGCCATCCTGTGACTGCCTAACACCTGTGGTGCAGGCTTTTAGAGCGAGGCTAGGGCCTTTTCTATAAGGTTGAGCCATATTTATGCTAGGTTGCCCTTGTATTTGCCCTGTGGATTTTGGCTTGATGCATGGTGGATGTAACAGCTCTATCGGTTAAATATAATTTTGCCGGGTAATCCCTAGGATACTCATTGCCTGACGTTTAGGACTAGGGCCCTGTTATTAATAGTATGGCTGTATATAAGCATTATGCTTGCCAAGTTTTCTTCAAGTAAATATAACATGCGTGGCTTGCATGACTTGCGTCTGCAAAATGGCACACTTTGCTTTTGTGGAGTATATATCACCCGTTGGCCTCACAAAAGTAAAATATTCATGCTGAGGTCATATTATTTAATAATAGTATGACTTGGTTGTGCTGCTTGTTTTGCTGTTTTTCAGTATGCCTAAGCGTACACCATCAACCAGATCGGGAATGGGCAAGTCCCAGGCACCAGCTCCCTCTCAGCAGCCCCAGTCGCGCATCGCCCAGCTGATGGCAGAGGCGCTCAGTAAAGATCCTGAAGTGCTAAAGGAAATTGGTGCCCTACTACGGCCGGAGAACCATGTAGACAACCCCAGCACCTCTAGTGAGTGTCACCAGGACATTGTCCTAGATAGTGATGGGACGGAAATGTCACATGAGGACAGTGCGCCAATGGAGGGTGATGACTTTGTTCTCGGCATATTTTCTTCAGTACACCCTCCTGTGGACAAAAAACTAGTTGTCTCTATTTTAAACAAAGAGTATATCGATTTAGCTAAGTTGGTTTTTCAAGATGATGATTGCACAACAACTACAATAAGAAAGACTTACACTCAAACAGAAACATCAATTCCAAAAAACACCAACACGAAAGATAACAAAATTCTGACTTGGTGCCGTGCATTTCAACGGTTTGCTGACATTTACTGCAGCAAATACATGAATCTTCTGGACTGTTCCAGTACATGTCTCTAATCCAGACCATTGCTCAAAATTAGGAAATTGGTCCTTATATGCCCAAAAGTTCAGGCAACTAAAGGCTCAGCAACCCTTACCTTTGGGTTCGATACATACAGAAACCTTTCTCTTCTGTTCCATGGCCAAGCCATCCAATGCTACACCCTCTTCCTTTCGCTCCCCAGGGACCCAAGCACCACGATTTCCAGCATACATTATGCGTCGGAAAGGGATTTGCTGGGATTTCCAGTACAGGTCAACCTGTACAAGACCAAAATGCTTGCTCCTCCACAAGTGTGGAAACTGCCAGGAAACGTCACATGGAGCACAGAAGTGCTCAAAAGCCACCCGCCCTTATCCCTCCAAAGCACCAGCAGGCCAACATTCTGCCACAGCCAATGTCAGCAAATAGTTTCTCCCTTCCCACACCTGTGTCTGTAGATCGTCTGTCTTTCTACTTATCTGGCTATGAAAAACAAAGCGCATTGGCACTAACAAAAGGATTTTCATGTGGTTTCTCTCTCCGCACTACTTCTCACATTCCTCCATTACAGAGTCCAAACCACCCATCTGTTAACACCCACTTGGATTTTGTAAGACTTAAAATTGGGAAGGAAGTACAATTAAATCGGGTAAAGGGGCCCTATAATTCACCGCCACGTCCTGGTTTCATTTGCTCGCCCCTTGGAGTAGTACCAAAAAAGTACCTCAACTCTTTTCGGATTATACATGATCTATCATTTCCCAAACACTCTATCTCTGTCAACTCTGCCTTTGCAACTGAAGACTCCACTGTTACATTAGAGACATTTGATGATGTTGCGAGATTAGTCATCGAAGCTGGGCGTAATGCTTTGATTGCCAAGGCAGATATAGAAGATGCCTTTAGGATTATTCCTATTTCCCCATTAGATTATCACAAGTTGGAATTTTCACTTGATGGGTTATTCTACTTTGATACAGTCTTACCTATGGGTGCTTCATTCTCAGTGTCTATTTTTGAGTCCTTTTCTAAAGCATTGCAGTGGATCTTACAGGAAAAGTTTCATGTCCAAAAGGTTTCACATATAATCGATGACTTTATTTTTGTTGGGGCTGCTCAATCTGAAGAATGTTCAGCAGGTCTTAAAGCATTTATGTTCCTTGCTAGGAATTTGGGTGTCCCTATAAAGCATGAAAAACGTGTTTACCTTCAACAAGCGTTATAGTCCATGGAATAACTATAAATACTACAACTCTCTATGCCAGGTTACCCCCCGAGAAGCTTGAAACATTGAATCAATTGTTGTTAACTTACAGACATCGTCGCAAAATCACACGAACTGCAATCCATCCTTGACCATCTTAACTTTGCTTACAAGGTCATTAAGCCTGGTAGATGTTTCTTGCGGCGACTGTATGATCTGACTATTGGTGTAAACAATGCTAATCACTATATCAACCTGTCAAGGGAATGTCGGGCTGATCTGGATCTCTGGTATTCATTTCTGGATAGGTACAATCGATGCACACTTTTGACGAACGATAGATTCGTCTCATCGGTCTCATTGCAGCTTTTTACAGATGCTGCTGGTTCAAAGGGTTTCGGATGCACTCACATGACCACATGGACTTTCGGCGAATTCCCTCCACAATGCAAACTGTTACACATAAATATCTTGGAACTTTATCCAATTGCACTTGCAGTCACCCTATATGGCCAAACATGGCACAACACGAACATCCTATTCATTTGCGACAATCTTTCAGTAGTTAACTGTCTAAACAAGCAGTCTTCTAAGGATCACACAATGATGCGTCTTATACGAATTATAGTCTTGCAATCTCTCAAGTATAACTTCTGTTTCCGCGCAAAACACATACCTACAGCGCAAAACACTGTTTGCGACTTACTTTCTCGGTTGCAGGTCGCTCAAGCCCTAGAAGCTGCACCACACCTGGACAAGTGCCCAATGCCAATTCCATTAACCATGTCTCCCTTGACCTTGTTGAAGTAGAACGTCACTTACTGGAAGCCTCAATCGCACCCACCACGAGGAATGCATACAGAAAGACTTGGGGGACCTTTCTTAACTTTGTAAACGTTTACTTCCATGAATCCGTTACAATGCCTGTTTCCACACAGCATGTCTCACGTTTTGTAGCATATTTACACACACAAAATATGGCACCATCAACGATAAGTTCATCCTTTTCAGCAATTTCCTATTTCCATTCCATTTTGAACCTCCCCGATCCGTGTGGGACTACTGCCATACGTCGTATGACTCTGGGCTGCCGCAAACTGAGGCACCAGCAAGATGACCGCCTCCCGCCTTTATTCAACAATATTCAAAGTTTATGTAAAGCATTGAGATACCTCTTTCCATGCTCTCCATTTGAGCAGACATTATTTAGAGCCATCACCCTTTTAGCTTTCTTTGGGTTTTTTTCGCATCGGCGAGTTACTGCCGTCTTCTTCACGTCAGTGCACATCGGTTGTACAAGTCGAACACATTACATTAAGAAATAACGCTATCCACATACGACTGCACCAGTACAAAACCAGGAAAACAAATAAACCTGTCACCATCATTATCCGCTCTCACTCAACTTTATGTCCAGTTCATGCTATTAAATCATATTTGAAAATACGCGGCAGATATCCTGGCCCACTATTTGTGTCATCTTTGGGTGCTTCAATTACACAGAACACTTTCCGGAAGGTGTTCAACCAACATTTAATCTTGTGCGATCTGCCATGCAACAGGTACAAATAACACAGCTTCCGAATTGGGGCATATTCATGCTTTTATTTCAGGAATACCTGAGCACCAAATTATGCAAATTGGGCGTTGGCGCTCTCAAGCTTTCCGCCGATATATCAGGCTACCTGAATTGTTTACTTAATAAAGGACTGTACTCCTTGGGACGGATATTGGGGTGTATCCGTCACAATGAGAAGCGTTGTTTCAACGGAGAAATTAGTCAGTGTTTTGTTTTCGCTAAAGCACGGCCCCGAGCTAGAATACATATGTTTATACAATAAACACACATACACCACTTTACGACATGAATAGCACAACTTGCATACATGAAACTCTTTGTTGTTGTTTTCACTCATATGTTAATATAGTGCATTGTTTTATAAAAAAACATTTCAGGAAGCTTTATCTGAAGTCATTGGGGTGTGACTTTCTGAATAGCCTTTCTCCTCTAACTGTTTGCTATTTTCTTTTGGTCATAGTGACGTGCATTTATAGACATTTGTATTTTCAATTTATTTTTATTTAATTTCACTACATTTTTGTTGGTTTTTGTTTGTTTTGTTTTTTGCCTGTTAAAGTCATTGGGGTGTGACTTTTCCAGACAACGGGTTAATTTAATTCTTCATTTTGTTAATGCTGGGTTGTGACTTGTTGCTGCTTTGTCACTTTACATTCGCTACTATGTCAGTGTAGTAAATGTTTAATTGCTAATTTCTACCCAGCTTGCAGTGAATTTGTTAAAAGGGATGTCTTTGACCACCAGCTTCATCTTTGATCTTAACTACTACATAATAACAGCTGGCTATGTAATACATGTTAAAAGTTGCCTTTAATTTGCCAGAATATAGTGTACATACATATTTACATATATTAAGTTCACCTTCGATGGTGTTGCTTCTCAAGTTTGCTTCTCACTAATTCTGCTTTTCTGTACATACATAACTACACATCGTTTATTGTTAATTATATGTTTACTATGCCTTGTTTATATCTGCTGATTTGTGTCCCAGCATTATGCCTTTATATGCACTTATTACACAATTGTTCACGGTTAAGTTATTTCTATGTACGAAACCTACCTCAACTTTGTTGCGCTTCCCTTACCTCCTTGAATGGACGGTGTTGGACTGGTTGGTTTGTCCAACTTCAGGTCTTGAAATAATTTTACATTAAATTGTGTCTGTTTATTTTTGTTGTATTATACTGTTTTTTCTTAAAAGTATTAAATCATCTGGCACAAAAAAGTGCCAGATATTTTCAACACATTTCTACCTTATCTAAGGGATGCGAAAATATAAAGATAGCTTTACCAAGTCATTTTGTTGTTTGTCTTTCAAAGTTCAACAAACTTAAAAATCAAATGGGTAAATATAATAATACCGTTTAATAAATTTCTTTCTAATATTCAGGTAGCAGGGGCATATGCACACATAAGTTAAATTCGTCTTCAATGGCATTCAAGTTACAGAAGTCGCAATATCTTTCATGACGAGGGATTTTATTTTGCATATATCGTCCTGTTAGTATTTTCAGTGGGTGTACGGAGACTTTTAATTTTACATTGTATGATCTTAACTTTCTAGGTATAACATCTAAATAGGATTCATATTCAAAAGAAGTTTGAAAGACTCTATACCTGTCTAATACAGTACTATTGTTGCCGTACAAATCTTGTTTGAATTCATCTTTACGTCTTTTTTTTGAAATCCTTTATAAATGTCTTTATGTTTATTAAAGACCTACGCAAATCCATACTTAGTTAGTTGTTTACCTTTGATACCCAGTTTGTGTAACCATTATTGCAGGCCATAAAATCTTGATTGCGCACAGCCTTTAATTATAATTTTATCATCATTATTTTGTATTTCTAACCAATACTTTGACGGGATATTTTTATTTACACTGTTTGTTTGATAGAAAAACCTTCAGGAAGTGCGAAGTTGGAGCGCTCCACAAACCAGGTTTAAGCACCCCAGTTGGCCTATTTGCCGACTAAACCGTTCAAGAGGTAACTGATGTTTTTTTTTTCTTTTTGTGTGTTATGTCTCGTCTCTGTGTTTTTGTCACATTTACATTTACCTTGTTTGCCTTTGTCTACAGGTAGATAAAATTTAAATATCTGTGGAAAATTTGATAGGACCTTTTCTTATTTACCTATTTATGATCTGTACATATCTACCAATATGCAATGGATACCTTCACTGTAAAGTTAAGTTAAGTTCACTGTATATGGTTGCATTACATGTATTTGATCTTACTTGTAATATTATCTTACAGAACTTAAAATGTATCCGTTCAAGTTTTTTTGATTTGGTGAAACCACATTTCAGAGGCATAGTTCAATAGTGGTACTACAAATCCATCAAACAATTGACGCAATAACGTTTGTTTAAGATCATATTCTTTATATTTGAACAATAATGTATTCAAAACCTTGATAGTTTTTCCAAATAAATGTTCCTGATTTAATGTAAACGATACATTACAATTAATAACTGTGCCTAAATAGTTAAAATTGTCAAATACCTTTCTTTATTTTAAAGCCATTTCTCATGAAGATGTATTTGGCTCCGCTTACAAAATACCATTATCTTAATTTTATCCGCATTAACTTTCAAACCGCATATGCTATAGTATTGGTATAGGTTGTCAAGATGTGTTTGCACTTCTCGGCTGACTTTTCTAATATTGCCATATCTAATAAAACTCATATGAAAGAAATGAAATAAAAAGCTTGGTAGTAAATTTATTTTTAAAACGTTTGGTTTAAACTGAAGTATATTATCGCGATGGCATTACATTGTCTCTGCAATACAAACGAGTTTAATATGAACTTAAAAGGTATTAATTAATACTCCCATTATAAATATACATTTGGTAATTTGGCAAATTTTCCACACAAAGAAGCTGACAGAAACAGGAAGAATAATTCACTGTTTAAAGGTAGACACTTGAGTAACATACACGGGAATACTGGGAATAAAGCAAATCTGTTCAAATATAATATATTAATTCATAACTCCATATTAAACACAACTGCTTAAGATTTTAAGTATAAGTAACACAAACATGCAAGCTATTTAGGTCCGTAGGCCAGCTAATGTAAACAAATGAAGCCTAGAAGTTAATTAGCCTTATCGCACCAGATAAAAGTGTGATCGCAAAGTTTCACGAGAACAATGGCCGTTGGAGTTGATGGAGACCGTAAGCAAATACTATTTTGCATTCAATATTTGGTAGTTTTACATGATTCTACACGGATTCTAGTTATTTTAGGTTTGTTCTATGATTGACGACGAGGCCAAAGACGAAGCAAGTGTCGAAACCATATTGTTTGTCACTAAGCGTAAAAGAAAATCGTCTTTATTATCGCAAAATACACATTTGATAAAGAACATTGTTTTATAATGTCATGTTTGTATAGGCCACGGCCAGAAATCATTTGCATCGTTTATTACTTTTTTAGCTTGTGATGTTTACACATGGACTTGACCTAATATTTTAATAATTCAAACTGAGATACATGCAAACTGCAATCTGCAATGCATGTGCAAGCTTGCATACAGGGCCATAAATCTTTCAATATTATTGCATTAAATTAAATCTTGGCACCAGTTATTGGTACTAGTCCTATCTGACAGCAGTTATATTTAGTCATAATATATTTTGACCACAAAGTCACATTGGCACCATATATAGTATATTTAAAAGTTTTATTAATTGTTTTAGGTATTTATTACTTCATTCTGTTTGTTTTGGCTGTACTCTTTAAACCTTTTGATTAAATTGTGTGTGTAATGTGGCCAGTTTGACTGTAATTCCGCCAAACTTTAAGGTAGTAACAATGCCAGCAGTGACTCTTTGTTTGCTTTAAATACATAGAATTACAAATAAGTTTTTAGTTTTTAACTTGTAACTATGTATAGAAATGTTAGTTTGCTATTGTTATTTTCTTCTGCCTGTTTTACAAAATTATTTATACATTGTCTTAAAACGTGTTTGCTCAAAAACGTATGCATTTGTGTTAATTGGACTTTCTTTTCTTTCTTAGATGTCTTTAATTGTGACAACAATGGAAGAATTAAAGATAATCCTTGATAAAAATTGAGGCAAGAGGATGAGTTGTAGGAGAGAATGGGACTGGAGTCTTGTCAGAGGACTAAGAAGCGTCTAGATGGTCACAATGACTGCTGAAAAAAATATGTTAGCATTCTTTATATTAATTTTGCCACCTCCACAGTTTTATTCTGTCTTTATTTAGTTAACCATTTTCTGCTCAGAGACATATCTACTGTAAGCCTCTAAGCAAATGGTGAAAACCCTCACTTACTGTCCTGCAGATACCACACCCAGTCACATTATCCTGGCACAAGATCAACCAGACGTGGAACTATCCTTATATTTGCAAGGGAGCTACACCACTACCATTTTTTCTGACTGATATGTCGTGCCCCGGGATTAAACCTGGGGCCCGCCGTGCATTGAGCCTGACGCACTACCGATTGTTCTACCAGATCCGGTGTCTGATTTATTGCACGAGTTAAACATTCCGGTGTATCATACACACATTAATAATTAAGGCATACAATCAGCTTCAATCACATATTAATGTCCCCTCTTTTTTCAGAATATTCAGTGGATCATTACAGAGCTGGGTTCTTTAATATGTGGGCATGTTTACAAAGGACGCAACATTTGAAAATGACAATTAACACACAAAAGTCACGCTGCAGTCAACTGATTTATTTTTATTATGTTTTTAAAGAAAGAGACTATAGCTAGATTTTTGAGTTAAAAATTGCTGATCACCTGTATGAAAATGATGTAATGCCTTTAGAAATTAAAAAACTGTTTAACTAAGTCTACTTCATTTTGTACTTAAAGTTATGTTAGGAAGATGGGCACTGTGTTTGTATGATATGACTAACCTTTTGCCAATAATAAAAATACACTAATCATGCAGCTTATCCTGACCTTTACACAGAAATAAACTTACTGTTATTTATTGATAAAATATTTTACGTTTTTGGAAATAGTGACAGAAAGAAATTATATCTCATTTTTAGAATACTTTAATTGAAGATAATCTGCACTTTAACAAATTTTATATAACCTGGACATAAGTCGGATCATGCTGCTATAAATATAAGTGTAGAAATGTTAATGGTTGAAAAAAGACAGGTGTATTTTAAGTTAAACAACTCACGCTTGCTAGACAAAAACTATCAGACAAAAATAAAACTATGTATGCAAGGATTTGTAGGTTTTAATAGGCAATGTAATCCAAACACTATATGGGAAATAATCAAAAGCACAATAAAAATGAAACAAT
Source organism: Sinonovacula constricta (assembly GCA_007844125.1). Lineage (NCBI taxonomy): Eukaryota > Metazoa > Mollusca > Bivalvia > Cardiida > Solecurtidae > Sinonovacula > Sinonovacula constricta. The sequence continues at coordinate 25,718,162 of CM017560.1, forward strand.
ACAATAGTCTATAAATAAGTAAAAAGGACTCATCTAAAAAAGAAAATGGAATAAAAAAGCAACTGAAAAAAGTTAGAACACCAATGAAGATAAAACGACAATACAGACGATGGAGACATAAGCCATACCATTAATGAACAAGAGCAAAAGTCAGGAACTTCGCTAGTTGAACAAATAAGTGGAAGCATTATTAGATCAAAAGCAATACAAATCGAAAAGAGTGAAAGAAACACAAACCATTTTTCAATCTTAGAAAAAAGGAATGCAGAGAAAAAAGTAGTGCATAAGCTCAAAATAGTTATTAAAGTAACTGCAGTCATCAACCTTGTATTAAAGGAAGAAGTGAGGTTTTACACAGAGTTATATTCAAAAGATAAACAATACAAATACAATTTATATATATATATATATATATATATATATATATATATATATATATATATATATATATATATATATATATATATATATATATATATATATATATATATATATATATATATAATTTCCAAATAAACCAATTTATAAGTTAGAAGCAAAAGAGCTACGTGAGGGTTTGTTAGCAATCAAAGAAATAAAAAATAATAAAAGCCCTGGGTCCGATGGATTTTCAGTCGAGTTTTTCCAAATATTTTAGAATGATGTTAAGACATACCTTATTGACTCTTTGAATCATTCCTTAGTACGGGTGAGTTAACTACGCTACGAAATCAGGAGATCATATCTCTAATACCAAAACCAAAAAAAAATAAGAATTTACCCCAAAAAAGTTTGATAGTATAAATCGTGTCTTCATAACACTTACGAACTGTATTATCCTTACAGAATATATACAAGGCATAAAAATAAATAAAAATTAACTGCAGCTGATGTATCTTTCTTCATAAACGGCCGTCAACCCTCTTTTGAAACATTTATAAGCACGCTTAATACTTTCGAATAATGCTCTGGTCTTAATCTCAATGTAAGCAAATCTAAAGTGTTACGAGTAGGCTCGCTTAAAGATAAGAACACCAAATATTGTAATGATAAACCTTTTATATGGACCTCCGATAGTGCAACAACATCAGGAGTTCCTTTTAATAATGACAAAGAAGGAACAAATACTGAAAACTTCAAAAGAAAATAGATGAATTTGAGAAAGCAAAAAAAAAACAAAAAAAAAAACCAATCTTGCGCATTACCAACACTAATTTACCCATTTTCCGTTATACCTAATGAATTAAAAGAAACAATACAAAAAATAAAACAATATATTTTCAAATTGTACAGAACAGAACATACTGTATTGGCATAAAATATTAACAATATTTGTAACCATACAATGTAAAATAGCAGATAGTGGTGAACATAACTTTACCATAGAATAACAAATACAATAGTTTTTAAACTAATTTAAAACATCGTACTATTTTACAACGCAACTTTTTCTATATAGATAGTTTGCAATCAGTGAAGATCTCTTAACTTGGCAGCAATATTTGATGGCAACTTCAAGGGATTTTCTGATGAATTGTATAGAGGCGTAAATTTTATTAACTTTTAATTTCTTCAAAATTAAAAGGTCTTGAAATTCATATTTTTGGAATGCAATATTTTAAAATAGATAAATGCACAAAAAAATAATACACATAAATAAATAAAATTACTGACTCATCCTTAAACAAAATTAACAGTGTAACTTTTAAAGTTGTATTTGTTTACCTTTTAAACTATCAAAATATAGTTTTGATATTTAAAATGCTTTATAAATGCTGTTTAACTTGATATAAAATGCAGTAAAATAGACTAAAACATCAAAACACAGTGCTGAATTTAATACAACACATATTTCCAGATTTTGGCCTGCATTAGCTTCTGCTTCCCAAGCTGGCTGCCTTAAACTGTGTTAGCTGTGCCTATGACATCACATGGGAATTATTTATTATAATAATTGTATGTCTAAATTGTATGCAGTGTGCCTGATAGTGTTTATTATATAATGTTATATTAATGTAGTATTTCCGTGAATCTAGTCAGTTTCGATCAACCAGATGCTCTCTCCCCACCAGGTTTGTTGAACGTCTGTGAAGTGAAAGCTTCCAGCCGGTTATGATTTCCCATTATCCGGAAGCATGCCGTTAAAAGATAGTGTATGTTTACAACAGGTAGATTTACTAATGTTTTGATTTAGGAGAGTTGTATTATTCCAGATTAAGAAAAAAAATCCAAGTGTAGGATTCATTTAAAGGGAGAAGATATTTCATTGTTATCTTTTATCATTCTGTGATAATCAAAGTTTAGTCTGGAGGCCAATTGGATGCAGATTTTGGTTTGACGGAAACTATTTACAGTTCATGGAGGATTTCAAAATACGGATTTCTTCTCAAAATGGCGAGTTATAGGTATGGTACCTGTTGTTTTGTCGATTGCAATGAATCATTACAACGGTATCATCCCTGTGTACCCAGCCAAATTTATGCTGCAACAGGATATCATCAAGAAAATACATGCAGTTTTACTTGTGTGTCTGTCAACTTAAGGTATCCTTTTCATCTAAATATGAGTGTTATATATAATTATGTTTGAACACTTTGTCTTTGGTATGCATATGCCTGTTATTTTATTGTACTTGTCGCAATTACCATGCAGCAATTATATATTTCCCCAAACTAAGTACTACCTTCTTATTTTCATTTGTCAAGAGGGATATAAATTTATTATTTGTCGCCCATCGGCAGTAATATGGTTTAAAATACTTGTTTTTATTGTTTTATATTTTGGGCATACCAATAAAAAATGGTAACAATCTTCTATCATGTTCATATAACATTGTTCACATTATCGTTGTTTCCATTTCTATATTTGCATATCCGCCTGTTTCTTTAGTTATTGTGTGCATAGATGCTAAATTTTTGTAATCGGTATTTGTAGTTTACCTTCAATGTTTAATTCAAGGTATCTTGCCATATTTAGATTTTGTTTAATAAGTGCACAAGTTGATAACCTATTTGTATTATTTATTCGTTTGTTCCAGTTTTGTTTGAAAATATATTTTATTCTATATTGAATTATGTTCATATTTATGTCTTACATATTCTGGTATAGCCATATTTAAGAGAAACCTGACCTTTCAAGTATCTGCTTTATATGATATGCACAGTTTATCCCATTATAAACTGACCCATTGTTTGCATCTATCCATAATGTTTTGTAAATGCTGTTTATTATCTCATTTTGTTATTTGAGTAACTTATTCCAGTATTTTATCATTATAATTTCTCTTGAAGTTTTCATGTTGGTTCTCAGGCGTGTCCCGGTCGGAGCGAGAACTTTCATGTGGGGTGGTTTTCCCGCTTACCTGCTGTATGCGAAGATAGGGTTTTTTCTTAACCAATAATTACCTGGACGTCGCCGATATGACAAAACAATATAAAGCAAACAAAATTAATAAAAGGAATGCAGAAGATGCGAGAGTTGCACGTAACCACTAGACATTTTTATTGGGTTTAACAGTATTTGTAATGTAGTAGATTTCATCCTGAATTAAACATTAAAAATAAATGAAAAACACTGTTTAGGAAGGTAAAAAGAGCACCAAGTTAAAAAAAGATTAATGCAACAAATACGGTGGTATACGTGGCTTTCATTAATCTACTATTGGACAGGATCTTTGAGAACGTAATAAAAGTTGACTAGATCTAAATATGCACAATAAGGGCTTCAAAGAAACTAAATATATGTAAGGCTAATTAAATAAAAAAAATATTTTTAGACAGTTTGTCCTGCAATGTACACAAACCCTAATTTACTTATTACAAACAAACGTTTTCTCTGTACCATCTGATACTGCCAAGACATCGTAACGGTACACGTGACGTTCTATAAATGGTTGTCCTCCTGCAAAGTTATATTTATAGCAAATTCATCTCTTCTAGTTTCAGTAGCGTTGTGTCTTTTAGCACCAATGGAGATGGTTACATGCAAATATTGGCTTGTTTCCCAGCCATTTTGCCGAAACGTTGGACGTCACGTGATATTCAGTAGTTATACTGACGTTGCAGAAATTAATCTAACTAAAATATATCGCGTATAAATGTGCATATGAGTTCCTTAAACAGGGAAAGGATTGTTTTGATAATTAAAGGGGTGGTTTAAAGATAGACAGTGTCGTTTTATTATATTTGTATTATATACAACGGAGCAAACAAAATATGTACCATAACGACCGCCTCTATTAACTTGCTCAAGGTATATTCATGGTATTCTAGTGTTTTGTTTACTTGTGGGTTTTTGTTCTAATTTTCTACACTTCTGCAAACAAAATGTCTTGATATATTAACAAAAAATGCCCGCTACTCGCTTTTAATCTCCACCATACTCTCGTACCAGTTTTCTACAGCATACCTCTTCATTAAAATATTTACTTTTAGGGTTGCACTTAACGACAAACTAACAATCATACAGTTATCTTGGTACGGTCAGCAACAATCCATTGAGTAATATAATCATATTCGGACTATTTACCTATTATTTGAATTATTTTTTCATCTGTCATTTCGGTCTCAGATCTATTCTCTGAACACTGTAATGAGATTCCTCCGCTCCTGATGATGTTCCGTAACCTTAAAACAGTTTGGCTGTTGAAGGAGGCTTGCTCCTCAGTAATGATGATGTTGTCAATTGTAATGGCTTGTGTCTAGTTGTCATTCAGTGAACACAAAATCCATTTACGGACGTATGCGTCAGCAGGCTTGTATCGCACTTACAGTGTGTCTCCATCTATTATATGTCCCCGTTTGTAAATGTATAACAGTCCGCAGTCCTTAAGTTCTTTATAAAATGACATCGGTTAAGTAAAATTAACAGAAATACACACATAGACAAGCAAGCTAAGACAACAAATCTCAGAGAATATATCTACAAACTTCATCTCCACCATCCCCCCCCCCCCCCGTTTATTGAGACATCATATTATTCAGGTTACCCTAAATTTTTAGCAAATTGTTATTTCTCCAAAATGAATTTTGTTACAAATTGAACAGAATAAAAACGATTTGTTTTATTACTCTTTTACTCGTGGCACATAACTGTTAAGTATGTATAAAGTGTATGTTGTGGGGATGTTGTTAATAGATGCCAAAAGTGATGAAAAGTGTAATATTGAAGATGCCTGATAAACACATGGTATATATAGTGTAAACATGTTATTTCAAAATACGCAGTTACCTAATTCAAAGTATATTCACATAGTATTGAGGTGTTTAGTATAACTAATGATTGTGTTCAATAAATGTACAGAAATGGTGATTGTGTAATAAGTGCAACGTGACAGTGACTGCTCTTTATTTTCAGCATACAATGCAATGAACATCATTCCTATTTAAGTGTTAGGTGGCATCAACATAGTTTATTAAATAAGTGTTGTCCTACTTTTGGAAAACTTAGCAGGTTCTTCTAATCAGAATATTTGCTGTTTTTAAAATTCCACTTTGTGTGCGCGTCTGTTCTTCTATTTCTTCTATGTCAATAAAGTTAACACCACTTTGAAATAATACAGTGCTGTTATTATAATGAATCAATGGAGTAATGTTGTTTACAGGGTATTTAACCCTAGCAACTGACGTGATCTTCATACACTGTCTCTCTGCAACACCTCTCAGCAGCAACAGTTTTCTGGGCCTCCGCTAAATGTTGTTTTGAAAAGTTTCTATTGTACCCTTTGACTGCCATGAGAATACGTTAGTCTTGTGCCAATACAAATATAATTATATGTGTCATTACTCACAGAACTTTGTCATATTTCGTATTATATAATACGATAAACATAGTGGCCAAGAAGTTAGAATAACCGGCTTGTAACCTCTCGGCCACTCGTCGCTTGAGTTTTGGTTCAAGTCTTGATGGTGCAAGAAATGTTATGCGAACTCCAGTTGTCTTGCTGTCTATCGGTTGATTTATTCCGACTTCACCAATTGTCTTTTATTAACAATAACAATTAAATGTCATCACAGTTATCATGATGTTCATGTATAGTTAGTCAAATTATTTCTTCAAATTTATAATTTGAACATGTTTTCCCAAGGAATACACACGGCACAGAAAGCACACACTTATCAATAATCGTTACAATGAACGTACAATGATATCTTATAGACATACCCATTAATTTAACCTCATAAAAGTATGGGGTTTCGCAAAGTCCATCGGGATTCTGGTATCGTATCTGGTTATGTCGTTGTAAATTCCAAATTTAAGCATATATATAGCTGTTTCCATGGTCTACGATTAGATCAAAATATCTTTGCTTGATGCTCACGATACACGTTAGAATTACCACTAAGTTGAATTATACCTAACATGGATGTCTTTGCTTAGCACGGTTAGTCCTTTAATGGTCACTGTGCCACAGTTTTCATCTGGTTTGCCTATTATCTGAAACATACGAACGCAAAAATATTTTGTTAATATTAAATCAATAGGCATATTTAATAATGCGACTTCTTGGTTACAGCCATGATTTGTTGAGCAGTCTCGGTGACTTTGTGAGTCACAATATGTGTGTTTATAAATGCAAAAATAAATAAATAATGGAAAACAAATATTTCTCTTGCAGCAAAAGAGATTTGTCTTGCGAGCCGCTCTCATACCTTAATTTTACAATAAATTGAACTATGTTGTAATATGTTATTACAGATGGTCCAGAGTCACGCCAGTTCCCATCTCTAGCCTTCTGAAAAAAGGGGCTTAAGTACGCCGGTGCTCGCCCCAAGCAAATCCGAACATATGTACACATGTTTTTTTTTTCCAGTTAGTGTCCGTTTTCTGTAATTTCTGCTGTCCACTTTAAGTACATAATGGTATATAGGGGGTGGGGGAGGGTTTGAGATACTTTAATGTATTTATATCGCAAGGTCGTTACATATACTTCTTTCTCGAAAAAAACATTAAAAACGCCACCTTCCCTTCTAAAAAATCCCCCTCTAATTGACCAGGACAATCTTGACAATTCAATGACATTGATCAAAGCTTCACGATAAAGGTCGTTGTGAAACTGTAGTTCAAGATAATCTTAGTTATTTCTACATCATTTATTTTATTGTATGACATGATATAGGGAACACCAGTTACACATTCATAACGGTTAATTTTGTTTACATTGTCTTTTAGAATCAAATAAAACAATTTATCAAATTCAAAGTGATTATATTATTTAACGAAATGGGTTTTCAAAGTTAATTCTGTGACGTAACGGGGCTCCATAGTAGAAGGCAACGTCATCCCATGATTACAATTTTATTAGTGAAAGTTACATTTTACAATCTAACAACAGTGATTAGAATATATGACAAAGTTCTATGACCATTGCAACATATACCAAACTCCGAAAAGACACAGAACAAAGGTATTTCACATGCAAGCCAAGCGAAAAGTAAGAACAAATTTGTGATGAGTCATTTAACGAAAAGAGCAAACCCGACAGTTACCGCCTTGGAACGATCAGTCGGCAATGTGGACCGACTGAGGTGCTTAAACCGGTTTTATAGAGCTCTAACCTCGCACTTCCTGGAGAGTTTCTCAAATACAAGCAATGAAAAGAAAAACGATCTATTTGAATACAAAATGTCAAAGCGCTGATATTTTCTATAAGCTATGACGAAAGTAGTGACGTCATTGAAAAATAATGTCTACATAGTGTTTAGAAAAGAATATGGTATTATTTCGATTTGAAAAACTACACAAAAATAGTTGACTAAAAAAATGACTTTCTGAATCATCATCAAACATGACCAGCGACGAATAAATGGTTGTAGCATCCTGTTCATGTGAAGATGGAATTGAAGAACCAAAGTCCATTGTCTATCAAAGGAAATACACGTAACAATCCTTAAAGTATGAATTAAATGACAACATAGATTACATGCACGGGGTCATTACCTCTCTATAACGGGTCCACCTCTACTTTCCTCTCCCTAGCTCATCCCAATTCCTTTGTTTTTCTCCCATTCTTCGCTCCTAATATATAATGTCTAAACTAATTGCTCATCCGAACTGAAATCGCATATATTTTTGACGATCGTGTCATTCCTACAGTTCACAACTCATGCTTCCCGCCTATATTTTGACGTATGCATCAATCACGGTCCTGAATCGTGCCTCTTTATTTTCATTTTACTAGTTTCCCTTGCGTCATTGTATATTTCCATGTTTTGATTATTAATCATGTCATTCTTTGTCATTCTTTAAGTTAACTTTTTGCACTTAGTTTAATAAAACGGCACGTTGTCTTTAAATAACCAGTTATAACCAATTATTATTTAACTGAAAACTACTAACACGTTTATTATTTACTTGAATACTAATTAATATGGTCATATTTCAATGCTAAATTATGCCACTTAATTTGGAAATCCCAGAACTACTAACTTTAAGCATAAAAATCAGGATACAAGAAGAGTTAAAGGAGTTCAAAGCGGTCTTGCCACTGTTTGAGGTAAACTTCGCAAATACTACCCACATTTTTATAATGTAAATTATCGTGCCACTATCGATCAAAGCAGTGTAGTATTTAACCCTTACGTATACACACATGCTCTCGCATGCATAATAAGAAGCCATATTAGAAAGCTGAACATAACATGGCTAAAATTGTTCAAATTGTTGCGACTTTATATTTTAAGGCAACGTACTTCTTATTTTTTTTGTTGAAAACAAGAACAAAACAAATTGAAAGAAGAGACCAAAACATTACCAACTGTGGCTAGTCCGCCTTAAAGGGTAAAACGTTTTGATGTGTTTATTTAATAATAAAGAAAACAAAGGTTATGTCTTATTGATGATAACCAGACACTTAATGTATTGTTTTCATGAGGCAGAGTACATGTACAGCGCATTACATTCATACATATAGCGGGTTGGTTGAGAGTACGCACCTTTTTTATAATGTTTGCCTTTGTTGGTTGTTGTTTTATGAACTCTCCAGAAACATCACCCAGTCATACTTATTACTACATGCGTTTTAGCTAACATTTACGATACAAAATATAATGCAAAATATATAAAAATGATTTGCACTTTAAAATACTAATAAAGAAATAAGTAAATTATGGAAATTGAAATGAAAAGACGCAATCGTCTCAAGCATAATCAAGACAGTTGATTGAATAAATAAGAATAAATTATTAAACCAACTTTACTCTTACGTTTATTGCACAAATATAATTTTATTAAATGTTCGTTTGTTCTTTAACTACTGGTTTGAGACACTGCACCATGAACTCCCACATTGTTTATTTATACTTGCACACACTAAAACGACATTTATCAATCAAATATTCTGCTGAGACAAATAAAAGAAAAGTACATAGTATAGCCGTACGTACGATCCAAAAGCATAGACACAAAGTAAACATCCTAAAAGAATCCATTTGCCTTATAAAAATCAATTTTTCATTATAATTATCACATAATTGACCCGACAATGAAATGTTATTGTTCCATTATTTCTTCCTTCACACAAATGAAGGTTTCGATACAACTACTAATCAAGTCCTCAATTCTATCTATTGATAAAATTAACTGTCGAGTTCTCATATTTACAGCCTCAGTCTAATATCCAGTCTGATACAAGTCACTACAAATAGATAAATGGAACCACAAGACGGACTATATGGAAAATTTTAATTGCTGTAAATATCAGCCTAACATAAGAATATTGTCTCTCATGTATATCGTCATTTTTTCAAAACATTGATGCTTGTTCATCTCATTTGCCTAACCGCAAAACCTTGTTCTTATTAAACAGATATAGAATGCCGTCATGAGTGGTGTGTACAGGATGTAGAATTTTTCAATTTTCTCGTCATGAACCAGTATTAACTTTGTTTGCACTACTAACCACGGGGCGCCAGTGGCGTGGTAGTAGAGTCGCCGACTTGTAAATCTTCTGACCGTTTGGCCTCTCACCGCGTGGGTTCGAGTCTCGTTCGGGGCGAAATACTTATGGTAAAAAGGTCTTCCATCTGTTCTGCGGTGCGCGGGTGGTTCTACCCAGACATTTGTTTGGGGTCTTCCTTCATTAAAATAGCTAGATTGCTATAATGATCATGACTGGTCGCTGCGATGTAATTTAGAAACATAAACTGCACATTGCCTACACATGGTGCTTCATACAGCTGCAGATTACAAGATGCAAGAAATATTCATCAACTTAGCAATAGCAATATATCTTCCTCTCTGTCTCTCTGTCTCTCTGTCTCTGTCTCTGTCTCTTTCTCGCTTTCAACTTGTAACTAATTCTATAAAGCAAGGCTTTTTTGCTAAAACCGGAGTACGGACAAAATACTTCCAGAACACAATTCCTTCTGTTCACTTTGGCAAAGGCGTCTGTAAATTTTCGACAATTCTATAAATCCCCTCCTGTAAATTATCGACAATTTACAATACTACTTATTTGGTTCGCACAGTTAAGTAAATATAATGACAAAACATAGGATTGTTGTTACACATATTTAACTTCGAGACATATTTTAATTTATTAAGGCGAATGATTTTGTCTGCTTTTGTTAAACTATAGATTTTTTTCTAAAATGAACATAAGGGTTTTTGTACCGGAGGGATTTTATCATACAACTGCTAAGAAATCTTGCCACCTTTTGTGTTTTTATTTTGCTTCGATACAACTTTAAAAATGACACTTTTGCTGTATTGTTTGTCAGAATCAATCTTTAAGCTGTGACCTCCATTTATTTACGTAATTCACAAAAAATAATCTTAAAATAAATCAACCAAATTCTTGTTCGCATTTTTTCACCATTTTATCCTGACCTGAAAAGGTTAACTTTAACTACACCGAATATCTATTGCGTGCCTTGATTAGGATGCAAGGTAACAAACAATCGTAACACCTTGCCTAATTCAGTTTGCATATGAGCCGATAATTGCGATAGATATAGCATTTGCTCTCAACTCACTAACATGGGAGTTAAAAGCAAATGCTATACACACGGGATGTTGTACTCGTGCCAGAAGGCCTCAGGAGTCTAGCTAGCAGCAGGGTGTCGGAGTGGCCTTAAAGACTTCTCGTATATGACTGTCTGGAGGCCTGAGATACTGGTTATTATCTCTTCGCGGTCTACAAAGTTTCTGCGATCGGGCCATTTCTGAAGAAATATAGTGCAATCAAGTTACTTCTGCTCATCACCACCGACATCAACAACATAATGTATTCTATAATCAAGACGAGCATTATCTTGATGAACATCAGCATGACCACTACTACTATCACGACCATTACGTTCACTGCTAACGACGACAATTGTCACAGATATCATGCTACTAAATCAAAACTTCTCTGTTGCAAAACCAAAAACAAGTTTAACATATAATAGCTTCTGGTAGTTACTTGGTTAAATAAGAAAGAATTGGATGAAAAGTAAAACGTGTTTCCGATTTGCATTGTTGAATTAGGGAAGATAGTTTGCAAGAGATAACAACAACGAAATGTTACATCATTTACACGCTATCCTGGTTGGCACATAATATATAGCTGCGTAGATATAGATAGTGAGTGCCTTACTTAATTGGACCAGATAATTTCCTTAACAATAACTGATACATTATTTATGGTCTTACGTATCACGAGATAACCAGACTCCCATTTCTTATGCATTCAATCCACACAAGGTTTGACAATTGTCTGATATTGCACTAAGCCGTGTTGGTTGCCTTCCGCTCAAAGCCGAAATTAATACACAAAAAGATAAAAAGAATCGGCCAGTTGTGTCTCTTAAACGATAGCTTCCGTATTAAAGACATGTTTCTTATCAGATGTTTTCATCATTTTCTTTTCCGTAATGCCAGTGGCTTTTTATCGACTTGCTTAACGCATCGTCGTCATATAATTTAGAAGAATATTGTACACAATAGGCTACATGCGCAGAAAAACCTAGTAGATTGCATTGGAAGAAAATAGTATCCAATCATATATAGACACATGTTACCAGTGAGGCGGAATTAAATAGTTTTAAAAGCCTACATTGCTTGTTTAACACATACGAGGTGTGGTGTTTCGCTAGAAAAAGGCCTGGGTGCTTAGCTTTTTGTTTAGTCGTTTACATCTTTATATCCTACACGACAATCATGATCGACCGATGTTAAAATTGTGATAATTTGTTATTAAAGACGTCACTTTCTGACCACGCAATTATAGTATGTCATGAAATGCCCGAAGTCTGCTACAGTTTGTATGATTATGGCTGTTGCTTTTTTCTCTTCTCGGAGAAAAATATGAAGATTTCATGAGTATTGTCTTTCATTAAATTTACTTATTTGTTGTTACTTGTACGTGAATTGACTAAAATGAAACATCTACACGACATGCGCATTCGTATTGATTAATGTTCCTTTTCGTTTCGTCAAGTTTGGGCATCTAAGTGTATGTGTAAACGATCATATTTACTTGATAATTTTACTAACCGTAAGCGCAAATCACTACACAACCTTCTGTTTACAAGATCCGAGTCACTGAACGCCCTTTTATGTTACTTAAGTTTACATTTTACCAATATAGCAAAAACTTATAATGTTTTATGTATAAATTTGTCATCTCTCATTTCCTGCTGTAAATTCTTTCTTCGTTTTCAATGAACGCTTTAGGGTGCAAGCGCGAACGCATTTGAGTGCATGTAATATGCTGGTGTGCTTATGTGCTCTTGAGTGTGTGCGTGAGTGTTTATGCGCGTATGCTTGTATGTTAATCCTTTCCGGTGTATTCGTTTTATAAATGTGTTCTTATTTTTCATCAGATTAGTTACGACATGGGCTCTTGAACTTAATAATAAATCAAATATTTTTGTTCCATGTATATAATCAACCATTGACATGTATCTTTTTATAATATATGTGTCTAATCTTTAGTGCTCAAAAGGATATATAGGCCTACATGGACAGAACCTTTAAAGTCATATTACTCGTGCCAAAGGTAATAAAGGTTTGCGAAACATAGATTATAATAACACGTTTTGGAGTAAACTGTGTGCATAATACAGTGATACTGGAGTTACAAAGACATGCTCGCACTCACTTATATGCACATTCGTTCCTTGTGCGCGTTTTGGTGCTAAAATATAGGAAATATAGAATTAAAGTTGAAATAGAAATTTTGAAATTTTGATTTATATTGCGTTATCAACATTTCAAATGAGGTCTGTTTTATATCACAAGTCAATTACTTATTTCAGCCAACCGTTTAAATTAACCTGTTTAGTGGAATAATATAAATACAACAATTTTTATATTGTTGTTTTTTTGAGTGAGGAAAAGCAGAATCATCATATCTTTTTTCTACATTAAAAATATCTTATAAACATATATATGATGTACGACTCTATACGAAAACCAGACTGATGGCATTATGACGTAAAATTGGAAAATCTCGTATTACAATGGCGTCATTTTTATCGAGTTTATTTACTACAACCTTGACTGCATGGCTTGGACGATCGTTTTTAATGCCTTTTGTTATTGTCTCAGAAGAAGGGATAACAGACAAGAAATGAGAAGGAACTAAAAGTATGATTTATTTGTTATATTGTGATTACATATATTTAACATACTTTACATTATACTTTACGAATATGAGTAGAATCAGATTGAATACAAAGATCTAAACACGTGCGAATCAAAGTGTATCATTTAATCGATTCATACAGGTTTATAGAATAAATATGATACTTTATGTCATTTCTATCGCAAGTTATCATTTTAAAAGTAAAAGTTTATGTGAAAAAAATAGGACGCAAATTACTTTTTATAATATCTAGACTAGATTTTGATTTAACCAATGGTTAGGTGACATGTTTGTTCAATTACAACCAATCAACGTGGATATGTAGATTAACGGAAAACATTTGGTATTACAAGCGACATTTGAATCAGTTCAGTTCAGTTTAAATCTAATTGTTATATTGACTTACTAGAAAAATGTTCAATGTCCTGTTTCAACCCTGAATTGTATTACATATAAAGTCGGTCAGTGTCACGTGAACTTCACTATTTATAACTACGCAGGCTAAGTTATTAATTTTACAGTTTGGGTACACTGAACGCTTAACGCCGTGGGCAAGTCGAACGAGATTGTTTTTACATTTATGTATCGTTGGGTTTGTTATTTCGTTTCCAGCAACGGTCCACAATCTGTTTTAGTTAATGTTCTTGTCTATTTTTATGCATTTTATCTGATTTGAAACCATGCCCTGTTGATTTTTAACGAATAACATATTTCATATTTTGGAACGGTTTATTGGGATAACATTTAAGAAAAACAGAAACAGCGACAGCAAACATATTTTGTATCTAAGGAATGTTCATGATAAGTCTAAACTCGTTCACTACATGGGTTATCGTCTCGGTAACGTAGAATATAGTGAGAATACCTGCAATGTGCCAGTAGTTTCACTCCACAAACTCTTATCTGTGGTTTTCGTCTACCTAAAATGTTTGAATGTCAAAACACGCAAAAATGATTGAAATTATCATTTTGTATGTTTTATATATAAAATTTATGTTAATTTTGTATTTGTAGCGAGACTTAAGATTGTATTGGCATTGTCATCTTGCGACTTACTCCAGATGATGATCCGAATGAGTTAATGCTAATCATAAATCCCTAGCAAAGATTCAGGAAGATAGAAAGGCCATCCGTGTTTCAATCTGTTTCAAGTGTCGTTAGGAAACAAATTTTAACGTTTTCAGATGACATTTGGATTGTAGTTAAATCCCCATATTGCTTTAAATTGTAGGTAAAACGGTGCCATAATATTTATTCTGTCAAAGTGACAGATGCCATTGCACAAGCACTTCAAAGAGTTTTTGAAAAATCTTGATTGAAAAAATGTGGAAGATATACAGGTATTTTCCGATAGGTTTGTGGGGTTTAGAAATTGGATGAAATGATAGAAAAATCTGAAATCATCAAAAAGCTTTAGATGAATACGCCAAATTATTTCCACCAAAAGCCAGCATGGAAATAGTGTCTGTTTCTATTAAAAGTTTACGCATTTTGAACTTACAAATCTTTTAAATGCTTGGCTTGAAAATTTAGTTAATGCCCAAAACCTTCTATACATAATTGGATACTCTGTGCGAGAAATTTACAAAAGCTTTGGTACAATTTGTTTTTTTTTAATAATAAGTTAATTAGATTCTTTGAGAATGGTTTTAATGGCAATGACAGAAAAATAAATGTACTTAATGCACATCTTGCAACTGTTATCATGCTATAGGCATATGGAGTGCAACTTGATAAAACAGATTTCGTTTACGACTTGCCTTAAATGAAAGAAAGAAATGACGCGACTTCTCACGATGTAATTGGAAAAATCACAGTCAAGGATTAGAAAAATTATAGATGCTGTTTTTGTAAAGTCGAAGGCTACAATGTCACAAAATCAAATATCTGCAGAAATATTAACGTTTAAACTAGAACGCTTTTGGCCTATGGAGGATTGTGATCCAAAGTCAGGAAACATATTAGGCAAAGGTTGGAAAATGCATTTCCAAGTCAAAATAGAAGATAAAAAACGTGGGATGTCTCTGGGATACGGAACCTTTCGTTCCATTATTGCACGAATGAATTGTTTAAATCAACTAATAAACAAATCAGATAAGAAAATCGTTGTTTTTTTAACAATGTAAAGCTTCATGAGATCCTAGGGACATAATTAGCGAACTTGATGTAAAGAAAACAATATAATATGAAAACATTATTTTCAAATAACTTATCATTCCAACAAAAATGCTTATCGGAGATTTTTTTTTTGGCAGAAAATGAACGTAAGAATATAATTTGACTTGAATCTTCAAGTGAGTCATTTAGTAGGACTAAAACCCAACATTAAGTTACAACAACACATGCAATATTAACTGATTTGGAAGAGGAGTCATACCTTGATATATTGCTACCCTTATCAGATAGTCAACCGCTAAAACAGTTTGTATTAGAATAAACGTTCCTACTTAAACTATACATCCTCGAGTTCAATGTATTGGACCTTCAAATGAGGTAATGGGTTGAGAACTATCAAAGGTTAACGGAGTTTTTCACGCTTGCGACAAGAGCTGACAACATTTGTTTAGTAGCTTCTAGTAAAAGAGCAATAACACTGCATTTACTACTGTGAGTAATGGACATGGACATTCGCGACGCTGAAGAGAGTATACGTGAGGAGAAAATAATTGAGCCTTATTCCGCTTGTGACTTAATAGTACATGTTTTGTATAATTGATCCATCGAAAACATCGTACACGTTTCTGGTAATATCAACACAGACATGTTGTCTTCTTCGCTACATCCAGTGGAATTTAGGTCATCTGGAAATGTCGACAAATTGTACTTAAAATACTGTTATTGTTTTTGTTAACTTAAACGTTTAAGAAAACAGACTAAAGTCCCATTTGCCTTTCGATTAATCTGTATCACCACTCTGATGAAATATCTACATAAAATTATTGATCGTTTCTTAGTGGAAAGATACCCCCACCGCCCCCGACCCGACCCCTTAACAAAATAGCTCTTCACAATTGACTTTCCAAAGTCGATTTGCTTTTCTTCGATATAGGATGATGCTAATAATGCTCATTGTTTTAAGAACACAAATTCGAATTTATTTAACGCAAAACGTTTATACTCAAACAAACAAGGAAACTGAATAGTGTCTGTAATAATTTTTATAATCCGAATGTTGATTTAATGATGAGAAACTCCTTCTTACTTAAACATCTTAAAATGGAACCTTTGCCATCTTCGATTAATATTTCTATGAATCACCATCTAACGGATGCAATATTTATATTTAATGTTGTGTTGTATGTCCTATATGATATATCCAGTTGCGATGTTGTTTATTCACGTTCTATGTACATGCACCTGTACGTCATACTTATTTGCCATTTGCCGAATTACCCCTTGTTGACGTAATCATTTCAATAAATGTGAAGCACCGAATTTGTGGATTTCTAAACCCTATGTAGCTACGCTGAACTCTTAACTCTGAAATGAAAACTTCAAAGAATCTTCTTAAAACAAATATTGGGGCGTTGGTGAGGCTTTACTTAACACAGACAATTAATACATCGTTAAAGAACATACGCCTGTTAGAACCAAGACAAAAACAAAGTAAATAGTTATTAACACAGTTTTGTACACTGTTTCTACATTTTAATATTTGTCATTCACCTAAATTTCACTCATTTGCATGGTAGCCTGATATGACCTGCACTCCTCAGTTGCTTTAAAATCGATCAAACCGGTTAGATAATAACGACGTGAATGTTCTGCGTTGTCACATTTGAAAAGGGATGACATATTGTTAAATTGGTAATGTTTGATTCATTATACACAACCGTTTTGTTTCGGGAATTATTTCTGGGTGTTAGGGCTTCATATCACACCCCCACCATTTCCCTTTTGAGAAATACCAATAAGAGTCACGTTGATATTCATTCGGCCTGATCTTGCGTCATCGTTTATATTCAAGTCAATTGTAGGGTAGCTTACTCCGAAAAGAGCGTCATTAAGCATCATTGTCACATGCCCAATATTCCCGGTAAGTCTTATAACAACTTACTGACGTTACCACGTGTTTATTCTGCCATGTATACACAGTTACCCACATGAACCAGGTCCGGTTAACGATGATCAATCACGTCAGCAACTGGCCTCGCTAGCCATCCTAAATGTCAGAATTGTCAGGAATATGTGTTCATAATACATGCCAGGACGACGCTTAACCGAAATAAATGTTTAAATGTCAAGCTTATATGTACACGACGCTGTTTGACAGTTTGTTAATCATATTCAGATACCCGTTTTAAAATATAGTTTATTGTCGAATGCCCTACGTGACTGTCTACTACTTCTGGTATAGTTCTATGTTCACGGCACCATCTCTGAACAGCAAATCGTCTTGTATTCACAGGCATTAATGCAAATTTATCAAAGTATAGCAATAACTAAAAGAGAAATCCGAACAATTTTCAGATCAATTATTAGAGTTATAATGAATATGTTTTTTTCCAAACGTCTTATCATATCAATTTTCTGGCTTTAGATGGTTTTCTTTTTCTAGGTTCGTTTCCCAACCGTGTCCTTTGTAACATATTCATATCATTCCGTCCTGACATTTTCCGAGCTATTTTCCTCCAAAATTTTACAACAGCTTCTCGTTTTTCTTGCCGTTTGCGGATATCCTTCACGCATAGACTACTGCGATGCGTTAAGATCTATTGGTTATTTTCACATTTATGTTGCGGTTTAACATTGTTTCAATGATTCCTACTACCAGAGCACTTATTCTACCCGGAATGCTGACCGTAGGAAGGGATTATTATCATTTGAAGGAGCAAATTGACTAAGAATATATATATGTTTATGTTTAAACACACACACACACACACACACATAGATAGAGATAGAGAGATCTATAGATAGATCTATAGATAGATGGATGGATGGATGGATGGATGTATGGATAGATAGATAGATAGATAGATAGATAGATAGATAGATAGATAGATAGATAGATAGATAGATAGATAGATAGATAGATAGATAGATAGATAGATAGATAGATAGATAGATAGATAGATAGATAGATAGATAGATAGATAGATAGATAGATAGATAGAAAAAATATCAAATTCGGGAGACACCTTTGTTGAAGTTGTTACTTTTTTAGATTTCGACTTTACTTTAGTTTTGTTGAAATGCCGCGTGTTGATAACCGTATAAATACAAATACATGGGTGCAACGTCTTACTGTCACAAAACATCGGATATTATAGTATTAAACGCATATTTATTTTGAGAATTAAACATCTCGGACTAAAAGTGCCATAAAATACCAATATATTATAAAACACATTAATTTATATGCTGCAACAACGTAAGGTTTAAAGATACACTAAAATCATAAGGTAACTTGAAATGTTTGCATATTTTAAAACCAAACATGTTTCCTATGAAAATAACTTAATATACATACATACATGTATACATAATTTATTGACAGATCGATCGAGTTTGGCCTTTACAAAGTAGAGATCATGGTAAAGATGCATTTACAAATATAAACATATAACGAAGAATAGAAAAAAAGAGAAAAGAAACAGTTATTAATGACAGGGTATTACTAGACTTTTACCAAAACAAGACATATAATTAGCCGTTGCAACATGTATTATAAATAAGAATATATGACACAGTCCTATGAGTATTGCAACATAAACCAAACTCTGAAAAGGCAAAGAACAAAGGTATTTCACATGCAAGCCAAGCGAAAATTAAGAACAAATTTGTGATGTGATCATTTAATGAAAAGAGCAAACCCGAAAATTACCGCCTTTGAACGGTCAGTCGGCAATATGGACCGACTGGGGTGCTTAAACCGGTTTTACAGAGCTCTAACCTCGACTCGCACTTCCTGACGAGTTTTTCAAATGCAAGCAATGAAAAGAAAAACGATCTTGTTGAATACAAAATGTTAAAGCGCTGATATTTTCTATAAGTTATGACGAAAGTAGTGACGTCATTGAAAAAAATGTCCTCGTAGTGTTAAATAATATGGTTTTTTTTCGATTTGAAAATCTACACAAAAATGGTTGACTACAAATGAAAATAACTTTCTGAATCATAGACAAAAACACGACCAGAGACGAATAAATGGTTGTAGCATCCTGTTCATGTAAAGATGGAATTGAAGAACCAAAGTCCAATGTCCATCAAAGTAAATATACGTAACAATCCTTATAGGATGAATTAAATGACAACATAGATTACATGCACAGGGAGATTTTTTACGACCGCCACACTGCACAAGTAACATTGTTGTTTAACAACAATGTACTAAAGCTGTATAGGGAAAATTATTTCTAATTTTAACATCATACATCAAGAATCTTGATATACCATCGACAGACATTAGCAATTTTAATTTATTTGTATGGGGCATTATATTTATAATTTTATTTATATAAGGCCATGGTGTAAGGCCAAAATATTAAATTCTAATGTCATTATATTTGGGACAACACATAAGAAAATGATATTCTGGTTCGATTTGTTTCATGTTGCATAGTTTACAAATGTTTTTTCACGAGAAACGTTGTTGAACCTACCAGTTTCTATTTCTAAAAAAAAATGTAAGCTAAGTCTGAACCAACAGAGTTACTTACGCAATTTTTCATTTTAATAGATACTCATCAAAACAGAAATCACCTTTATATTTTGTATAATATAGACATCTTGGACTATTTGAAATAGAAGCTCTCCAATCATGAATATATTAGTCACGCAATGTTTTTCTTAATAACATAAATGTGTAAGAAACGTGTAAAGGATGAGTTACAGTATGGGATGGATGGGATGGGATTTTTGCTGATACTGTGCAACGACATTTCTATCATTATAGCACATGGGGCACTTATGAGGTACCCAGGGACTGAACCCGGCCGGTCTCATTATACTGAACCAACGAGTCGGGCGTAATTATGTCCCCTTAGCCCCGAGCGTTAGGAAGGAAGCCACTACTACCAACTTTAAAGTCTTTGGTTTGACCCGGCCGGGGTTCGAACCCACGACCTCCCGATTCGCATGTCGACGCTCTGCCACCTGAGTTTCAGTATGAAAATTCTAGGTGACCTATGATAGAGTGTATCTTAGTAGACCAACAGCTACCTGAAACTAACTTATGCAAATCAACATAAAAAGAGCATACAGGGTATATGTTTTCACTGTTGAGTATTTTTTAGCCAAACTTTTATTGCCCTTTTGTTTCAAATAAGACTCATGGGGAAATACCCGAGCTCACCATATATTACAGAGGTATTTGTCTTTTTACTCCAATAAGAATATATGACAAAGTCCTATGAGTATTGCAACATATACCAAACTCCGAAAAGGCACAGAACAAAGGTATTTCACATACATGCCAAGCGAAAAGTAAGAACAAGTTTGTGATGAGTCATTTAAGGAAAAGAGCAAACCCGACAGTTACCGCCTTGGAACGGTCAGTCGGCAATATGGACCGACTGGGGTGCTTAAACCGGTTTTACAGAGCTCTAACCTCGCACTTCCTGACGAGTTTCTCAAGTACATATTTACAGAAGCGAAGATGTAGATACATACCTCTTAGTTATGTAAGAGTATTGGTGCAATCAAAGTATTGAATATTTTAAACTTTTTTTTGATGTCAACGTTTAATTTATCAAAAAGATAAAGCATACTATTATAAGCTCCAAGTGCTTGATCTTTAAGTGACTCGATAGCAAGTGATAATGTGCCAGTATATTTAAATTTTATGACAAAGGAATTAAATCCCAATCGTTTCAATTGTTTCATTGTTCATGTATATAACTATAACTAGTTTTCATTTATTTCCTTTCAAAAACACATATTTTGGTTTTCTTTACGGTAATTTTCAAACCTAATTTACATAAATAATCAGAAATATTATAGAAATGCTTTTTTAGACTGTCGTGACTTGTAGTAAAAACAACAATATCATCAGCAAAAAAATAATAAGATATATACTTATTAAATCAATATCACGATCAGTCAAAGTATTTAAGTCAATACAGGACTTTATATCGTTGATGAACCATAAACATAATATTGGCGACAAAGGTTCACCTTGTTCCATGCCAATGTACACATTAAAGAACTCAGACATACAAGAAGGATTGCTCATAGAGGCATTTCTGTTACGTTATTTAAGACATAACTTTACAACTCTATACCAATTTTCAACTAACAAATTCACTCCAGAGGGCGTCGTGAATAATTGTATGAAACGCAAGCTCATAATCAATGAACGCACACCATAATTCACCTTGTTTTGACAATACCTTTTGTATAATAGTGTTTAGTATAAACACGTCATCAGCTGTCGATCGCTTATCCCAAAATCCAAATTGCGATTGTGAAATACGCATTTATGTTCTATTACTTATTAAGTCTGTTGCGCAGAGTTATGGAGACTATTTTTTAAGTTATTTGTTATAGTTATTCTGTATAGTAATCTGTACTTTTCCTATCATTTTTTCTGTGTAAAGGGACTATTATGCCTCTAGCCCATGATTCAGGGAACGTGCCCTTGTAAAAATTACATTAAATATCGTACATAAAAATAGCGAGATGAAGTCCTTAGCATCAATGAAACAATCTGCGGCTATACTTTCAAGATCACTGCTCTTGTTGCGTTTCAAGCATGTTATCGTTTCTGTAATGACAGTCAATGGTATATCAAGCTCGTCTAAATACAGTGTTTCCTCCCGAAATGTGTTTTATTGAACATGACAAAACTGAGACATGCCATATTACCCATTTTAGAGAAATATTTAAAAAATGTTTTGAGAAAAATATCGGCAATATTATTAATATTGTTTCTTTTGTATTTATTTATATACACAAAAAATTGCCTTGGAGAGTGTTTTCCATTTGTCCATATATTTGTTTTGCTTGTTTTTTTATGTTTGTGTATCTAGTTTTACTTTCGAAAAATATTCTGCTACTTTAACTAAGCTGCTTCTCTTAGCATTTAGAAATTCATTTTGCTTCTCGACATTTATTATTGATATAAATATTCGATATTGGATATAAATATATTGGATATACTGAAAGATGACAAAGCCTTGCGAATATCATGTCCCATTTAATTATAATCAGAACAATATCTATTAACCAACACCATAAGAAAGGAAAAGAAAAGTGACGATTATTATCTGTATTATAGTATGGTAACATATGTATATAATGATGTTATTGGTTTAAATCGTAACAAGGCATTATAACAAAATAAGTACGGGTTGAGTTTATCGACTTAAGTTCATATAATATATGCTTGTAGTTTTCTTTTTATATTAAAATCTTGTAACATTACTAATTGCTGATATGGATTTTTTATTATATAAAGTCTGTATTCTCTTACTTTATTACAGAACTGGTGGTTTTTACTATATTCTGGTTGACGGAGATAAAACTTGAAAGAATCTCTGCTTAAAAAGAAAATATGCATATGTTAAAGAAACATAAATATGTAAAAAGATTATGTTATTACAGAAAAGTTAGAAACAAAATAAACATTTAAAATTTAACAATAAAATTAAGTAATAACAACATTTTAAAAAACGACAATTTATACACGTATAAAAATAAAATCAAACATAAATACCTTTTACATTACTTAGCTAAACAAATACAGTCAGAATGTGGTAAAATATCGTTATGTCGTGTTTTGATATGTAACCAGTCTTCAAAACATCAACAATTGTACACTATTCGTGTAAGGACTAAGCTGAAGACGCAGCTTCAACATGTGTATTTTTAAATTTGAATAGTGTCAACAATTGTGTTTGGCGTTTTACATAAACATTATCGATGCATTTAAATTGTTTTCTATGTTAATAATGCAGTTGAAATGTGTTGCTGTTACTTTAAATACTACTATAAACTTATCTAATAGATAATAACATATATTTTTTTTCAAAAATCCGATTATGATTGTGTAAAGCAATACAGAAATTATATATATAATATAGAAATAAGGACAAATGGCCACTTTAAAGTGAACAATAACAATTATATACAATTTGCATGATTTCATTTGCATAGCTACCTATTTTAGGCACTAATATTTGTCAAATGTTAACTGTATTTAGTACTTTAAGCTAATAACACTTTGCTATAGAGCACTCTTTTCTTTGATCTGTGAACTTGTAACTGTCCAATGTACATACAAGTTGTATACGTTTCTTAATAAATGACGTCCTGATTTACGCAGATTATATATATTCCTAATGATGTTTAAGGTTTGTCATACTCTCTCAACCCTCCATCATTATGGTTTCTGGAACAGACAAGGACATAAAATAATGTGGTAAATGAAAAACATAAATATATACATCCATCCATAGTTGAAAACATGCAATAATGCAATTGTTTGTTTAATATTTAGCTTAAAACATTTAAATGGGATTTAAGCGGTTTGGAACATAATGCGTTTAAAACATAATAAAAGATGTCAATCTGCTTCTTCAAGATTTTACCTTATCCATTTCCCGCGTTTTGCTTACCGAAAATAAGTTGTTAGGTGCATATTCTGGTAACGGCCTCCGGATTTTTAACCTGCAAAAATAATAAAAGCCGGAATCATTAAGTATTAATTCGAGACAACTTAATAATACAAATCTCTCCGGAATATGTAATCATACTGTTCTCATTTAGGCAGTATATACCTTAATATCAATAAGGTATTATCTCAGCACTATTTCAAACTTAGAATAGTAATGACTTCTTCATGTTTAACATTCTGTGAAGTGTTCTCTTTTTTCATTAAACGCAATGAAAGTGACAAACCATATTATTTGTTTTATCAAAAGAGTAATTTATGAACAAAATATTTAGCTCTAAATCATAGTAATGATAGTGTATTTCTAATTATCACAAATTTATTTTGTCTTTATTAACACAAGCGACATCAAGTAAACATACTTTCTCATTTGGTCTTAGAAAGTTAAAGAAGAAGTACTAGGAAAATTTGGAGGTTACTCTGACGTAGATATTGAGATTAGCAGTGCCATTTCGTTGGATTACAAGTTTATAATACAAATATTATGGTAATTAATATTGCAGGATATACGAATTGTAACGGGATTAATCAAGCTCTTAAAACTTACAGTTAGGTTTAAATTACATGAAATAATTGCAGTGTTGGTAGCAACAACTGTTAGGACTAAAGGAAATGTTAAAGCCGCAAGATTAAGAATATTAAATGCGTTTGATAATGATGTATACATATATTAGCAATGTTATTTGGTTAATGGCAATACTTTAATAGGATATGACAATTATGTTAATGTAAAAAGTTGCAATGTGGTTTAATCATTATAGTTTAAGACAAGATTTACGATGATAATCTTGGCCAACGTATGGATCGAGGGTATCCCTTAGTCTTTTCTGATACTGCTGTCTGCGTAGGTTCTCAGGTGAGTATATGGAAGAACAGTCTTCTTGCCATAGTTTGGGACCATACTTGGGACCAGATCGCCATGAGGTGTTAATCCTAGTCGGAATTACCCCGGGTATGAAACCTTGGTTAAACGCATCCCTTCTATGAAAGAAACAATAATACATAATGGTAAGCTTAACAAACATGGAAATGCACCCATAAGGTGTTCATGCCACACAACTCTTCTGAACAGTAAAATAAGTACAAGTAAAAATGAACTTGTGGAAATACTTGTCACTTTAAGCGTTTGTACTCAAGATAAAAGATTTTCATATCCGATTTTTGCCATATATTATAATGTTTCGTAATTATACAAAGCTGCTTTAAAACCTATTTATTAATTAATTATCTATTGTTCTATGAAGTTTTGTTGACGTGCTGAAGATTATTTGCAATGGTAATTAGGTGATGCAATAAGTGAAAACATGGTAATAAGAACAACCGAATGTTGCTAATTTCACCAATTGTAACTTATTTGTTAAGCCAGTGGTAACCATATAAGGTTATTGCTTAGATCGCAGCAAGATAAGCTAATCCGGATTTGGTTTTAACATGAGATTGCTGACCTGGATATTATTTACCTAACGCTAGCTTGTTTTATTGAGTCGTAAAGGTAAAATACCGGTTTTCAAAAAAATATGCAAAGCTCTGCCAATAAATATCATTTTGCATTTAGACAAAGATCAATTATTTTTTTAAACATATCTGCCATGTATTTGCTCTATCCAAATATAATAAACTATAATATGTACCTCATATGACCAAGGAAGTGACCCATGTTTCAGTGCAAATGTTTCCTTAACTGTGAGTTTCACTGAGTATGTGTTGAAGGCAGGGCCTTGAAATAAGGGATACAATGTCTGCTTAAATAAACCTTAAGCTACACTTCAAGCTAATGTCCTGATGATAAAACTTACCTCTCAGAGATGTCTGAGCTGCTATTTCCTCGCTTCTTGCGGGAACGTCTGCAGCAATACGTTATTGCGATAGACATTGTCACCAGGTAAATCAACCCCAGAGGTATACCGACTCCTAATCCTATCACTAGATCAAAGTTATCCTTACTAGGTATGGGTCTGGAAATATACAAATATTGATATTATGAAGCAGAGGACATTGAAGGTAAACAACCCCAAAGGTATACCGACTCCCGGTCCTTAAAGCCAGAGTAATCCTTACTAGGTAGAGGTCTGAAAATTGAATAATGCTTATAATGTGAAACACATGACCTTGAAGGCAATTAGACACAAGCTAAACAAACCCACATTCTACCACAAGACTTAAATTCATTACACTCAATTTGAAGGGGTCTGTAAATACTGTCTATTATTATTATTATTATTATTATTATTATTATTATTATTATTATTATTATTATTATTATTATATATTGTTATCTTTTAACTATTCATTAAAACTAAATTTCGGTAACTTTCCATTTAACATTCCTTCTTTACCAATTATATCTAGTATCCTTATACATTGCTTGGAACTAAACCTTAAACAATTATAAGTGATCATAGATTTGAATGAGATCACTAACTTCCGCATTACCAGTTTGACACTGGCCATGGCCAGAGCCAACCATTAGATAAATTCTTAAACCGCTGACCAATTTCCGGTTAGTAAACGTTGCAATAAATTATACTTACCACATGGTTATGTGTGTACACGTACCTTATCATATGTTTTTATGATATGTTTGTTGCTGTAATAGGACAGACGTTACTTGAGGAATGTCACGGTATAAGAGCAATCGCTGTTTGACTAATTTTTTAACCACCATCGGTAATACTCATTAGCTGACACAGAGGTCCCGTAGGGCGAAAAGTACCCCCCCCCCCCCCCCTCATATATAAATAAAATATTAAACATAACATACTGGCAGACAGGTTTACTGTTGATAATCTGGCACGGCCAATCCGGGAGACAAGGACGGGCTGCCTCGAAATATTGGCACTTCTGCGAGTCTGTGTCGGGTCTCACTGAAACATATACGCTCAGGTCATTGATAGGTGATGAAGTCCCAACATGTGTTTGATTCATACAATTATGACATAGCACACAATGCTGAGCATTGGTTTTTTTTTGTGCAAAAGTATTATTGTCAAAATAATTAAAATAAACAAGGCATTTCATGAAGTGATAACACCTCAACATGGGGTTCGCGTCTAAAGATAAATTAATCTAGCAGCATTTCTACTTGTTCAGATTTACGTACAAACAATAGCTTTGTCTATGTATGTGTCTAGTACGCTTATGAACAGTGCAAGCGGTTTTCGACCGTACAGCTTCCTGCGTCTATTTTGTTTTTGGATAGTGTATTTTCTTGCAAAGCATGTGTAAAGCATATTTGGCCTTATTTAGGCAATTTTAGGTCGGGTCTAGATAATATATTAATGAAATATTATACGCTAAACTATATTATATCTAATAAAATAGGATATACTCTGTAAATACGTCAAAATAGGTAAAATTATCTATATATATTTCTCATAACCTGTTCGGATCACTACGTTAAGTCTCACATTGAATAGGTTTTAATCTGATTTATTTCATTTTCCGGTAAGGTAGATTTAATTATTTTTAAATTATTGTAAAGCAAACCAAGATAGATTTTAAAAAGTAAAACAGAAGAACCCTTTTGGTTTGATGTAATAGAGATAATGTATTATTCTTGTGAGATTTAAATAAACCGTACCTTCTTTGCCTCCTATACTGATCACTTGGAGCGTTAAAGTCTGGTCATCCACGACAAAACCTGACGTATTGTCGGATAGATTTACCGACGTCTCAACGAACTGGTCGATACTTACTGGATCGTCATTCATTATTAACAATATGTCAGCATATATGCTTCCAAATCTAGCATAAAAAATAAATGAACAATTAAAGAAGGCGACAAAAATACCGTTTACATATATACTATGCAATGTATAGGTTATTCCACATTTTTTCTATTGATAATTTATCTCCTTGGTAGATTTTTATTAAATATGCATAAACTTATTTATTTGTTCATTATTAACTTGTCTATCTGCTGCATTTTTGGTGATTTTAGTACTTCAGCAGACTAAAAACCATTGTTTTACTGTTTTAAAACAGTTTTATTCCTTAATGTAACTACACCGGCATTTTAACTACATACCGACAAGAACTAAATGAACTAGTTAAAACAAACATGAAACCTGTCTGTTTTCATGCTAAACATTAATTTAGGCAGACGGCCTTTAAGATTGTATTGGCTAAATTTATCATTTCGGCTAAAATCTTGATACACTGGCACCAGAGACACTGTTTTGCCTATTTACACGTTCCAGTAGATATGTTGATACACATAGACACGATTCTTTCCGACGCAAACTGTTATGCTACAATGAATACTAAAATGTAGTTTCTTTGAAACACTAAGGATTTTTACTTTATTTTATTTCATGTAACTGTACGTCAACTTTGGGGAATAACTTACGTGATATTTGAAGCAAATACTCCAATGAGGTTAGCGTTCATCTTCTTTTTGTACAAATTGGAGATCTACGTGTATAAATAATACATACGTAATATTCTTGGGAAATAAATAATATAGTATAACACATATTTAATCAAACATCTTGATATAATTATCACATTCTTGCAGTGTGCATTTCATCTCTATTTGAGTTTAATCAATAATCAAACAATCAAACGAATTGTGATATAAGAAAAGTCTTACAAAATGTTACATAACAGCTTTTAGGATTTTTCAATTCTGAAACACAGCAGACCTGAAATAGTTTATGATGAAAATACATGCTTGTCATTCGGCCAGTCTTACATCAAGATATCGTTTTAACCACTGCTGGATGTTTTGTTTGTATGATACATCGTTAAAAGCAGAATTGTACGTACACTATATATGCAATGTCATTTATTATAAACTGCTACAGAAACTACATTACTTTAAATGTTACAACTGCTGATAGCGGGATTTCAACCGCCTTACAAATTGTAGCTGCAATGTATAAAATGGTATAAAATATAATTTAAGATATTTCACCTTAATTAAAGTAATTACTTACGCCATTTTCTATCTCTTTTTTGTAGTAGTTATATGTGGCCGACACGCTGAGGTTTCTAAACAGAGTGTTGAAGTAGTTGAGACGGACAGACAGCTTCACTAGAATCTGCTGACCTGTTATCATTTCAAGAACGTTGGTGATAACATACCTTTAAAGATGGATATGCATTTATTTATTTATTGAAATATAAATTGCACTGACACAAAATGATGACAATGGCAAGTATGAAGACATGCATCTTTGTGTTTTGAAGAAGACAATACAGCTAATGTCTAGGTTTAATCACTAATAATTGGCAGGTATGCTTGACTTTATATTCTCTTAAAGTTTTGGCGCTGACAGAACATCGGACTCATCCAGTGAAAATCGAGATACATTTGGGCAACTTTAAAGTTAAGTAAAAAGGTGTAATTGTATTTAAAGTTTCGAATCATCCAATGATTTTTACTTAGACTACAGATTCCCATATTAGTACATTTCTTTTGCAAAACACAGTTTCAGAGATTTCGCTTCTAATATATTGAACAATTGTTGTCAATTTCCATTGCTAAAAAATGATACACATAGTTATTTAAGCTCTAAATGCAAATTACATATATATTGGTTCTCAGTGCCACTATAAAAGAAAATAAAACACATATGTTTTATTTGAACTCCAAAAAAGTTTGTATATGCCTAATGGTTCTCATTCTCATTCTAAAAGAAAGTTTGAAAACATGCTCATTGTTGTTGCTGCTCTAAGATAATATTGAAACTCTTCTTCGTTTTAATTACGGTTGTAACATATGTTTTTCTTGTTAACGAATTCATTTTA
>CM017560.1:25753076-25790576 GCA_007844125.1 Sinonovacula constricta
GTTGTTGCCAAATTGGCCGTCATCGCATTCTGCAATACATCAACGGATATTAACTTATGCGCTATATATCGGAGTTAGTAAACTTTCTAATCAATAGACAAACCATTATATCTTTGTTAAAATATGATCCAACTCGCGAATATATATTCCTTCAAATACTACTGGAGACTAAACAACAAAGGATCGCAGATAAGGCGCAGGCATCAAGTCCAGGCAACACATTACGGTCACCGCAAAGCTAGCTTAGCCAACAGATTCAGTTGCAACAGCAAAACGCCAATAAACTTGGAAAACACTTCATGTCTGTAAAAAATAACTTTGTACAGTATACAGGACAAATTGTGAAGGCTTCCGTACCTTTCTCGATTTATGTATTAAGAGTAGGCAGGGTATATGATTTAAGAATATGTGAAAACGAACTCAAAGTAAGATGTAATTTAGCTTTGTACTTTCTGAGTATCATTGTTATGAAATAGTCACTAAAACTAACTCTGCTGAACAGATAGGCTGTATGAGGGAATGAAGTTTACCAATAGGATCATATGAAGTTTACACATCAATAAATAACAAAAATTACATGCATTAAATCATAGGACCATAATTTACCTGAGCAAGTATGAAAGTCAGTGTCTAGTCGATAACCTGGTATAGTGCAAATACATTCATAACTGCCTGCAAGTTACGTGCAGTTGTGACTGCAGGGATTGTTGTCGCACTCAAGAATGTCTGAAAGAGATAAAAAACAAACATATAAAGCTGATAACAACTTAGATTTTTGTATATGCAATATTTTATTAATAGCGTTTTTAATAGACTTAGAAGAATGACATATCATGTTAATGATGCAACAAGCTATGACGTAAGAGGTAAAACATCATCTCTTGCAATGTCTTTATGCTTACTATTTTGTTGTCTCAATTTATTGTCATATTTTCATTTTCTCTATTTTCTTTTGTTTTTGTTCTGGCACCTTTTGTGTGGTATGTCTAGACTGAGGTCTTTGTCACATTAACATTTTACTTGTGGCTGTACATTTTCTTAGTATATGTTTTAATATTTGTTGAAGTTCATGCGACCTTGTTGTACTGTCGAACTCCTGTGCCTCGACCCCAAAAGATATACCTTGATATTTACCTGTACAATTTGTATTGGAGTTAGGTTCAAACGTGTATCCTTTCTTACAATTGCACGTCTCTTCATTGTTGACGACACTACAAACTGCATTCGTTCCGCAAATGGTGCTATTTGTACAGGCGACTATAGCTGTAATTTCAAGAAAACAAATACCAAGAACGTTGTTAAACTATGCTGGTCACAGATTTCTATTGTTTCACCCATATTAGTCTTGGTCTTTATTATTGTCATATTAACCTGCTATTTCTTTTGCTAGTAATCTTTTCTTTATTATAGACTTCTATTTTTAAATTTCAGAATACATGTATATCTATGTACCGAACGACACATAGAGTCGCATGATTTACATGTCAGTGAGATTGGCTTGACTTGCCATGAAATAAATTGTTAACTACTTCTTTCAATGAAAGATTTATAAATCGCTTTTCGGAATATTGTATCGTAATCCCGCCTGATGAAATGAAAAATCATTGAACCTATTGACCTTAATAGCAATAAAACTTCACGTTTTCATAAAGAAGCTATATGCTAAATTTGGAAGTTTTTAGTGCTTATAAAAGATATTAAACCTATTTATTATAAAATATACATAATTTTCAGTGTTCGACTAAAACGAATTTTAATCAAGTTTAATATTCAATCAAATATCAATCACATTTCATTAGGACGCTACCAGGTACCAAGAAAATATCAATTCTCTTAAAATTGTATCATTCCTTCAGAAGTTTTTCAAGCAAAGAAAAGTCTATGCAGAGCATCAAAGTCGCTGGAAAAAAATCCAGAAAGCAACGCATGTTTAGTATTTAGCACCACATCATATGTTATTGTGGAATAAATATGTTTCAAAAAAATTATAGTGCTATCTGAGTAAGTTTGTAAGTGCAGATGACACTTTAAGTCATAGGACAACACAACAACATATGTAAGTAACACCTACTCAACAAAAGTCGTACGAAGTTTATAAACAAATAATCGTGGTACATGTGTACAATGTTACCAACATACGCGCGAGAAATCTTTACAATACACAACAAATCTATTGAATTTATATGACCTATTTATGTTGCACTATGTCCCTAAATGTAATGTTCTTTAACAAAAAAGTAAAACCATGAAGTAATCTTGAATACCGAGCAAATATTGCACTTATGCCTTTTAAAGTGCTCGAGCAAGTTTGTTTGAATTTAGTACAGTCTGTCTAAATCAACAACAAATACACCAGCAATTGTTGTAATATTCAACGAGCTGTTACTTCGCTATACATCCAACCATCTCCAAAGCGTTTGGTTGGGTTGTTAAAAAGACCTAAACTGCGATTATGTATTATTTTAAACAAATCAAATTTGATTTAAGAAGAAATGCTTATTTATGAATAAGGCACTAATGAGATTGTGGTCGAATTAGTGCAGTTCTGCAATAAGATAATAATAATAGTACAGGTTTACTTGTTACCTTTTCATAGTTCCTACATTTACTTTTTTGTATGTAGCATTTCTTTAGAAGACACGACAAGAAACAGAACTTTAATATAAATGTAATAATGTTTTCTCGACGACCTTATAAAGGGAACTTTTACGTCGACCTGGACAACCCCTAATGTATTGCCAAGCATGTTCCTCAAGAATACCACATTTTGTTACAGTATTTCTATTAACAAATGATATTAAATGTAACACTAGTGGTTTTGCGTTTACCTAATTGATCGCAAAAGCAATATTTAACTCTCTCTCTCTCTCTCTTTCTCTCTCTCTCTCTCTCTCTTCCCATAACGAAGAAAAATACCTTCTAACAGAATCATAATATTATATATTTTTATATTATATATAATATAAACAGTACAAGGTACTTACCTATACATTCCTTTCGGTTGGCTTTGTTGAGTCTGAACCCTTCCTTACAGGAGCACCTATAGCTGCCCAATGTGTTGTTACACAGCTGACTGCAGGCATGCTGGCCTTCACACTCGTCGATGTCTGTACAAACATAGTTCTGTTAATAGTTTCTCACGTATATCATAATATAATTCCTCTAAAATGTGTGTTTAGAAAAATGCATAATTTGTGCTCTTTGGAAATGACAACTTTATAAAAACGTTTAGCTACGCTTTGATTAGTCTCTTATCAACACAAGTGTTATTGTATGAGTTGTTGTATCATAAGCACGTTTTGATGAAGTACGTATGGACTGAGCTTAAAAAGGTTTATATATGACTATTAAAGGTTACACCTGCCTTGACAAATAACCAAAATATAATTTTCAGCTTCCTATCGAATTTAAGAGATACAAACCAAAGTTGCTGCTAGCTTATAGAAATATATGAGTAAATTAATTCTGTTGATTTAGTCAAAGTAAACATAGAAACATTTAAATACCTAAGATACAAAAGTTTCCATGAATAAAACAGCAAACATACTTATCCTTATACATGTACATGTATTTTGTTCAAGCAGATCGAAAAACTTGTATCACTATTATTAATTCATTTTACCCTATGTAAAATGCAGCTTTTTCATTTATATATTTATTTATATATTGATTTATAAAAATCAACATATTTAATATGGAAAATTAGTTATTGAAACTAATATTCATCTGAATCTTGCCTTTTGGTTACACAATTAGCACAGCTTCACAATAACTAGTTAATATTTAATTTAATCGCACAGACACAAATCGTCATATTGCCAACATCCAGTTGTAATATTTGAAGAGGAAGACCTCTGATAAATGTCTGGGCAGAAAGTCTGACGCTCTGCTGGTCAATTTAAAGACCGCATTTACAGAAACTGATTAAGTACACATATCGACGACTCTAACTGCTCATCCAATATCGTCTCTAATTAGAAACTGTGCAAAGCAACCTAACCTCGCAGTCTTGTTCTCATTATTTTGATTGAAAGGAGCCATGCCATATGTGTCAGTTGTTTTATAGAAATACATTCATTTTACCTATACACTGGTAGAGTCCGACCTTTAGGAACCCAGATTGACAAGAACACGTATAACTTCCCTCTGTGTTGGTGCATGTCTGGCTACAGTTGTGCAAACCTTTACTTGTACACTCATTTATGTCTGCAAAAGAACAATATTATCTTTTTTCAATCTCGAATGATATACAATCTTCTTCTACATCCATACATATGCAAAAGAGTACGCTTTATAGATCTTAAACTTCGACTTCGAACCTTTCTATACTTTTTGCAATAAATAAATAAATTAAGCATAATGAATAATTAATATTACAAGATAGTTTTGATTTTGGAGAATATTGTTTATGCATCTGTCACTATAAGTAATACATTTTTGTTATAAAGCATAAATTAAGATTTTTTTAAACAATAATACAAAAAGCCCATATATTTGTTGTATAAATATGAACATTTATCCAGAATATCAATTTCTTGCTATAAGTAGAATAGTAAGAACAAACACAAACTAAACAAAAACATCGTTTCCTGCAACCGTTCAACAATAGATTGATCGAATTGATCAATTGATTGAAGGTCAGTAGTTTATCAAAATGAACCATTTCTGCATGAACCCAGTCACTATTGAAAGTAAAAGTTTTACTTTCGTAGGACCCGAGATGTGAGCTAGTACCTTACTTTAACAGACCCCTGCTTGTAATGGTCAAGCGAGTGAAACGTATACACTAGAAGGGCTAAGTAAAAAAAAACATAAATGTCAGTAGAGCCACTGAAATCTGTATACGTAGCACCCCTGAGCCCACAGTCAAACGTAAACCTTCCATACCTGTACAGACCCCGCTAGTATTGGTAAAGCCACTGGCACACCGACACTGGAATGAGCCAGGAGTGTTCAGACACTCTTCGTTGGCTCCTGAACATGGGGGCATGGTTGAAGCACATTCGTCCTTATTACTGTCGCACTTAACCCCAGTCCATCCTTCCTTACACACACATCCGTTGATCGGATCGCAGCGACTAGCTCCTCTGCTACAGTTACACTGCTGCGAACAGTTCTGGCCATAGTCAGCCCCATCACAAGCTATGAAATGAAGAGATTAGGTATGTTTTATCCTTTCGTATTGTTTTCGTGTTTTAGTATAAACTATCGACAGGGGCTAAGCATTTACCATACTGTCTTGTGTATCATAGGTTTGCAAAACGAACAGACATTAAAGCTGAATATAGCTTTACTAACTTATTATACTATCGATTCGTTTACTAGTCGACCGGTCGTCCTCTGGAAACAAAAACTTAATTTTAAATCTTTATTGTGTATAAAACAACTATAAATACAGTGTAGTTACTCTTTGATTACAGAAACGCTGACTGGACTTTATTTTAAACAATTCGGAAACTAATTCCCAAATAAGAACCGTTTAAGTTGATTCATATCAAATGAACCTTCTATATCTACAAGTTCATATATTGTTTTTGTTTATACAAATAATACAAATACAGATCAAAATATGGAAATATCTGTTACAAACCTGTTTTAACGTTTTGTGAGAAATTATAATAAAACGTTCTATCATTAATTGTCTGCTTATTAGCAAAACCCTTGTTTAACATGGTCAATAATTTATATTAATATCCAATAGTAACTTGCATGTAAATGTTTAAAAATAAACAAAATAAGGCCTTACCCCTACAGTTACGCTGATCATTTTCTAGTTTGTATCCGATATCACATGAACATACATATCCTCCTTCATTATTGACACATGTGTCTTTGCTACTACACTTATTCAGATCTGGATCTAGGCATTCATTTACATCTGAAAAGATTTAAAAAATACATAACCAACCTTTTTTTGATCAGCGGTGTAGCGTCACTATATTTTAAAACGAAATTCCGAAGTTAATCAACTTAACTTGGGAACTCCTTTTACTGCGTACAATTTTACACACGAATGTACTACTGTGTCATGTGAACCTCCACATACATTCTAAATTTATGGGGTTTCAAGGAGCATAACCTCCGGGCATGATCGTCACCTGTGCACTGTTGGATTGGTGATGCCTGACGCAGTTTTAAAGAACAGACAATAAGTTTGTTTTCTCACCATTAAAAGTTCTTCACATACTAGGATCATAAATAAGTACTTCATCTATGCGGAGTTTCAACGTGCTTATGACCGACACATAACAACAATATACCAACGAAGAATCAGCAAAATGTTACCATTTTTAACAGAATAAAAATGATTCGTTTTACATACTACGGTGCGGGCCACCAAAATGATAATTTATCGGTATTAAGAGCGTCCTAAAATGCAAGAAACCGTGGACGCTTGCTGAAGTATAAGTATAATTTAATATAAATGACTTTGATGAAAGCGAATTACTATCGACTATCGATTACCCCACAGTAACGATGGAGAAAATCGGGGAATAAGTGAATGTTGGTCACCGTCGATGTGTTAGAAAGCTGTGTTCAACATTTACCACCAGATCATCACTGTTGTCCTCAGTGTTTCGCGCATACGAACTCTTGCCTAGAGGATATTTTTATATAAAAAATAGTAAGCTACCGATACAAGTCTGGTTGTCCGCCCCCAGCCTGAAGCCAGATTGGCAGGAGCATACAGCCTTTTCATTGACTATCCGACAAATGTGGGAACAATTGATGTCCAGAAACATAATACAGGGGTCTTTTACTAGAAACAAAAATATGGTCCTTATTTATAAAGATATTTTCTGGTAAATAACACTAAATTACAGCATTTAAATTACTAGAAGTAATTTCACTTAAGATAGATTTTGAATTATGAGATAAAGTAAGTATGACACTTGAATATATATAGCCCGTGATGATGTCCGAAAGCTTAAATGAAGAAAAGCACAGTAGTAAAATGCACTTTGTTATTTTCAACTTTCATTGATAGCATTTGAGAAAGTAAACAGTTCGCACAATGCTTATTTTTATTATTATGCACCTTATCGACTGTATGTTCTGTTGATGCCTATTACTTGTCTTGTAGTTCAAGTAGATACTAATTTCTTTACCTTGAATATTATACAGTACTGAAAATCTTGAAATTGACAAACGAAACGGAGTGGACATGGAAATGAAACGTTTTTCGTTTCCTGTTGAAACGGAAACGGAATGCTATCGAAATAGAAATGCAACGGAACGCATGAAACGGTGTAAACGGTATCACCGCTATAACCGAAACGCTTGGAACGCTAGAAATGGTAGAAACGCAAAAATCGGGATGCTCGTAACGGTAGACCTTTCTAGGTCACCCGATAATTTATAGTAACATTCCAACCGTTTCGTTGTACGAATTAAATTTAAACGAACACAATAACTGGCTTCAATTTATCAACATAAACGCGCTTTTATAAGTACTTTGCAGAAAGAAAAAACAAATAAATCTTTATTATTATCAACACATCGTATTAATCAAATACGTACATTACAGTTCCGAAGCGCACAAGTTGTCCAAGTCATCGTGTATCGTCAAAACAGAAACTGAACTAAAAATCTCTCCGCACGATAAAACACACAATTTAACTTTAAAATTGCGTTTCTGTCGAAACTGATGTTTTAATTAATTCCAATGAATAGCTTAACATCCGCCTTGGATCGACATTCTTAATCTTCATTGTTTGGCATATAGTGTGTACACAGCTGACATTCTGACATTACGCGTATGCGCTCGCAATGTCGCAGCATTACTTGAGTTTGAATTTTTAATTTCTTATTATGGTCCGTTCCCGGATCAACTACGCCTATCATTTTTTGTGAGAACATACTTGCTTAAAGTAGTTTTCATCTACAAAGAATGCATTGCGTGATACAAAATAAAGCTATTTAAGGAAATTAAACGTCAACCAAAAGAAGGTAACACATCTCATATAACATAAAAAACATAAAACAACTAAACATATAATAAACAAACAATGCTATGCATTATTGCAAGGTGTGACCCAATCAAGAACAAATTACATCCTCCCCGGCACTCAGAGCCAATGAAGATGACTTGCAACTATTTGAATGAGGTCTACACGCCTGCCTACGGCTTTTTTCCCATTTATGGCTTGAATGTTCTATGCCAAAATGTGGTCTAAAGTGGGCCCTACCGGGTACCTAATGCGCGTGGGTCCATTTCATACCATTATAAAGTTCTACTCTAATTGAATCCCTAGATTAAAGACATGAGCGGACACCCCAACTAACTAAGCTAATTGGCAGTTTTATGACACCTTGATTGTCTAGTGGACAGGAAGTGTGACCGTTTTTGGCGTCTTTTCCCCTTCGCAAGAACACATGCATCCGCTATGCAGCTGTGTTTGAAAATGTCATCATATAGCAGTGGTGTGATTTAAGACCTTCACATTTTAAAGAGCAATGTGCATTGACTTACGCGAGGACAACAAAAAAGACAAAACACTAAGGTCTACAATATATTTTTTTTTGGCTCATAAAAGAACCTAACGCTATATTTAACAGTGCCCACAATGATGCACCCTGTCTCACCCCACTATTCTTTCGTTAAGGAAGAGGAAAAGTGGATGTGGGGGTTTCTTAAATACTACATTACTTGTCGTTTTTTCTTTGGGGGAGGGGGGTAGTAAATAATGTTATCAAGTGAAGACACATCAAGGAACACAGTCTACTGTATATTTTCATCTTGTGTTTATGGCAAATGTATTATTTCAATAGCTCGCGCATTCTTTTGTAGTCAATCCATACCTTAAATATAAATAATACCTTAAAATGTTTATGATCATTCAATGGACAAAAGAAGTTTGTAAGGACCTTTATATAAGTAAAACATGCGCAGTCTGAAATATAACTACATAGTACAGTTTCCTTCCTCCAATCACACTCCTTAAGAACTAACATTTATGCCGCGGATCGTCAATAACGCTGCATTTTTTTTCATAGCACACGCCATTCACGTGTACTTATCATATTTAATCTCTCAACAGTACCAACAGTTCACATCC
This sequence comes from Sinonovacula constricta, assembly GCA_007844125.1. Classification (NCBI taxonomy): domain Eukaryota; kingdom Metazoa; phylum Mollusca; class Bivalvia; order Cardiida; family Solecurtidae; genus Sinonovacula; species Sinonovacula constricta. The sequence goes on from CM017560.1 coordinate 25,762,136, forward strand.
TCTTTATCTTCCAAATGGCAGGTTGAAGACAATTATCGATCGATATCATGTAACACAGAATTGAGAGAAATAATGGGTCGGTCAATTTGAAACAAAAGTATTTCTTTTCGGCGACTTCAAATGATAGTGACCGGCGATTATTTCCCAGAATTTTCTTTGATGTTGCAGTGTTAGCCAGAGAGCCCTACCCGCCAGAAAGAAAATACACCGCATTTTTGTTCACCGCATTTATTTGTTACAGCCTTGGAGAAATTAAAGTTACAGTGATGTTATCAGCGACTCCATGTTAAACGTGCGTGAACAATGTTGTTAACAGCCGTTAATTGGCGCTAATATGTGCAAACCGAAAAAAAACACAGACTTGTTTTCTAAGAAAGTTGTTTGTTTTATGCGGCTTTATGCATGCGCCTGTTTTCGGCAAAACACAGAGTCACAGAGAAGTTACCTTTTAGGATACTAGGTGTGTGTGGACTATATTTGTTATTTCTGGTTTGTTTATTCCGAGATATGACGTCTGGGGAAGACAAGTAGGTCAGGTAAGAGCTTTGGGTTAAGGTGTTAAAATATCGTCATATTGACAAATTCGTCAAAATAACTTATATCCAATCAAAATAATCAACGCGAGATTTCTCGTTAAACAATTAAAACTTCGATGGAATTTAAGTAGTACGAAATTACCACAAAATTTTTATTCAACTTTTGGATCAAAAAGTTATATTTCTTCTTAAAACGGTTTAGAGAGCTGTAATTTTAATTTGTGCTTTATTTGACTATCTTCGACGATTCCGTGTTTGGACAACAAAATTGTGACAGAGTTGCAGTTGTGTTTGTGAACTATTTTCGTTTATTTAGGATCAGTGTTTGCATAGCAGAGATATAGTCTGTAGCAGGTATGCACTTATGTTCACTTATAGACGTGTGTGCTTCCTTGTAACAGGTCTGTGGGAGAATTTTCGTCGATTGGTATTCCTTCCATCCTGATGTTCTTTTTTAAGCATCTTCTCAATTCTGCACTCCTTGAATTTTAAGGATTATATGCAGGCGCTGGTTTGTTTAGGGTATTTTTTATTTATTTACACTAAATATCCTCGTCGCAAACAATCTACTGCCGATTACTTTATATGTGATGGAAGACTTTTTTCTCTCCCTAGAATGTTTACTTCTTTGCAAACACACCGGAAGTACTTTACATTTAGAAAGTTATTAAACGAAATTTTTAATCAAAACCGCAACGGAGCGAAATGGAAGGCTTGAAACGATACAAACGTAAAGAAAACGATAGAAACGCTGGAAGCGTTTGAAATGCAGCGGCAAACGCTTCAAACTGAAATGGAAATGAAACGGAGTGGAAACGGAAAAATTGTCAATTTCGTGATTTCAGTACTGTACCCCGTGCAATAAGATATCATCATAATCAGTATTCCACGTTGACAAAAAAATGTTGAAATGAACTGTTCTATTTTTACCTTTCACACATGTTCTTCTATCAGGGCTTAAGATATACCCATAATAACATTCACAGCTGTATCGGCCTTCTGAGTTGCTACATATGTGCTCACATTCAGCTACACCATCAGAACACTCGTCAAAATCTAGAAAAGAAGTTTAAAATAGTTTAAACTGATATTTTTATGATGCCATAAAAGAACAGCGTATTTTATAATAACTCGTTCGTTGATTGACGACCTTACATTCGACTCTTCCATAATTATGTTGGAAGATAACATACTATTCCTGATTTGCCCAAGGAGTCTTCAAAAGTGCTCTTCATCATTCAAATCGAGGAACTTGAGTTAAAACCTAAATTCTTAGCAAACATGTTTCCAAATATATCCGTGAACATGCTTTTCCGTTAAAGTGTTAAAAGCAGACATAATGTTTCTTTTACTATCTAGGCTAGTTATTTTGGTCATTTTTTTTAACAAACCTCAAACAAATTCCTTCACAACTGATACTTATGTTTTTAATTTTTTTAATGTCTGTAGAATACCAGAAAAAAAGTCCTCAAATGAAATGTTGTCCGAACTTGAAAAAAAAATCATCACAAAAGGCAAACCCTGAATATTTTTTTTTTTTAGTTACAAAAATAACAGTATCTTTCCAATGCCATAGCAGTTAGATTCATTTCCACAAACAATATATACAAAATTAACACATTCTTTTGCAAGTTACATACTTTTAATGATCAAATTGTATGAAATAGTTTATTTGTTATACTTTTTGCATACTTTTGTGTTTCAAATTATCCCCCACCATTTAACAAAATGCAGTGAAAACCATATTTATAAAACAAATATTGTCAGATGTATTGGCATACTTCTTAATTCGGTTAAATGTTATATATATATATATGTATGTATGCATTTTAAATTAAAACAATATTTTTGTTTTAATGTAGAAGTAGTATTTACCCCACTCATCTCAGGATATGTCTATATTTCAAAATCATCTGCTGCAATGTCCACATTACTGCAGTTTATCCCTTTACAATCGACACATGCCGCTGAACACACCAACCCATGTTTTCTGCAAGAACATCGTAATGAATCGCAACCTGCCTTACAACAACATTTCACTTTCTTGAGCAACCTCTCCGGAGCTGCTGGAAGGTCACATTGTTTTGGAACAAGTCTCTCGTCTTGTAGAGACCAACCCCACTCCAAAGGGTTATGATTGTTACCAATCCATCTTTGAACTTGCAAGTAGGTTCGATAACTGTGATACTTAGCAGCTGTTCTAGTTGGAGGTAGAGTTTGTATCTTAACACATGTATTACTCGAACATACTTTTTTCATGAATTTCTGGTACCTTAGGTCATTGATTCCAGTGTTGCTATCTCCATTATATAAGAATACAATTATCTGTTCTCCAAATGTTTCAATATCTGCTTGTGATGAATGTTGTAAAAAACATCGGCTCTGTCTTTGAGAAAGTCATCTGCAAAGTACTTCTTTACTGCTGACACCTTACTCACTCCAAACACCCTGGACGTTGTGTCGCATCCGGTCAACGCATGTAAAAGTAAAATATGACTGCAAAATGCTCGTCCTAGACGTTTTTGCGCTTGGACAATATCCCATATTTTCCCTGTTTTTGAATTAGTCTTAGAGTCTGACCTTAAGTATATGCAGTTTTGTTCTGGTTTTGCATGAAACAACAGCAACGCAAGAATGTCTGTGTCTTCCCCTACAACATTGACAGGTTTTTGTTGGGAAGCTTCAACAGCTGTTTGGACAATGAGTACGTCAGCGTCATCTCTAGCGCGTATCACTTTACACCCTTTCTCTGTGAGATGTCTGTCAAGTAAATTGATGAAATCTTGCTTGTTTTCAGGATTTGTCAGGAACGTTTCTTTCTTCCCTTTAAACGTAGTGTTTCCATTGAATAGTACCCTGGTTCCTTTTGTGCCTTTCGAGCGTCTGGTGTGTGCAACATCTTTAGTTGTTGGTCCACAAATATATCCATCAAACACAACAATTGGTGCACCAATTTTAATGTTGAATAGATGCAGGACAAATCACTAGGACTTAAGTCTATCATTGGCAAAAATATAACTTCCGACTGTCCAGGATAACTTCCAGTTTGCACAGCCTGCATGATTCCCGACCATCCTGGGCTTCCTTGTTTCAGTGGTCTTGATATCTTTATCAGAAAGTCCAGTTCGTTGTACTTGTCACTTATAGGTTCTGTGTCTGCAAGATGTCTGAATATCATCAATTCCAACTCATTGTTCTGCTTCTGATAAAAATGAATGTCTATCTTTCCTATGTTGACAAGGTCTTCAGTATGTATTTCTTTCCTGCAGATAATTCTTCTATGCTCTTTCTTTAGTGTAATTGTGGTTATGATGCCCATTCCATGAAAAGTGTTGTGTCCATCAATTGTTGCTATGTTGTGATCGACGTTATCTGCTACAAACTGCACAAACTGGTCTTTCTCGACTGAAAGGTCTGATCCCCGGACTGCTGTAGCGCACGACTCAAACCTCATGACCTCCTGATAAGATGCGCAGAATCCCAAACTGCTTAATGTGTCGACCAGAAATTTTGACCCAAAATGATGGTGCATTTGGACTGCTAGACCTATCTGAATTGGAGCTATAACACTCCTTGGCATGGCTGCTTGTATAATTGCTTGTCCTATTGAAGCTATTTTCTTTTCACAACCTTTCCTGTATATAATCTGTTCAAGAAATAGTCTTATACTATCAGGCAAAAAACTGATGTTAGTTTCCAATGATTCAATTTCTGTTGAAGATGGATAAAATGATGTTTCATAGTTTACTGTTTTCAAGTCATTTAAGATAAGTCGGGCTGCAGTTTTTATAATAGCATTTTTCTCTGAATCACTGTCATTCTTTTTTACTCTGTCATAAAAAGAATACAAAATAGCATGTGCAGTACTCTTAAAAGAAACAACATTATTTTTTCCATCAAGTTCAGTTATTACAATACTGTTCCCAAAATGTTCAAGGAGCCTTTTCTTCATGTACACACTGCTGTATGCCTCTTCTTCACCACATATATCCTTCATTTTTTCTACTAAATCAGAAACAGTAATTTGAACACTATAATTTTCTTCTAAATAGTGAACAATTTCTTGAAAAGCCACATCTGTGCTCTCTCTTGAAGGTGATATCTTGCCTCAACAGCTGGTAGGTCCTGTGCATACTGAAGACGACCAAGCACTGTAGTTGCCCAGTCATCACCTCTTCTGTTACACACCTTAGTAATAGTTGTCTGAAATTCTAATGTTACAACAGGATGAACATCATTACCCCTCTTACCAGCTACACATTTGGCATCTTTGCTACAAAAAAACAAACATTTTGTTTTAAAGTCAAAAGTATTTTCATTAGAAAGTCTGGTTTTTGGTGCCGGTACAACCACACTTGTGCCCGTCTGCTTTCGTAGCTGATTTGGATGACAGTACTTTCTTCTGCATGAAGCATGAACCGTCTGGCCAGCAACAACACGTAAACTGTCACCTGAAAATGAAAGATGTAATGCAAGTTATTGACGGGCTCAATATTTTAGTGCAGCAGAGTGTTTGCCTTATTATTTAGACGTGAAAGAGTTCAGCTACGCACTCTGATACAAACTAAAATGTATCCACTTATGTGTGATGCAATTAGTTTTCCAACTAAAACAGAAAAGAACTGTTAAAACACTGAAACATGTTTTGGTAACCGACTAAATTGACAGGCATTAAACCCTACAACTTTAAGCTGTAAGCGACATGAATGCTGGAAGAATTATAGTTATATGAAAACAACCCTTTTCAACTTTTCATCGTCTGTTTAAAAATAAAATGAACTAATTACTACAAAGCCTTATCAAAATCTGATGCCCTCAATAAATCTGACAAACAAAAACCATTCTCACCCTTCTTTTCTGCAGCTGCATTAAGTCCTAAACATCCTTTTAAGCTCAGCTTCACACCATGTAGATTGTTGTCTTCACCACATAACACACAGATGTCAGGTTTATTGTTCTCCATCTGAAATGAAACAGAAATAATGTTTTTGTAAAAAAAAAGGAAAGACAAGAAAAATCACAAATATATCAAATTATCAATGTCTGTCTAGCTCATAAGAGTGTTTGCCTTATTATTAAGATGTGAAAGAGTTTAGCTACAATAAACTGACAGGCATTAAACCCTACAAACTTAAGCTGTAAGCGACATGAATGCAGGAAGAGTCATAGTTTCATGAATAAAAACTTTTTGTCAACTTTTCATAGTCTATTTAGTAATAAAAGGAAGTATTTCCACAGAACCTTATCAAAATCAGACACTGTTAATAAATCTCACATACCAAAACCAGTCTCACCTTTTTGCTCTGCAGCTGCAATAAATCCAAAACATTAGTTAGAGCTTAGTTTCACAGTGTGTAGATTATTGTCTTCACCACATAGCACACAGACATCAATGTTATTGTTCTCCATCTGAAATGTATAATTCATTATAAAATTAAAAACAAATCACAAACATATCAAATGATGTTTTAGCCCATAATATATGCACCCTATGAATCTCAGTACTTTATAATCTCTTAAAACATAATTTAAAATCAAAATGCATATTGTTCACTAATTTTACAATAAAACGCAGAAACAAACATGTACTAATCGTGGAATTTTGATCCTTCCACGCTTCCGTACTGTAAAAAAAACCCCAACGTAATTCGTGGTTACGGATTCACTAAATGTTTTGATTTTTAGCCATTTGTTTGTGCTAGAGGTACTATAACATAGTTTTTAAACAACAGAATAAGCCTAAAATAAAACTCTTTACCTCTTTACCGACGTAAAAATCGCAGATTACAAATAAGAGGAATGTCGTCTGCTATTTACAAACACTATGTGATGTCACTATGTTGTGCGTTTTAATATAAGAAAATTAATAATTCGGGTATGTGTACTAGCTCAGTGACCAAAATGTGATAACGTTTCTTACCATTGTGTCGTGCTTGACTTCCAAAACGATGACCTTTATTTAATATTCTGTCATTCCAAAATAGTGATGAACCGCGCTATCGTGTTTACGTCTACACCGTTTCCGGCCACTCGGAACTCCTCGGGTAATTCCGTCCCCTACGTAATCACATTTAGGCTAGTTATTATAATTTGTTAGGTAAAACAAATTCCTTCACAAGGGATTTTTGTTTCTTTTGGTAATGTAAGGTGTAAATATATACCTGTAAAAAGTCCTCAGAGAAATTCACATTAAATAGTAAAATAATGCCGACGAAAGTTTTGCAAAAGCATTGTAAATCTTTCTGACGATAATAGTGCACCATACCGTGAACACGCCGGAAACGCAATCGTACCTACTCGGCGATCTCCGGCAAGCTTCGGAGATAATGTGATTACGTAGGGGACGGAATTACCCGAGGAGTTCCGAGTGGCCGGAAACGGTGTAGACGTAAACACGATAGCGCGGTTCATCACTATTTTGGAATGACAGAATATTAAATAAAGGTCATCGTTTTGGAAGTCAAGCACGACACAATGGTAAGAAACGTTATCACATTTTGGTCACTGAGCTAGTACACATACCCGAATTATTAATTTTCTTATATTAAAACGCACAACATAGTGACATCACATAGTGTTTGTAAATAGCAGACGACATTCCTCTTATTTGTAATCTGCGATTTTTACGTCGGTAAAGAGGTAAAGAGTTTTATTTTAGGCTTATTCTGTTGTTTAAAAACTATGTTATAGTACCTCTAGCACAAACAAATGGCTAAAAATCAAAACATTTAGTGAATCCGTAACCACGAATTACGTTGGGGTTTTTTTTACAGTACGGAAGCGTGGAAGGATCAAAATTCCACGATTAGTACATGTTTGTTTCTGCGTTTTATTGTAAAATTAGTGAACAATATGCATTTTGATTTTAAATTATGTTTTAAGAGATTATAAAGTACTGAGATTCATAGGGTGCATATATTATGGGCTAAAACATCATTTGATATGTTTGTGATTTGTTTTTAATTTTATAATGAATTATACATTTCAGATGGAGAACAATAACATTGATGTCTGTGTGCTATGTGGTGAAGACAATAATCTACACACTGTGAAACTAAGCTCTAACTAATGTTTTGGATTTATTGCAGCTGCAGAGCAAAAAGGTGAGACTGGTTTTGGTATGTGAGATTTATTAACAGTGTCTGATTTTGATAAGGTTCTGTGGAAATACTTCCTTTTATTACTAAATAGACTATGAAAAGTTGACAAAAAGTTTTTATTCATGAAACTATGACTCTTCCTGCATTCATGTCGCTTACAGCTTAAGTTTGTAGGGTTTAATGCCTGTCAGTTTATTGTAGCTAAACTCTTTCACATCTTAATAATAAGGCAAACACTCTTATGAGCTAGACAGACATTGATAATTTGATATATTTGTGATTTTTCTTGTCTTTCCTTTTTTTTTACAAAAACATTATTTCTGTTTCATTTCAGATGGAGAACAATAAACCTGACATCTGTGTGTTATGTGGTGAAGACAACAATCTACATGGTGTGAAGCTGAGCTTAAAAGGATGTTTAGGACTTAATGCAGCTGCAGAAAAGAAGGGTGAGAATGGTTTTTGTTTGTCAGATTTATTGAGGGCATCAGATTTTGATAAGGCTTTGTAGTAATTAGTTCATTTTATTTTTAAACAGACGATGAAAAGTTGAAAAGGGTTGTTTTCATATAACTATAATTCTTCCAGCATTCATGTCGCTTACAGCTTAAAGTTGTAGGGTTTAATGCCTGTCAATTTAGTCGGTTACCAAAACATGTTTCAGTGTTTTAACAGTTCTTTTCTGTTTTAGTTGGAAAACTAATTGCATCACACATAAGTGGATACATTTTAGTTTGTATCAGAGTGCGTAGCTGAACTCTTTCACGTCTAAATAATAAGGCAAACACTCTGCTGCACTAAAATATTGAGCCCGTCAATAACTTGCATTACATCTTTCATTTTCAGGTGACAGTTTACGTGTTGTTGCTGGCCAGACGGTTCATGCTTCATGCAGAAGAAAGTACTGTCATCCAAATCAGCTACGAAAGCAGACGGGCACAAGTGTGGTTGTACCGGCACCAAAAACCAGACTTTCTAATGAAAATACTTTTGACTTTAAAACAAAATGTTTGTTTTTTTGTAGCAAAGATGCCAAATGTGTAGCTGGTAAGAGGGGTAATGATGTTCATCCTGTTGTAACATTAGAATTTCAGACAACTATTACTAAGGTGTGTAACAGAAGAGGTGATGACTGGGCAACTACAGTGCTTGGTCGTCTTCAGTATGCACAGGACCTACCAGCTGTTGAGGCAAGATATCACCTTCAAGAGAGAGCACAGATGTGGCTTTTCAAGAAATTGTTCACTATTTAGAAGAAAATTATAGTGTTCAAATTACTGTTTCTGATTTAGTAGAAAAAAATGAAGGATATATGTGGTGAAGAAGAGGCATACAGCAGTGTGTACATGAAGAAAAGGCTCCTTGAACATTTTGGGAACAGTATTGTAATAACTGAACTTGATGGAAAAAATAATGTTGTTTCTTTTAAGAGTACTGCACATGCTATTTTGTATTCTTTTTATGACAGAGTAAAAAAGAATGACAGTGATTCAGAGAAAAATGCTATTATAAAAACTGCAGCCCGACTTATCTTAAATGACTTGAAAACAGTAAACTATGAAACATCATTTTATCCATCTTCAACAGAAATTGAATCATTGGAAACTAACATCAGTTTTTTGCCTGATAGTATAAGACTATTTCTTGAACAGATTATATACAGGAAAGGTTGTGAAAAGAAAATAGCTTCAATAGGACAAGCAATTATACAAGCAGCCATGCCAAGGAGTGTTATAGCTCCAATTCAGATAGGTCTAGCAGTCCAAATGCACCATCATTTTGGGTCAAAATTTCTGGTCGACACATTAAGCAGTTTGGGATTCTGCGCATCTTATCAGGAGGTCATGAGGTTTGAGTCGTGCGCTACAGCAGTCCGGGGATCAGACCTTTCAGTCGAGAAAGACCAGTTTGTGCAGTTTGTAGCAGATAACGTCGATCACAACATAGCAACAATTGATGGACACAACACTTTTCATGGAATGGGCATCATAACCACAATTACACTAAAGAAAGAGCATAGAAGAATTATCTGCAGGAAAGAAATACATACTGAAGACCTTGTCAACATAGGAAAGATAGACATTCATTTTTATCAGAAGCAGAACAATGAGTTGGAATTGATGATATTCAGACATCTTGCAGACACAGAACCTATAAGTGACAAGTACAACGAACTGGACTTTCTGATAAAGATATCAAGACCACTGAAACAAGGAAGCCCAGGATGGTCGGGAATCATGCAGGCTGTGCAAACTGGAAGTTATCCTGGACAGTCGGAAGTTATATTTTTGCCAATGATAGACTTAAGTCCTAGTGATTTGTCCTGCATCTATTCAACATTAAAATTGGTGCACCAATTGTTGTGTTTGATGGATATATTTGTGGACCAACAACTAAAGATGTTGCACACACCAGACGCTCGAAAGGCACAAAAGGAACCAGGGTACTATTCAATGGAAACACTACGTTTAAAGGGAAGAAAGAAACGTTCCTGACAAATCCTGAAAACAAGCAAGATTTCATCAATTTACTTGACAGACATCTCACAGAGAAAGGGTGTAAAGTGATACGCGCTAGAGATGACGCTGACGTACTCATTGTCCAAACAGCTGTTGAAGCTTCCCAACAAAAACCTGTCAATGTTGTAGGGGAAGACACAGACATTCTTGCGTTGCTGTTGTTTCATGCAAAACCAGAACAAAACTGCATATACTTAAGGTCAGACTCTAAGACTAATTCAAAAACAGGGAAAATATGGGATATTGTCCAAGCGCAAAAACGTCTAGGACGAGCATTTTGCAGTCATATTTTACTTTTACATGCGTTGACCGGATGCGACACAACGTCCAGGGTGTTTGGAGTGAGTAAGGTGTCAGCAGTAAAGAAGTACTTTGCAGATGACTTTCTCAAAGACAGAGCCGATGTTTTTTACAACATTCATCACAAGCAGATATTGAAACATTTGGAGAACAGATAATTGTATTCTTATATAATGGAGATAGCAACACTGGAATCAATGACCTAAGGTACCAGAAATTCATGAAAAAAGTATGTTCGAGTAATACATGTGTTAAGATACAAACTCTACCTCCAACTAGAACAGCTGCTAAGTATCACAGTTATCGAACCTACTTGCAAGTTCAAAGATGGATTGGTAACAATCATAACCCTTTGGAGTGGGGTTGGTCTCTACAAGACGAGAGACTTGTTCCAAAACAATGTGACCTTCCAGCAGCTCCGGAGAGGTTGCTCAAGAAAGTGAAATGTTGTTGTAAGGCAGGTTGCGATTCATTACGATGTTCTTGCAGAAAACATGGGTTGGTGTGTTCAGCGGCATGTGTCGATTGTAAAGGGATAAACTGCAGTAATGTGGACATTGCAGCAGATGATTTTGAAATATAGACATATCCTGAGATGAGTGGGGTAAATACTACTTCTACATTAAAACAAAAATATTGTTTTAATTTAAAATGCATACATACATATATATATATATATAACATTTAACCGAATTAAGAAGTATGCCAATACATCTGACAATATTTGTTTTATAAATATGGTTTTCACTGCATTTTGTTAAATGGTGGGGGATAATTTGAAACACAAAAGTATGCAAAAAGTATAACAAATAAACTATTTCATACAATTTGATCATTAAAAGTATGTAACTTGCAAAAGAATGTGTTAATTTTGTATATATTGTTTGTGGAAATGAATCTAACTGCTATGGCATTGGAAAGATACTGTTATTTTTGTAACTAAAAAAAAAAAAATATTCAGGGTTTGCCTTTTGTGATGATTTTTTTTTCAAGTTCGGACAACATTTCATTTGAGGACTTTTTTTCTGGTATTCTACAGACATTAAAAAAATTAAAAACATAAGTATCAGTTGTGAAGGAATTTGTTTGAGGTTTGTTAAAAAAAATGACCAAAATAACTAGCCTAATTATCTCCGAAGCTTGCCGGAGATCGCCGAGTAGGTACGATTGCGTTTCCGGCGTGTTCACGGTATGGTGCACTATTATCGTCAGAAAGATTTACAATGCTTTTGCAAAACTTTCGTCGGCATTATTTTACTATTTAATGTGAATTTCTCTGAGGACTTTTTACAGGTATATATTTACACCTTACATTACCAAAAGAAACAAAAATCCCTTGTGAAGGAATTTGTTTTACCTAACAAATTATAATAACTAGCCTAATCAGTCAAATATTAATCAACATAACCTAAATTTAATAAGTGATACTAACCAACACACTGAGTGGAGTCAGAATGATTTGCAACGTAACCTTGGTCGCAGTCACACACATAGCTTCCAAGTGTGTTAGTACACTTTTGCTGACACGTGTTTAATGTGATTTCACTGCATTCATCAATATCTGCAATGATAATGCTAACTATTATATAAAAGTGTTTGCAATTAAATCGTTTGACACAAAAAGTATTATTTCTTAAACAAAAAGTAAATGATGCATAAAACCATTGGTTCTATATTTTATATAAGATTCATAAACACTGATTCAAACATACAATTACATAAAAATAAAAAAAAAGTGTTTTAAGTACATTTATTTTAAAGATAATCAACTGGCAGTAGAACTGGAGATAATAGTGGAAATTATCTGCCGAGATAAGCAAGGAATGCTGTTTACTTGTCATTCGTAGGCATAGGAATGAAAGTTGCTTTCCAAAACTATAAACGATATAGATATAATGCAGATATAATGCAATCAGTCTATATCCTTCCTGGCAGAAACACTCGTACGACCCGACTGTATTCATACACATTTTATCGGAGGCACAGATTGTTGTGTCCTCGCATTCGTTGATGTCTTGCTCGCACTGTGTACCAGACCAGCCTGCCTTACAGATACACCCTCGCACAGAGTCACAGCGGACTGCCTGGTCCGTACACAGGCACACACTTGCACAGTTCCGTCCATAGTATGGAGAGGTGCAAGCTTTGAAAAATAACATGTATGTGGTTGATTTTGGTAGATCAAAAACTAATAAGTCATAAAAGTTAAGCAGTAATATTAATGTGTGTACATATGCTTAGTGTTTTATAAAAATTCACAAATGTTACGCTCGTATATTTGGTAAGGTAAGGTTTGAAGCGTCACCATAAGTTAGGATAATATGACAATATAACACACAGTCAGTTGGTAGTAGACAAATTCCCCAATAAGAGCTTGGTTCGAACTATCAAATTAAAAATATAAAAAAAACGTTCTTTGAGAATCTAAACATAGTGCACATTAAAACCAGTCAGCACTTGGACATTTTTTATTCAAATTGATCGAATTTCCATTCTTTGCATTTGAGAGCCCACCAGGAAGTGCAGGGTTAGAGCTCTATAAAACCGGGTTAAGTACTCCAAGAAGGTCATTTAATTCTGCCGACTGACTATTCCAAGGCGGTATCTGCTGGGTTTGCTCTTTAAATCTGTTAAATGAATAACCACACATTCCTTCTATTACATTTGTCTTGCACGTGAATATCATTGTCATGTGCCTTTTTGGGGTTCGGTATATGTTGCAATGCTCATAGAACTTTGCCATATACTGTTACTACAGAATTTGATCAATCGCATATCAGGAAAGGGAAAATGTTGTTACTTATATAGCGCTTTTTGTTTTCATCTTTTGCCTTTACAATACGCAAATACTTTCCTGTCATCGTTATTTCTCACCTGTGCAGGACAGATTGTCAGACCCCAGTGTGAAACCTTCGTAACAGTTGCAGGAGTAACTTCCTGCAGAATTGCTACACTCTTGTGAACACAGACTTCGGCCACACTCATTGATATCTGAAGATTTATGGAGGCATACTTAAGTAAGACACACGCACACATACAAGCACCAAACATACACACACGCACATACATACGTAAACAAGCACTCACACACGCGCACAAACGCACAGTCACAAACACTTTTTTCTAGTTTTATTTGGAAAGAAAAGGTAAAATGGGTTAAAACACTCTCCATGCTTCAATATGAAAACATATAACATATTTAACAAAAGTAACATTTTAAATGTCTCCTATATGCTCAAACGTTTTAATTACATTGACAAAACGCGCTTATCAATTCACCTTGATACACATAAAAATTCTCAGTTCTTTTCCGGCTTTAAATACATCACCTGAACATAGATATGATCACATTTGCTACGTCCAGCTTTTAATGTTAGAAGAAGGCGAAAAATATATATTTAGGTCCAACCATTGTCGCGAGTCAATTTTCATTATTAAACCCTGAGGAAATTCCACCTCGATTAGTTGCCTGATAGGCACTCGGACACGAGCATTAAAAGGATTGAGTATTCGACAAGTTTTGTATAATTTTAGCCGACCTAGAAAGAAGCTTACCTGTGCAAATTCCGGATGATGACATCTCGTAACCAGAGGAACAAATACAAGTTGCATTTCCGTCCACAACACTGCATCCAAGCATGTTGTCACCAGAGCAATTCATCCAAGAACAACCGGGTGGTGGGACTGTTATGAACGACGAAAAGAACACACGATGTTCTAATTTAAGGGTGTTTTATACAAGTAATGTAAGAACTATACATCTAACAGGACACTTGACATAAGACAGTACACATCCTGATCTATTCCACAGGGTGTCCCAAAATATGAGATTCCATATCAAAAGTTAATATCTTTATGATTACACAGCACACAGCCCATATTCATGCGTCATAATAAGAAGGAAAGAATACAGTTTTGAATGATAAAATGTAAAGGAAATGACGTGACGTAGTTTTACTGGAAATGAAGTCTGTTGTTGCTCAAAATGGCGGCGTCCAACAGCTTTGCAAAGGAAATGGTAAAATTGCATTTCGCATCTATGTCAACAGTCCTCTCCCCAGAATCTAGACGCGTCAAAACCATCATTAGGCGGTAAATCAGACATATCAACATTTACATTTGTAAAGGCGCTGTTGGAAATTCCAGGAAAAGCTCTCGTTAAAATATACGTTATGTGAAACATTTGCTGAAGTTGTTTATCCCTTAGATTTTAATTGAAAGTTTTAATGTATAAACATCAAATAAAATTTTGAATCTGTCATGTATACTATACGGTCATGTATTGTTGTTCTCTTTGTTCAGCATTAAATTATGTGCTTTTTACATAGAAACTACTATTTTCTGACGCCCTGTATTTTCCTACACATTGTCCCAACGTGTCAAAATATATTCTTTCCAAAATAACCAGCAATGCAACAGTCAAGCATATCTGGACGAAGGCACTTACGCATGTTCATAAACAGTAATCTTACAGAATATAAATGGCATAACTTGCAGCACAATGTCTTATAAATGCAAGATATTGCCATGTCATTCTTACCAGTATGGTCACATTTCCTGTCATCAGTAGAAAGTGTAAATCCTTCGTAACAGTAGCAGGTGTAGCTCCCAATCGTATTGTTGCACAGCTGCTGACAGCTACTCAGGCCTTCCTCACATTCGTTGATGTCTGCCAAAAGGTATTATATATTTCTCAAATGTACAAATTCTTTATTAAAGAAGTTCATTACTTGTACAAGTATGAATATAAGAATTGATAAATAGGCTTTAAATGATTTAATGGCTAATTTATGTTACGGTATATGCCATATGCCATTTACTTTAGTGAAGGTATAACCTCTAAACTTTTATTTATATAATTCATATCATACACATGGCTGATATTTATATTTGAGAGGCGCTGTTAAATGATTAAATTTAACAAAAATATATCAACAACATCATCTAACTACCACTATGTGTGTGTGTGTGTGATAAGTGTGTGTGTGGGGGGTGTATGTGTGTGTGTGTGTGTGTGTGTGTGTGTGTGTGTGTGTGTGTGTGTGTGTGTGTGTGTGTGTGTGTGTGTGTGTGTGTGTGTGTTTGCTTATATAAATATGATTTTATCCTTGGAAATGGTTTTATGATGATGATGGTATAGATTATGACCAGATAAAGAGAGCCCTCTTTCGATCGATAATCGAGACATACAATTGTCGTTAAAATTGTAAAGTTATACCTCTTTTTCTGACGCTTAAACAAATATAAAGCTAATTTCATGGCTTGTTTGCACAGAGTCAGGATATTGTGCTGGGTGTTTATGGCATGCTATTAACATTGATGGTAACACTATGTCGGCTTTAAAAGAACACCGTCTAGAGATATCTGATATATTGTTGGTTGTGCGAGTAACCTAGTAAATAAATGACCTACCAGTGCATGATTTATTGTCCTTTGCCAATCTATATCCAGAAGGACAAGAGCAGATGAAACTTCCCTCTGTGTTAGTACATATTTGTTGGCATCCGTGGGTTGTTCTACTACATTCATCTATATCTGAAATAGAAAAAAATAATTGATGGCAACCATATCCTTTCATTGATTTACAATTGTTAAAAGGTAATATATTGTATAATCGAAACAATATATTTTTTTTATTTTCATCTATGGGATGTATGTTAAATGTTAAAGCTAACTGTTAATCTCAAAGATTTGTATTTAATAGCTATCATTCTTGATTTCGAAATTCGAAATTCGAATAATGGATAATGTCTTAAAAGAAATTGCTGTTAAATTATTTTGATACTGCACAATATCAATGCGTCAACCTCCTCTCACACCAAATGAATGCAACGAGGGATGGGATTTGCCGCAATTTTTGCCGATACTGTGCAGCGACATTTTTGTCATTATAGCACAGGGGCACTTATGATGTACTAAGGGACTGAAGCCTTCCGGTCCATTATACTGACACCGACGAATCACGTGTAATGCTGTCTCTTGCCACGAGCGTTAGAAGGAAAGCCGCTACTACCAACTTTAAAGTCTTTGATTTGACCAGACCAGGGTTTGAACCCGCGATCTACCGATCCGCAAGCCGACGCTCTACCACCTGAGCTATTGCGACCGGTAGAATGCAACGAAGTAATCATGAGAAAGTGTCAAAACATTCAACCTGAACAGGTTGTCAGTTAAGAGTGTGCTGGTGATGACACGTGAATGGACATTTAGCGAGTCTTGAACATGGAAGTTCAGACCTTAAAAATACAAAACCTTGTATTTCTAGCCCAATTACGTTTAGGCAACAGACAGAAGTTTGATAATCTGGTAGTTTCCATTGAGGAAATTATTGTCTTTTTCAAATATTTATAACTACCTTGCCAACATATCAGTTACAAACCAGATCAAATCGAAGAACTTATATATATAAACATAATCATTCACTTAGTTTCATAACCCCGTTGGAAGAACAAACCTGGGCTCAACGGACCAGCCAAGTGTAGGGTGCTTTTAAACGTAAGCATAATATTTCTTATTTCTATCAAAATAAACACAAAGTATGTTTGTTAAATGACATTGCGAATTAATCTTACTTCAATTAGTATCATTATTTTATATTGGTATTTATTATTTCATTGACCTGGTTAGTCTACATAAATACATGCATACACTACACTGAAACTGCTTATATATACTTAGAGTATATTATTATCAAATGTGATACTTTAGAAATAACCTTTATATACCATTAACCGGACGGTTAAAGTTACCTAAACATTTTTCGCCGTTGTCTTCGTATCCAGCAGGACATGGTGTACAGTTGTGAGAAATGTCGCTTGATTTATGTAGATCAGAGGGTACGTCGGTACAATTGCGGCCAACAGAACACGGGGCCTCTACACAGGCGTCATAGTCTAATTCACAATCAGGGCCTATACAGGTAAAGAAAACAAAACACGTTTATCTTTGGATATATTGGATTAGGACATTTTGAAAAGTAAGAATTATAAACATATCACTTGTTTATCCATGAAGTTATGTCGCTAATCAGACGCTTTAAATGCCACATATACATAATAAGCTGCCAGACTCTAAACGACTCATGTCAACCAGTAATAATTTAAGATCATGAACTCCGTTAACTAATAATATCATAATTGATTCGTTAATTAACAAAGTAAACAATAGTCATTTGAAATAAGCAAAATTGAAGATGGTTGAATCTTATATGGGTTCTACTTATCAGTAATATATCCATAATAAGAGAAGTGCAAATCTACAAATATATATCCTTAATTAGCCTTTGACCATACCATCCCAATATATCTCACAGTCACAGGTAGCGTATTTAAACGTATCTGTAGAGCCTGTACAGAAGATGACAGCAATATCGAGTACGGGAGATTCGGCCTGCGAATTGTCAAGGGCTTTCACACTGTAACCAACAAAAGTGATATTTTTCACTGACATGCTCGTGTTAACATCTGAGACATGTTGAGACATTTTTCAAGACTACTTCTTGTTTATTTGATGACGTTTAAATTTTACTTCATCCTAATATAATACATGTTTTATATCGACATTTACATCGACAACATTATGCTAAGGAAGATTTACATGGTTTTAGCATTTAAGAACACTTACTTGATTTTAATTGGCTGATTCGAGTCGAAGTTTAGCGTAATGTTTATCTTGTTATCAGAGGAAAGCAAGTCCGTGTATACATTTGCTGAAGTGTCCACTGTTATATTAGTTATGGTTCCGTCATCAGAAGCATTCACTTGGAAGGTAACATTCTTCTGATACTCTGCGTAGATATACTGGACCTCGTCTACAGTGTGGAACCCACTGTGGAGACTTACACTTGGTATGGAATTAGCTAAACAGAATGACAGAAATTAACTGTTCATGCACATCTTTATACGGAGAAAATCCGTTATAAACTGATGAATTAAGATATTATATCTAATACATAGGCTTGTTAAAAACATATACGATAATTTAAGGTAGTTTAAAATATAGTGCGAGGGAGAATATAATAAAGCTCACGAAATCAGAAAAAAGGGATAATGGATAACAGGAGTAAAGGACGGAATTTACTTAGACAGCAATAGTCTACGTCTTAAACAATAAAAAATAACTCACAAGAAACGACCGTATTCTTTTCAGCAGCCTGTTCGATGGCACTAGATGATTCAGCCAGGACCTTATTCCCGGTGAAGACCAGATCAAAGATACACTCGTTCTGTCCCACACCACACACTGCGGTGGCGTTAGCAACTAGGGTTGGGTCTGCCTCATCTAGGAACTTGGGAACAAAGTCCGAGTGAGAGAAGTCCGTGTGACTGAGACCATTGTGGTATTTAAAGACTGATTCATTAGCACTGGTTATCCCTGTCAGAAAAATGCAGGAGAAAATAAGAATAAGAATATATGACACAGTCCTACGAGCATTGCAACATATACCAAACGTAAAAAGGCACAGGACAAAGGTATTTCACATGCAAGCCAAATGAAAAAAAGAACAAATTTGTGATGAGTCATTTAACGAAAAGAGCAAACCCGACAGTAACCGTTTTGGAACAGTCAGTTTTCAATATGGGCCGACTGAAGTGCTAAATACGATTTTACATAGCTCTAACCTCGCACTTCCTGATGGGTTTCTCAAATGCAAGCAATGACAAGAAAACCGTTCTTTTTTAATACAAAATGTCCAAGCGCTGATGTTTTCTTTGATAAGTTATGACGAAAGTAGTGACGCCATTGAAAAATAATGTCCACAGTGTTTTAGAAAAGAAAGGTGTATTATTTAGATTAGAAAAACTACACAACAAAGTTCGATTATAAGTAACTCAAAATGTCCTGCAATGATGCATAGTATTACGATATATATACCCTTAACAAAACACTCGTAAAGTGCTTGCTACGTCATGTATCGAATGCTGGTCGACCCTAACTTAAAAACAAAGCCTATAGATTGACTCTTAAATACGCATGTAATATGTTGCTTATCTACACAGAAGCTTTGCTTTTTGGGCATTTGATGGTGGCTTTAAAAAGTAATGCTATATTTGTATGTGTTTTAATGCATTAGTCTAATAATCATTAATTATAATTGAATAACAAATGTCGGTGCTTACATGTCTGTCCAAAAAGAGTAAAGATGCTTCTCTCTGTGGAGTTGCTTGGCAACGGTGCCAAAGCATTTCGTGGCCATAGGTCGTCGTTAGCGTTACCATTAAAATTACCCAGCAGGCCCTCAGTCAAATTATTGAAATCATCTAGAATACCAACACTCATCTGCAGGAGTCCTTCACCTACTGTCACATTGAAAGTAACACCTAAAAGCAAAAAATTCTAAATGAGCACCTAGGTGTTGTATTTTAAAGCAATGGCACAAACACACAATGTACAGAGAACTAACTTGTTTCGTTTGTTAAAACTGCACCCTCCACCCTGCGTGTAATTGAAATGTTATCCGCCTTCAATTTATTTGAGTTGTTTACTTATTCTATGAAATTGTAATGCTTTAAAATTATTGTGTACGATAAACATTAATAAAATCGTAGTTGTTCTATATTTTTAAATGTTATATTTTGTTAACCCGTTTAACCAAATCAGCAAACAAAGAAAATGGAAACACCAACAATTATAGCGGAAACAGGTTCATGTTATCAAAGGAAATACATCGAACGACGCCCTACCAAATAAATCGAGGCAAATGTCTTCCTGTCGATACTTCAAAGTCAAGTAAACGTGTTATAATGTAAAAAGATTTTGTTTCTGCGTGATATATGTCAGAATAATATACCGTGTCTTGTTTAGACGCTATAAAACTAATAACTCTGACCTATTAATACTGCGTATCTGAATGCAATATCTAGTTCTGTTTTCTTAAAATACTAAAAACATAATTTACAGTAAGACTTTCAACAAGAAATTAAATCAGTACTCGAGTAGTCAGTCATTTTTCCGATCGAGTGCTCGCGTAACTCATCATTTTCACTCCATGTTATCTAGTTTTTTATCGGCAATATGTAAAATAACTTAATACAATTAAATTCCATGCATTGGCTATATATGCCTTATTTAGATTGAATACATTTTGCAAAAAAAACTAAAAAAAAACTCGATCCCTACTTTACGATCTGTACACGTTCGCAGAAACATTGGTCACACTGCCATGTAAGCAAAATTGCGCATGTGTTGATCGAAAGAAGCGATAATGATTTTAAATATAGGTAAAATGCGAAATATAATCATGAGCATATTGTTAAAATGCATTTGAAACGTGAAACATTTATGATAAATATTTAAACGTCCACATGTAAATTAACTATATCATTGTCATTTTCCTTCTACCGCCACAAAACAAAGAGTGTTTGTGTTTCCGTGGAGACGTACATGTCGTCTTTAGATCGGTAAACGTTCAGTTGCTTTCGTTATGCATGTTACTTGTCTGATCTTAAAATGCTAATATTTACACGCATACTGTTAGCTATTAACCAGCACTTTAGAACAATTGGTGGATGGTGCTGAGGCATGCCAATCAACGTATAATTAACATTTCAAAACTGTACCGAGAAAGGGGCGGGGGCGCAAAATACTATTGTGTCCAGGAATTATTAGCGAAGAAGAGACCAGACTTGCGATTTATTAAGTGACTCACAATGTGGTGCCTTCTCGAACAGTATATTGAGCATCAACGATCGATAAGGCAATCGGTTGTTAGTGAGGAACTGGGTCACGTGTACACGAGCAATTGCTGACAATCTTATTTTAATCATAAGTAACACCACACAACACAAAAACGTGAGTTGCATTCATTATTGCATTTGAAGTACATAATTATGGTTATACCAAAGCATATACGTTTAATCCTGCAAAGCAACTGTCAACCACTTACCTGTTTCCGAAAATAAAGTCATAAGTGTATTAATTACACGAAGCATGTTCATTACTGCCGAAACATAGTTAAGAGGTTCTACTGTATTGTAGAAGTCATTCGTGTAATCTATGGCAGTTGATTTGTTAGTTCCAGCGTATAACTCCACATTGGTTCCGTTTTCATTTAGTTCTACTTGCAACCATACATCGTTGCCCTGAATGGCAAATGCAGTAAAGATAGTAGCATCTGCGTAGTTGGAGTTTGCACGTTTAGCCTTGTCTGTACGCGCCTGAATCTGGAGCTGGCTGCTGTTGACGTTCAGAAGAACGTACTCCGCATGTCCGTTAAATGTGTAGACCTGTCCATCAAGTGTGGTTATATGGGGATCACCAAAACCAGCAGCTTTGAAAAAGATAGATAAACATCGTTAAAGTAATAAGTCTTGTCATGAAATATAATATAGCTGACACAGGTGATGAATGTTCAAAACAGGATGAATCACGTGACTGCGTGCTCGAATATTCAAGTGGTTGCCAGTATTATATAAGCTGTATAATGTCTGCACGCAAAACCCGTTTTTACAAGAATCAAGATGTTAATACAACCAAAATCATATTTCTTACTAAGTCCTACCATATACGCCCACTTGATTATATCAGTACGTATGGTCTCTAAAACTTGTAGATATGTTAATTCTCAATATAATCAGTGCACTTGATTCTGGATAAGAGCACGATAGTATTTTACACAAAACATAAAAAAAACTGAGCTTGACGGCGACGTCAATATTGATGCCAACAGTCGGGGTCGAATAATAACTCCCCCATCAAAATAGATCATGCTTAAAGCAAATGTGTCTAAATAGAAGCTAAAATGTGTTACATTCTTGATATAATACATATAAAATTCAGCTAAAAAGAAACCTTGAAACTAAGAGAGTTATTATGGTTAAATAAATAAAAGAAACTTCTTATGAAACTCGCATTTCCTGAGCTTTGGAGCATTATAAAGGAAGGGAGGAAAGTTTGGCGGAACTTTGCGTTTTGCTCTTTTAAATAAAAGGGTTTTAAAAAGAAATAAAATATATGGGTAGATTGAAAAGTTCAAAAGCAGGCATAAACATCTTCGAAGATGGGGTATGTGTGCTCGAATTCTCATATAGTCGAGTATAGTCGGCCTTCTTTCTTTCTACTATACCACTTTAACATTTCTTACTGTATACCCTATAGAACATTTGGAAAGAACTTATTTTGAAATCGGTATTTATTTAATAAATTGTGCTATATTTGATAAGCAAATGTTTATATTTTTATGTTTGGCAGTATCTACCAAAATGCTAAAATAACATTTTAAAGAACAATGAAATAAATAATATGACGTTCTAGAGCTCTGTGCTTTAATCAAACGCACTAAGCAGAAACATAAGAAATCCTTCAGTAAAATGTGGTATGGTATATAACAAAATAAATGACATATTAGGGATAATCTGGGTCAAACCAGATAAATACGTTGAATATTGTGTCCCTGATAAAAGTCCTTCAGATGAAGGAAGTAATGTTAATATATACAAGATATCAAAACCGGATGGTGAGTTTTGTTAATAGTAGCATACCCGTGTTCTTTAAAGCGCACAAAACATCAATATTATAATTTTGTATACTGTCCATAAAATGTGGTTTGCCTTAAGTACGAGGCATATCTTATGTATGACACAAAAGCAAGAGGCAACATATTTAACAAACATTTTAAGAACATATACAATAAACGTACCCCATCGAAACGGGAACCTGAAGTAACAACCTCCGATGGGGCGAACATTATAGAAGAGATGGCAGTTTCTGGACTTTAGACAGCATTGGGTCTTGAAGTATTCGTCGTTCTCTTGGTGAGCCCGTGGATACCAGATGTGGTTGTATCGATTGAATGAGTTATAGTTGACATTTGATTGAATGTACCTTCCACTCCACGTATCATAGACACATGTCTATATTATATAATAATACGATGAATAAACTAAGTGTGTGAATATAAAGAAACGATCTAAGTTCAAGTACTTAAATCTAAATAATGGTACAATAGCATAGCTAAAAAGTTTACAAGCATAGACAAATTAGGGTAATTTTTCATCCATTAAACTCATGACTTTATTAAGATTTTGCCTTTCTTATTATATGAAAACAAACATATATAATTTGCTTTTGAGTCATTTATCAATAGAAAATTAAATCTACATCAACGAGTAAAAGTGTGCACTGTGGACGAACCCAATTTAATTTTATCTAAAACCCTATTATCCCTTTGTGTACATGTTAGTGTATTTTTTTCTTATGTATATTCTATTAAGTCTTTATATGTAATTATTTTTGTGGTATTTATAAAACTCTAAAGCAAAAAATAAGTACAAATTGTAAAAAATGTGGTTTTAATTAGTGCACACATATAAAGGGCGTCAATAAACAGGTCATCAGGTAACAATACATAATTTGGAGTTTTTTTTTGAGTAAAAAATAATTTTCCATGTTGTAATGCCACCTTCGACGCTTCTTAATGCATTTACAACATAAGTTTACGAGAAAATGTTTTAAACTGTGTACTGTTTTATTAAGCCGGCATTGATTCAAAATGCCAAAAACAGTTGTAAAATAAGGTATGGATATATGTTATGTCCTTTAGGCAACATCATCTTATTCTGCATGGAGCAGGGTTACTAATATGCCAAAGTAACGATCTATAATACAAATAGAAATATATAACTCTTGTTGTCTGAAGGTATCTTAGAATAAATGTTACTGTTGATTCAGATCAATCAGCTCCTACATGCTGATCAGGATCTGCACTATGTGTTACTTATTCTAATTTGGTTATGTTTATCAAGTAAAACAAGAGGAGGCCTTATTATACCTTTCCAAATGATCCGAAACGCCAGGAAGGCATCAAACTGACAGAGTACGAAGATTTCCTTCTCCGCCACCACGGAACAAACTCAAACCGCCTATCGAAAAACAGGAACCAGTCAATACAGGGACACAGTGGCATGGCGGCCATAATGGACCGGTAGAAGGGTCTATTGCGTTTTTCTGACTTGTACCAAACCTTGCATATAGTGTCAGGAGTGATAGTTCTCCCTACGTCTCCTTGAATTATCTTTCCTCCGTTACATAGAGCTTGAAATGCAGATGCATAGCTTATACAGATTTGCATATACAAATTTAAGTGGAATGGTGTGAAAATTAATCTGAAGTTTGCTTCTATGCACCATTAACATACGTAGTCATAGTCTACTGTCAAGCTAATGCTCATTCAACCGACTTTACTGTGTACCTCCTGGTCAATGGGTGTAATCGTGTAATCGCGAATCCCATACCATGTACCGACAGATGGCGACGGGAAGTCATATGTATGACTCGATTTACCCCTCGCATGTATAAATTTAAACAACAAGGTGGAGCGGAACATTCGACGTATATATCTTGTTAAATGATATAAGCGGCGACCAGACCAGGACTCGAACATCAGGACGAATCCGTGATTGACTGTCTTGAGTCCTACCATGAGAGAATTCCGCTCAAGGACAAAATATGGGTTATTAATATAATTCATTGGCACACTGACAAATTAAAAAAAAAAAATAAAACGTGTTCTTAACGTGTTAATTATTTGTCATCTTGCCGATTTTCGTGACAAACACGTTTTGTACAAAAAAAACACTTTAGCTGGAATGCATGGTAAAGCAAATATTTTGTTTCGGCAGAGGAAAACATTCTTGATGCAGCTTATATTTGCCTCAAAAAAAGCAAAGGCTGATTTGAAAAAGCATGTCTTAAACAAAAGTCTTACTATTCCGCCATTTAAATATGCATACGATAAACTGATGAAAAATGCAGACAAAAATTACATCCTAAATGTACGTTGATATCAGGACATCTGAGAAGCGAGCCGTCTGCACTGTCGTCCAAACCATGGACCCAGCCATCAGTAATGACACCAATAAACTGGGTACCAGTCTGGAAGTTCAT
This sequence comes from Sinonovacula constricta, assembly GCA_007844125.1. NCBI lineage: Eukaryota > Metazoa > Mollusca > Bivalvia > Cardiida > Solecurtidae > Sinonovacula > Sinonovacula constricta. The sequence goes on from CM017560.1 coordinate 25,787,474, forward strand.
GCCGTTCTTTTCGTAGGAATACAGGGCGTACGATGATTGTCCGTCACTTGTAAATATGATTTGGAACGTCACAGTCTGAAAACATACATACTTTTCGATTTTAATCTATATTATAAACAATATTTACACCATTCACACCATTCACACCATTCAATCTTAAATCATAGCCTCCTTCCAAGCTACTGCTTGTTCAACCGACTTTACTGTATTACCCCTGGTCCATGGGGTTATTCACGAATCTCGAGAATCCCATATACGTCGCCAATATGAACAGAGTTGTGTCGGAGCGGTGTAAGAAAAAAAAGGCAATATTATAAATTATAAGTAATATTTACACGCATGACCATTGGCACTTTTGCAGGTACTAATAAGTCAAATAGCTTACATTTATTGTGCTTTTTAAAATGCTGCTAGAACATGAGCACAACTGTTACTCACGGGTCCAAAATTTCTCCTTCACTTAATTAGAACCCCAAATCCACTAATAAGCGATAGACCGATGAAGTAAATCGTAGATTAGCTGCATAATGATATTATAAAATTAGTTAAACCAAAATTTGATATCACGACATGAAACCTCTCAATAATGTGTACACCGTCATTTTTAAATACCGGTAACATGTATATTCCGATAGTTAGCTCCAAGTGTATTTCTACAAGTGTTAACAAATTAATTTCCACAAGCAAAATCAGCAGGGCACGGGCATAGCAAAGTTATCACAAAAAAGCAATGCTAAGAGCAGGCAGGTAATATAAAAATGGGTCGTCATAAAGTGTAACTTACAGATAAAGTAGGGTAGATCTACAGATATGATTTCTTTCATTGCTACTTAAAATATCTTCTTTCATTATGTTATGCTGGTTATAGGGAAGCACTTACCGGTCCAGAAGAGAAACCGTGCATTGGAACTTTAGTCCATGTTGCGAGAAACGCATACGATGGATTGAAAACCAGGTTCTTGTAATAGGCTTCCAGAATGGCTTTCACTCCTGATATTGCCGGATGGCTGCTGTTAATGCCACTATCAAAGATGCTGTATGATTCGTAGGAAATATATCCTGCACGTGTTAGAATTAGGTCTCTAAAATAACCGGCCAGACAATATGTGCCGAGGACGGCCGAGCTAAAATCTCCATTTCTAGGTGGTGTATAACTAGTGAATTTATTGTTGAAGCATATCAAGCCATTGGAACACACCTGAAATGAAAGGGTACAGACACGCTAGGTACTTTTGTTTTGTTTAACATTTGTTTTAATTTACTCACTGTGTTTGGCGTGTGTGTATATAAGTTAATACAGTGTCATAATTTCGCCATAGATTTAATAAATGATCAAAGCTTTTGATAAATATTACCACTAGAGTAAAATAGTGTAAATGCGTAGTGCCCTCAATCAATGACTTTTGACTTTTGCACACATTTATTTAAACATGCTATAGATCAGTTTTACAGTGGACTTCTTAATCTAATGTTATTTATTATTTTTCGACGAGACGATTACGAATAGGCGAATATGAACATTGTTTTGCTTCCATAAAATATGCGTATCTAGGTATCTAGTTATATTGTGTTTAATTATATACAAAAATATTATCCAAAGCCATTGCAAATTATGACTATTTGTGTTAGCAATTGGAAATATATACAGTTTCAGTTCTTGAACCATAACTGTTTTCACACGATACCATATAAGTTATGATTCGATACCATACACGATATGCGTTACGATAGAAAATCTACACGTACAGTGTACGCTTCAATACAAAATACTGTACGTTTTGCGTTTATGTCAAATTACATTGGGAAATACCAAATGCAGCATGTTTTTATGATAAAGGATTAACTCGGCCTATTAACTTTGTACGAACTCGCCACAGTCATTTCGGATCTCTTCAAGCGCATGTACTTGTTAACGGTCATGTTTGCGCACATTTCAAATGAGACCATGCAATATTTCTGTCTATTTCTGTTTTACTGAAGTAGGCAGATGTTGTATGCTTGGATCTTCATATGATATGTCTTGAGACCGGATGAAGGTGTTGTGCACGACAGCTAAATGACCACATACGCTCACACTGTCCGTCTAGTTTGAGTAAAAATGTGATGACGCAATGTGTGTGGGGGGTTATATACTACGCTCACGTGATTTATAGGTACATGTACCGAATAACTTACATGAATGGGCTACCTGTAAGATACTATATAACATCGAAAACATACCAATGTCTTACACTTCACCCTATACCATGCACTTATTTATTTAAAATTCGATATAATATAATAGCATATGGTTCGACTGGAAAAAAGCATTGCTTGACCAACAACGATTACAAAATATAGCTATTAAAATAATATAAGGGGAACCCCATTATCCACGCACATAACAAATACATGCAGAGGCAGGAGAACATTCTGTAACATACCAAATATAAATATGCAGCTTAAAGTACTGGGTCCGCTTAATCAGACGAAAAACACTTTAAGCGCAAACATTTAATATTAAAACAAATTTATTAGGCATCATCGATAAGACAGATTATCCCCTTGTTGTGAAAGAACCGCTGCTCCCATTCACATCTACGCCGACGGTAGCAAATATTCAAACAAAATATCATAGGAGACAGAGTAATCATAAGTGAAATCAACAGACACATAAACAAGGCCAAAATTAAACTAGACACCAAGCATTTTATATTTAGATGCGAACTATTGCCAATAAAAACCAATAGAATATGTTCAAATATAACAAAAATGAAGAAATAATTCACACAAACTCGAATAATAATATTATATTTATTTCGACGTTTCGGTCATTGAGACCGTCATCAGGGTTTTTTTTTTCAAATAGAACAAAATTACCGATAAATAAAAGATATTTACCCCGATTCTCTTAGTTCTTAACAAACGTTTCAGACAAGAAAGAATAGACAAGAACTAACCAAAGAAATATAAAGGTTAAAATACAAATGTTAAGCAGAATTTCAACTTTTCGATCAATTTATTTTGGATCCCAAGCCATTACCATGTATAAATAAAAGGAAATTAAATAGCTGATAGTCTGGCAATACAAGGTGCAGCCTTCCGTATACTCGTAATAATATAT
>CM017560.1:25792582-25835305 GCA_007844125.1 Sinonovacula constricta
GTTCTTGGTGTCGTTGTCTGGTCGCTACTTTTAGCTAATGAGATTGGTGATCGTGGCGATGCATTTGCTAAAGCTATTTTGTAATCCATATGGATGCAGGCTACGTAATGGTTTCATTTTGTTTGGCATTTTAAATAATGACAAACAAAGGCATGCCACTAAAGCTATTTTTCTAAACTATATACACTCAGAACAGTCTCATAACACCACTTGTTCCTTTAAAAGGCGTGTGAAAAGTCTTCCTGATAAATGCTATTAGTAGATTTTTTAAGAACACCATCTATGACGAATAATTCTTACACATTTACTATTACCACAATAGATATAGCAACAACTCCATATGCCATGTCATGACTACGCGCGTAAGTTAGCACCCTATACTTTAACTCTTTTGGTCATTTGATTTTTAACATAGGAAATCGCCTGATAGTATCGAATAATGGTTATAATTCTGACAGCCAAATGTATTTACAATAAAAGGCCTGGAAAAAGAAATCATAAATGATACAGATCCTGATTAAGAAGCTCCTCGGGGGTTGAACTTGATGAACTTTGTTTCTTATTTATACAGAGACTTCGTCATTTGATTTAACTCTTGCAAATACATATCATATTTATTAACATGAGTTGAATAAGATAACCAGCACAAGAACCTTATTATGCGTTCGGGAGTTTTCTTGATAATCGAGTTGCATACTGTAATATGAGTATCGTCAACCCGCGCAAAAGCATAATATCATGAGTTGATTTTAAAAAGGTGCATAATAACAACATGTAAAATTTCCCCGGTGTATCTCCCTTTTGGTAGAATTCTTTTTATTAAGTGAGTAGTTTCGGTGAGGTAGTTTAACTTGCTTATCACGAACCAATTAAGGCTAGACGAATATTGTTAACCGAACTACAGCTTGAATGAGGCCGATCACGATAGACACTTTATAATGCGTACATACGTGTGTGTTTTAAATGTTGTACAATAATGGGCAAAATTACTCACAAAGATCTTTTTCACTCGGATGCCTTGGAAATATAGGTCATATGATGTTGTTACTGTTGGTGGACTGCAGCCGTCATCTTGACCGGTGAAAATATTGGGTCCATTACAATGATTCAGGAATAATCCTGAAAAATATAAGCTTTCATCATAAATATTAATAAAACATCCGTAAAATATTAACTCAAAATACCGCAGTTGGTTTAGTGATAGGTGCACATGAATGTATTCATTATCGCCCTTTTCATTATTAAGGGCATAAATATCGGCTTCATCCAATAGTCGTCTAAATATCTACTGATTTCTGTCAATGGTCTAAAGTAATATCTTAAAGCTTTAATGTCGATCGAACATACAATGTTTCTTTCTACTTAATCGCTCCGACATAATTATGGACACATTATCGACGTACAGCTTAGTGATGCAGGATGCCGAAGTCTGAGTAGAACCTACAGTTCTCCGCAGATCAGCTGGAAAATCACCATACATGCAGAGAGAGGCTGATGAGGTGAAAATTAAAATGAATGTTACAAATAAAATGGCTTTCCTACAGTGAATACATTAGACAATAACAGATTCAATAGAAACGTACCGCAAGGTTTCTCATATGGAGCTGCAGTTGTGGTACTGGTGACTGGTGATGGAGCTGCCGTGGAAGTGTTAGTGGTTGGTGGCAGAGTGGAAGTAGTTTGTCCGGCTGTGGTAGTAGATGGTGTGGTTGTGGTAGTAGTTGGTGTCGTTGTGGTAATAGCTAGTGTTGTTGTGGTAGTAGTTGGTGTTGTTGTGGAAGTAGTTGGTGTTGTTGTGATAGTAGTTGGTGTTGTTGTGGTAATAGTCGGTGTGGTTGTGGAAGTAGTTGTTGTTGTTGTGGTAGTAGTCGGTGTGGTTGAGGTAGTGGTTGGTGTGGTTGTGGTAGTAGTAGGTGTTGATGTGGTAGTACTTTGTGGGGTTGTGGTATAAGTTGGTTTTGTTGTGGTAGTAGTCGGTATGGTTGTGGTAGTAGTCGGTGTGGTTGTGGTAGTATGTGATGTTGTTGTTGTGGTTGTCGGTGTGGTTGTCGTAGTAGTGGGTGTTGTTGTGGTAGTAGTCGTTGTGGTAGTAGATGGTGTGGATGTGGTAGTAGTTGGTGTCGTTGTGGTAGTAGTTGGTGTTGTTGTAGAAATAGTTGGTGTGGTTGTGGTAGTAGTTGGTGTGGTTGAGGTAGAAGTAGGTGTTATAGTTGTAGTAGTCGGTGTGGTTGAGGTAGTTGTTGGTGTGGTTGAGGAAGTAGTTGGTGCGATTGTGGTAGTAGTTGATGCGGTTCTGGAAGTAGTCGGTGTGGTTGTGGAAGTTGTTGGTGTAGTTGTGTTTGTGGTTGCTGTGGTTGTGATAGGGCTCCCAACATTCCCTTGAATGATCATTCCTCCGGTACATACAGCTGGAAATGCAGATGTTTAGTTTTTACAGCTTTGTACAAACAACTTTAAATGTAATGGTGTGTATCTTAGAAAATTAATCTGAAGTTAGCTACTATGCGCTATTAGCATATTATTCAGTCATAGTCTACTTTCAAACTACTGCCAGTTTAACCGACTTTACTCTGTACCCCCAGGTCCATGGGTGTATTCGCGAATCCCGTACCAGGTAAAGAAACATGGCGACGGGAAGCTAGGTGGATTTGAAAATTCGAGGTAAATGTCGTGTTAAATGAACTTAGCGGCGACCTGGCCAGGGCTCGAACTTCAAAACAAATCCGTGATTCATTGTCTTGTGTCCTACCCCTAGACTATTCCGCTAAGGGACAACATTTGGTTCAGAAATAGTTGACAGGTACACTGACAAATTGAAAAAAAAATCAAACATGTACTTTACGTGTAAATTATTTGGTCATCCTACCGGTTTTCTTGACAAACAAGTTTTTTTACGAATACATCATTTTATCTATGTGCATGGTAAAGCAAATCCTTTGTTTAAACTGATGTAAACATAAAGGATGCAGCTTATATTTACCTCAAAAGCGGCAAAGGCAGATTTGAAAATGCATACCTTGAGCAAATTTTAACCCTATAACCATGTTATAAAAATGGATTTAAAAGAAATCCACCCGTTTAGGGGCTAAATGAATATATTTAATCATCATTTCACGTTCCGTATATTTAAAACAAGGGATGTTAATATGAGGAGGCGTGCCGGCCACACATCTCAATTACCTTAAATACGAAGGGCCAAACACAAGCCTTTATAGTCCACCATTTCGCAATGCAAACGATAGAGTGATGAGAATTACAAACAAAAACTTACATCCAAAATGTACGTTGATATCCGGACGTCTGAGAAGCGAGCCGTCTGCACTGTCGTCTAATCCACGGGCCCAGCCGTCAGCAATGACACCAATAAACTGGGTACCAGTCTGGAAGTTCATGCCGTTCTTTTCGTAGGAATACAGGGCGTACGATGATTGTCCGTTACTAGTAAATATTATTTGGAACGTCACAGTCTGAAAACACATACTTTTCGATTTTAATATATATTGTGAGCAATATTTACACCATTAACATACTTTTAAGTTATAGTCTACTTTAAAGCTACTGCTCGTTCAACCGACTTTGCTGTGGTTCCCCTGGTCCATGGGTCTATTTGCGAATCCCGCGAATCCCGTTTACGACGCCAATATGACCATAATTGTATCGGTGTGGTGAAGCAAATAAAAGCTAAAACTTGGCGCATTTTATATGTTATAAGCAATGTTTACAAGTATGGCACTTCTACAGGTAATAATAAGCCATTTAGTTTACATTTATTGTGCTTTTTATAAATGCTACTTGGGCATGAGCAAAATTGTTGCTCACGGGTGCAGACTGTCTCCTTCACTTAATTACAACCTCAGATCTACTAGTAAGCGATTGTAGTGGTCGGTATGAAGTTAATTAAAGCGTCTGTACTGACAGTGAGATCAGACCAGAAATGTTGGACTCATTTTGATGAGATCAACAGAGATATGAGCAGCATAACGATATTTAAAATCAGTTAACCAATCATTTTAAACAACGACATGAAAACTCTCAATATTGTGTATGCTGTCATTTTTTTAATACTAATAACATGAATATTCCGGGTTTTTTTTAATAAGATACACTCATCTTCCTACAAATGTTAACACATTAATTTCCACAAGCAAAATCAGCCGCGCACGCCCATAGACAATCTATCACAACAAAGCAAAGCAATATTAAGAGCAGGCAGGTAATACAAAATGGGTCGTCACAATTTACTGATAAAAGAAAAAGTAAGTAGATCTACAGCAATGTTTTCTTTCATTGCTACTTGATATAGCTACTTTAATCATGTTAGGCTGGTTTTAGGGAAGCACTTACCGGTCCAGAAGGGTTACGGTACATTGGAACTTTATTCCATGTTGCGAAAAACACATACAACGGATTAAAAATGAGGTTGTTGTAGTATGCTTCCAGAATAGCTTTCACTCCTGACAACGCCGGATGGTTGCTGGTAATGCCACTATCAAAAATGCTGTATGATTCGTAAGAAACATATCCTGTTTCTGTTAGATTTAGATCTCTGAAATAACCGGCCAGACAATATTTGCCGAGGAAGTCCGAGTTAAAATCGCCATTTCTCGGTGGTGTATAACTAGTGAATTGATTGTTGAAGCATATCAAGCCATTGGAACACACCTGAAATGAAAGATTACAAGCATGTTATGTAGTTTTGTTTTGTTTAACATTTGTTTTAATTTATTCTCTGCTTTTTGGCGTGTGTATATAGGTTATACAGTGCCATAATTTCGCCATAGACTTAAAGCGGAAATCTTCTGATAAATACCGGTATGACCAATTTATTTAAACATCTAGTCGTTCAGTTTTACAACTTCTTAGTCTATGTTTATTATTATTTATCGATAAGAGGATTACGAATATGCGATTAGTAACGCTGTTTTGCTTCGATCATGTATGCGTATCTTGTTATATTGTATTTCATAATATATAAACATTTTATCCATATGTATACACAAAGCCATTGCATTCAAAGAATAGCTAATTGTGTTCGCAACTGAGAATTATAGTTTAGTTATTATCCCGGGTTTTGCTGTTGTATTTGTGCGGTTTGTATTTTAATTAATGGTGGATGTTCTGGGTGTCGATGTCGTCGTTGCTTTTCGCTCATGAAAGTTGGTGATTGGGTGCATGCATGTGCTAAAGATATATTTCTCGTCTTTACCGATACTAATTGAAAGCATAATTGGCAGTCGGTTAAAAGTATTTCTGTAATAACTATAAATGCAGGCTATGTGATCGTTTCATTTTCGTTTCACAATTTACATAACGACAATCAAAGGTGTGTGTGTCAACGAAGCTTTTTACTAAGCTGTATACACACAGAACAGTCTCATAACACCACCTGTTCCTGTAAAAGGGGCTTGAAAAGTCTTCTTGATTAATGCTTGTCGTAAATATTTAAGAATACCATCGATTACGAATAATACCTACACATTAACTACAGATCATTAAAATAAAAATAACAAAGATTCCAAAGACCCTCTAATGACAACAAGGGTACAGTGTTTTCTTCAAGATATATGGTCATTAACTCTTTTTGATTCTTTGCTTTTAAACATTGGAAAATCGCACGATAGTATCGAATAGTGGGCTTAACTATGAAATCCATTTGTTTTCACAATAAAAGGCCTGGGGAAAAGTCGTATATGATACAGATCATGATTAAGCAGCTCCTCGTGGTGGAACCTGCTGAGCTTGTTTTCTTATTTATACCTAGACTTGGCCATCTGATTTAAATCTTGCAAAAACATATCACATGTTCTTACAATAGGTAAATAATAAAAGGTCCTATCAAAATTTTCACAGATATTTAAATTTTTATCTACCTGTAGAAAAAGGCAAACATATGATAACCAAGACAAGAGCATTAGTTTGCTTTCACGCGCTTTCTTAATAATCGTGTTAAATACTCTAATACGATAAACATCAGAACGCGCAGAAGCATATTCATATCATGCGCTGCTTTTATAAAGGGGCATAACTATAACATGTAAAATGGACACGTTTTATCTTCCATTTGGTGGAATTATTTTTATTAAGCGAGTAGTTTTAGTGGGGTAGTTTAACTTGCTAATCACGAATTAATTAATGCTAAAGTTATATTGTAAAACCAACTACAGCTGGAATGTGGCCGATCATGATAGAAACTGTATAATATGTATATCCGTTTGTGATTTAAATGTCGCTCAATAATGGTGTAAGAAAACTCACTAAGATGGATTCCACTCGGATGCCTTGGAAATATAGATCATATGATGTTGTTACTGTTGGTTGACTGCAGCCGTCATCGTAACCGGACTCTGTAGTGGGTTCGTTACTATGATTCAGGAATAATCCTGCAAAAGATAAGCTTTTATTATAAAATTGCTAAATATCGTAAAATAATAACTCAAAATATCACAACTGATTTAGTGATATGTGCACTTTCGTGGATACATTATGGTCCTCTTCATTATTTAGGGCAAGAATATCAGGTTTATCTAACCGTCGTCTAAATATCTACTGATTACTGTCAATTGTAATACAGTGTGAAGTAATATCTTAAAGCTTTAATGTCGATCGGCAATAAAATGTTTCTTTTTAATGCATCGCTCCGATCATAATTATGGTCATATTGGCTACGCCCAGTTTATTGGTGCAGGATACCATCTCTCCAATCTGGGTAGAACCACCTGCGCACCGCAGGTAGATTGGAAAACCTCTCGCCCCAATTAGGACTCGAACCCACGCAGAGAGGAACTTATTAGTTAAAAAAAAATGAACGTAATAAATAAAACGGCTGTACTACACCAATTATGAGACAATTGAGTCAATAGATACAAGGGATTTAACAGATACGAACCGCAAGGCTTCTCATATGGAGCTGCAGTTGTGGTATTGGTGATTGGTGCCGGTATTGCCGTCGAAGTGTAAGTGGTTGGTTCCGGAGAGGAGGTAGTTTGTCTGCCTGTGGTAGTAGTTGGTGTGGTTGTGGTAGTAGTTGTTGTGGTTGTGGTAGTAGATGGTGGTGTTGTGGTAGTAGTTGGTGTGAATGAGGTAGTCATCGGAGTTGTTGTGGTAGTAGTTGTTGTTGTGTTGGTAGTAGCTGTTGTGGTTGTGGTAGAAGTTGGTGTTTTGGTGGCGGTAGCTGGTGTTGGTGTGGTAGTAGTTTGTCTTGCTCTGGTAGTTGTTGGAGTGGTTGTGGCTGTAGTTGTTGTACTTGTGAAGGAATTTGGCGTTGTTGTGGAAGTAGATGGAGATGTTGTTGTAGTAGATTTAGAAATTGTGGTACTCGTTGGTGTGGTTGTGAAAGTTTTTGGTGTGTTTGTCGTAATTGTTAAAGCGGTTGTGCTAAAAGTCGGTGTCGTTTTTGTAGTTGTTGGAGGGGATGCTGGAGTAGTTAAGCTGGTTGTGGTCGTAGTTGTGATGGAAGTTGTTGTTTCACTTGTGGTCGATGTTGTAGTTATAGATGTTAAACTCAACATCAGGAGAAACATTGTCAGCATAAATGATAAAACTCTCTTTATCATTTTATTTTTCTCCATCTGAAAATAGTTTTATTTTAAAGCATTAGCAAATGATGACTTCATTTAAAAAAAATGTCTTTTGTGTATTTTGATGGTTATAAAACTTGTGCATTCGAGCTGTATATAAGTTAAACTGAAAGTGGCCTACGTAATTCTATCCAGAGTACTCAAATTCACTCAATCCGACCTTAGCGTCACTCTATAATTATTATGCGGAACACCTACCCCATCACTTGAAACATCTCGGCTAAATGAACACGGATGTAATATAGGGAAAGCGTAGTCGTTTCAAATACGTCTCTCGTGGTTATTTACTCGATTCAAGCAGTTTGGTTCAATTATGACTCAAAAGGAAACGTATTATGCAATTGTAAAGATAATAGCGGAAAAAGAACACTTACTTAATGAATAACACACAGGATTTATGTAGATTATTTATTTGAATAGGGCGAGCCTCAAAAACTTTGATTATGTTTTTAACTTTGCATGTCACAGAAATTAAGCTGTTGTTTTGAATATTGTCAACAACACAACAAAAACATAAATCGGATTATATTTGATCATATTGGATGAAATAGCAAATTTACTTTGTAACTCTGTATTTACATAATCATATGTGAATTAGTCATAGATATGAATAGAATTGATATATTATTTGTTTAATAAAATAGGCTGACATCAAATTCAAAGCATGTTTATGTATAATTGACTACTAAACCAATTCTTTAATCCAAGAGGGGACTTATTACTAAAAACGACTGATGTTACACCACTGCCTTAACGAATTTCTGGTAGAAAAACTGTGTACTGCTTGTTCATAATTATTTAAAGTAAATCCTGTATATCCGCCTTTAAAACTTGGCAAGTTGAACATAATCATATTATTCTTACTAGTTAGATAAATGGGGTATTGTATTGTGCTACAAATGTGGATGTTAATTAATATCACGCGCATGTGATATAATTGATATAATATAATATGTTATACAAATATATACTGTAATAATACTTATCAATTATTTGAGAACATAAGAATATCTCAATATATGAAAATCAACATCAACAACAAATTGATATAAAAAGAAAAAGTGCAACATCCATTTTTGTAAATACCCCTCCATCCTTTCAGCAAAGGCCGCTTTCGGTTTTTGCGCCTTTATTTAACACAACAGATGTATAATGGTAATGGAGACATGTTTACATATTTAGTATAGGTCTTAGTACTTTCATATTATCCTAGTATATCGTTTCCAGACATCGAGGTCACACAATCAAAGACAATGGGAATAACTGTGTCAGCACGTGTATTTCTTCATACAATAATGAAGCCGTCATAATTATGACGTCTTAATTTGAACGTGTTGCTGTTTTTCTTATTCAATTTTAATGTATGTCTGCATCTCCCTAACAGTATGCTTTCTGAACATTATCATTTTCTGCGTTTGTAAATATTGTGATATAATCAGTAGGCCATACACATGGGGAGTACACATATTGGTACACTCATTCGAGCCGGGTCATAGACTACGCCAACAGATTGTAACACTCTGCCATACTAAGTATTGGAGTATATTACACAGCTGTACGACGGTCATAGTGTGAAACAATACCACGACCACCGGACCAACCGTCGCTTAGGAACAATAAACGTATTTGTCTGTCTAGCCCAGTTGTTTTACACTTGCATAAGTACTAAACTTGTTAATTATCGTAGCAACCGCCGGTATATAAATAAGAAGTCGTGAAAGATAAAGAGAGTCAAATTACAGCTTGCCTCCCGTGCGTAGCTGTCCGAATTTAAAGTCATCAACACTTCGGCTTCCGTCTTTTATAAATAAAAATAAATAAAATACCTCATTTATATAGCACTCTTATTATAGTATATATATGTTCAAAATAGCTTTACAAAATTACAAACATTATTTTTAAAGAACATAAAACATGATGAAATGTCAAATTACCATTAAAACAGTTAGTTATTTGAAATAGTTCCAAAAGAAACCTCTAACATAGAGACAAACAATAAGAGATACATAGATTAAAATGAAAGCTAAAAAAGAAATAATATACAGATATCTTCACATTAAATATATAAATGATAACAGGGTGTAAGATCAATTTAAAAATTCATGCTAAAATGTTAGATAATGTATGATAGCTTAAAAGATGGATTTCAATGTTCGTCTTAAAGGTTACCAATGTTCTACATTCTTTCAGATATCTTGGCAGTGCGTTCCAGACTGTAGGTGCAGTAAAAGCAAAACATCGATCCCCATAAGTGGCGATTCGCCTTTTAAGAACAACTAATAACGAGCTGCCCCGTGACCCCAAGAAACGTGTAGGAATGGACAATTGTACAGTGTCTTAGATGTACTCAGAAGAAGATCCATGAATAGGTCTGAATGTAAGCGTAAAGATGTTATATTCAATTCTCCTTTGTATAGGAAACCAATGCAGTTCCTTAAGTGAAGGTTGCACATGATCAGTTCTTTTTGTCTAGCATATTATTCTGGCAGCTGTTTTTCTGACTTTTTGTAGTTTGTATCTTAGTGCCTTTGAACAATTAAATAAGAGTGAATTACAGTTGTCAAGTCTAGATGTAATCAAAGAATTGACTAAAGTTTTTGTTGTTTCTGTTTTTAAGTACTTCGTTATGACAGATGTCCTTCGACCGACAAAGTTTGATAGCAATCGGTTAAGTATGAATTTATCCATTCCAAGTATTTATCATCAATTTCAAAGTTGGTTTTAAATCGTTCCAAAAGGATGTTATGGTCAATTTTATAACAAGCTGCATGCAATTCAAGTAACACGAATACGGGTAAAGTGGCTTTATTGTGATCGACAGATTTAAGAATTTCATTCTGTACCCTAACCAGCGCTGTTTCAGTAAAATGTTTTTCCTATAAGCAGATTGAAGTGGATCGTGAAGTTTTCTATCAACCAAATTGTCCAGTACTTTTGATACAGAAGGTAGATTTGAACAAGGTCTATAGATTTTAAGAATTTCATAATCAAGATTTTGCTTTTTAAGAAGTGGTTAAATGCGTATTGTTTTAATGCCTTTGGTACAGTTTCAACTGAGGTGTTTATGAGCTAGTTTAGAGGCAGATGACAAGGTAGGAATGAGAGAAGCATTCGTTTCGCCAAGTAAACCTTTAGTTACTTTAAACATTACCCTTTATCTTGGCTATATGCATTGACTCTATTCAAATAGTATATAGTAATCAGCTATTGTTTTTACAGATGTTTATTTACAGTCATAGACTATTTTCTGCAGATCTCATGGTCACCTGTAAGCTTGTTGTTTAACCATTTGCGTTTCAGTTTACGCCTGAGGTGTTACACCACAGTGTGATAAATTAGCTATTTTCAAAAGGCTCATTGTAAAGTAATAGTAGTTTGGGTAGACACCTGAATATTTAGTTATAAGTTTTACAGCAGGACTCCCGCTGCCATGCGCCAAATGCGCCATTGGCGCAAAAAAAATGGCTCATTTTTATTTTCAAAATAGACGCATCCTTATGGCGCACGATTTTTTCGGGGTTTTTTTTGTGAATCGTTAAGCGGCCAAGACTGGTAACCATTTCTACGCGTACTGTGATTCGCTAGCAAGGAGAAGCTCGATAGCCAGTCAAACTTGCTCGGCGGCATTCACCTTGAGGGCAATGTTGTGTTGACATATTGTGTACATTACAGCCGAATAAACATCGCCTCAGGGAAGGATTAGTGTAATTTACGAGACGATAATAAAGCAGCTAAGCTAGCCAAATGTTTTGTTGCGATCATTAATTGGACAGTACAGACAATAAATGATACAATTAGATACATAATTACGAGGTGAGCAGACAGCAGCCGAAAGTGTGTTTTTGACGCGTTACATTAGACAATGCTAAGACAATGTCGGCTACGAAAAATTAAAGGTGGGCTGCACACAAGACTCGAAGGATCCTCCAGTAAATGTGAAAGGGACTCTGTACCTTTGCATACAATGTACAAAATTTAAATATTAAACCATGACTATTGCTTTCATTGTAACTGCATATAATGGCTATGTTAAAAGTATGACATTGCCTAAAGTCGACATAGACATACTAAATGTATATAAAATATACGAATGTTTATGTAAATAAAACGTAAAAAAGAAAGTTCACGTTGTTGTTTTTTTTTTTCATTTTCAATACAATAACACTACAAAAAGTATATTAAAAAGAATTGCGTGTTAACAAACATACATATACATACTACAAAAATAACATTAAAATTGACACTTAAATTTGGCTCATAAAAATGGCTCATGAAATAAAAAGTGACTCATAATTTTCAAATTTGGCTCATTGGTTGGCTCGGACCAAAACAAGAACCAGGGGGAGCCCTGTTTATAGTCTTTGCTATAGCCTCTCACTTGAACGTACACGTCGCCATTATTGGATTTGCCGGGCTCGCGTTTATCGAACTTGTCTCCACTGCAGACGTCTAAATACTATAGCATACTATTATTTCCCTTGTTATAGTTTTCATATAAACGCGTGCGTTGCCTAGTTGTTATCAATACAAACCGCGTATACTGTTAACACCTGCAATGTCATGAATAGCCACGTTACAAAAGCTGTTGATGCATTTGGTATAGAAATCTTTAGAGATTGTGTTTGACTTCAGAACAGGTTGTTTAATGTCATTTTAATTTTAATTCGAATAACTAGCTTTTTCAGGATGAAGTAGTTCAGAATGCTATATTGTCATGAGACAATCATATCGTTGCAACGGTTTTCAACTATTTAACTATTTAAGCAATGTGTAGCTTTACAGTTCTATAATGTCGTTTTAATCCAAACATACACAAATATATATTTTCCGTCAGTCATAACAGTACCCATGTTAGCTTGATGCAACAGTTGAAACGAAAGAATCGATAGAACTGATGGATCCTCCCCAAATAAACACTAGTTACAAAAGGACCTTTTTCAAATATGTATATTTACTAAAGCAACAATGGAAAATAACTTCTAAACTATGAAACATAGGGTTATGTTTTTGTTATAGGTAAATAAGAAAAGGTACTATCAACATTTTGACAGATATTCAAATTTTATCTACCAGTAGACAAAGGCAAACAAGGTAAATATAAATGTGACAAAAACAGCGAAACGAGACATAACACACATAAAGAAAAACCATCAGTTACCGCCTTGGAACGGTCAATCTGCAAAAGGGCATTTCTTCCCTTTGAGTTCTGCCTAGCTATAAAGTTTGTTGTTGATAACACTTACAGTTTTTATGTTATGCTCCGGACAAGAATTAAGTGTTAAAAATAACAAGGTCAATAATCCCTAATTATGCAAAACATATTTTAGTTCTTGTAGATTGCACTTCTTCTCCATGTGATCTATTTATTTATAATGTTTTATCATACAGTTTTTGTGTTAAAATAATAAATGGCAATAACTCCTAAATTAGGCAAAACAGAGTTATGTTTCTTGAACACTGCACTGCAATGCTCCTCAGTAAGACTTCTCTGCATATAAAGTCACATGTTGACACCTCCTATAGTTTTTGTATTATGCTCCAGACAAAGTATCCTTATATAACTTTTGAAACCCAAAACGTGACCATACTTAATAAGCTTAGATAGTTTTAACATGTGATTGCCTAAAATATAGAAAATTATTGATAAAATCGATAAAATAAAATTTATAAGATAAAATTTCTTACCTTTGCTTTGGTCAGAATAATCTTCTTCAAAGTCGGTACATTTTTTATCACATATTGTGTTGTCAAATTAATTGCTCAAATAAAAGAAATATTAGCACCGTGCGTAAATTTAAAAAAAAAATCCCGTAAGTTCAATTACTGTTACATTAAATTCGACAAGGGCACGTTTAAATGTAAATGAAAGATTCACTTGTGTCGACGTAAAACCCCGGATTGCACACCAGTAACCAAACTGCGGCTTTATTGCAGAACTGTGCGTGTGCATGTAAATATATACGGTTAGCGTCGCACGATTGAGTTTTATCCATCTAGACCGCAATCGTCTCAGTTTACTCCAAGCAGTCTGTTTATGATTGATAGAAAACGTAAAAAACAGCAGCAATGTTGATAACTAAGTGTTGAGGTAATAACTGAAGATTGTATCAAAGGAAAATTGGCACCAAGTCGATAACTCTAATTACCGACAAATTGTCCATCATACAAATGTCATATATTTATAGTAATTGACTGATGCAAGGCTTATATTCATGCATCCCTATGCAGTGAAGGACCTGTCTTTTGTGTTTTTGCGAAATGTTTCAACTTATCTAAATGCGTCAAGAAGTCAATGGCATCAGGAAGCAAAGTATTTTATTACGCCAGACAAAGTACGCAGGAAAGTGGCAACGAGGATAAACGTATACCATTTATGATAATATACAGACGGAGGAGTTCTTGTCTTTCATATTAACATGAAAATACATTGACGCACTTGTCATTGACAAAACAAGCAATATTGCATTGAAATATCATGTCTACACACTTCATTGTCAAGTTGCCAAACCATGAACGCTTTGTTGTCAACAATGTAATTAATATATAGTGTAACAATGTCATATCTTTATTTTATCCCATTTTCATTTCTTTTTTGTCATAGGTTATTAAGAAAAGGTTATAAAAGAATTACAAAAGATATTTAAATCTAAACTATTGCTAGACAAAGGCAAACAGGGTAAAGTGACAAAAAAAAAAAAAAAAAAAAAAAAAAAAAAAAAACGGAGACGAGACATTTTGAAACACATATAAATATACATATAAATCTCGAATAATCGAGCTGTTTTTAGAGCTGTCGATTGTTAACTTATTCATGAAAACCGTGTTTGTATTTTTGGGGAATTGGTACTGGTTTTATCTGATAGATATTTCGCATAATAATGCACGGCGTTGCTTTCAAATGCACATAAGTCTAATCTTTAAGACCTTAGGTCTAGGTGATTATTGACAACACATCTGAACACAAGCATGGTGTATCAAAACTCCGGTAATGTGATTGCGGTAAATGATCGTTTAAAAAACTCTGAAACAACAAACAAACAGATCTTTGAAAACAGTGTAAAACAACAGTGTTCTAGCAAGTGATAAAAGATGGAAAGAATCAACAAAGTGATTGAAGATTCCGTATTTGTACTGTGCTTTAAGTGTCCTCTTCGAAAAAGGTGGTCGTCACCTTTTCTTGTTTTGTATATATGCACAGAGCGACAAGAAAGCTGTTTTGTGTGTTCTAGAATAAAGAACAGTTGTCATATATGAAAAAAAACATAGTAATTTAAATGAATACAATGCATGATGTTCGAAACAAGTTCCTTTGTCATAAGATAGCGAAACTCTCTCCAAAACACCAAAAAGGCAACCGCGTCAGTTGCAAACTACAGGGTAACCTTTCCATAGCAATATATGGCGGAGACACAAAAACGGTATAGAAGTATTCCTGTGCCGACGTCATGGCAGAGACCAAATGTACATATCATATATACGTTCTTAAATAATATTTTTATAATATTACAATTATAAAAAATAGAACTGATTTAAGTAAAGTAGGTAGATGCTAAAGAAGCATTAAAGGGAAACGTGCATACAGATAAATGCCTCACCATCAGTCATATCAAAAATTGCATGCTGCATATATACAGTGATTAATGGCATTTTTACTACACAATTACTAATATATTTTGTTTTAAAGAATCAATTTAATTCAACTTACTTTTTTATTATTTTTGTAAATTCTCTTTTCAGCTCCTGTAATCTGTGAAAAGTGTGTTTTATAACTAGTAGTTATGGGACAACCGATACCGGATTTACGCCTCAACACAGTAATTCAAAATAAACCCTTATTAGTTAACACAAGTGTAACAAATCAGAGGTGGTGTAGAGTAAAAGTCGCACTGAAACTCACTGGGGAATTCATACGTATGTGTTCTAGTTCTATGTATTTTTACAAGTAAATAGTAGTTACCTAACGACATTTCAGCAGTTTATTCTTCGTTATGTATTTATGTATTTTTGGATTTTCAGTTTGTATTTCATAGATTGTATTAAAAACCTGTATAGCAATCATATCTTTAAACAAAATGAATTTGTCATTCGTTCTGAAAACAAATGGGAAACAACAAAATGAACCATTAACTGCATGAAGAAAACATAACCTGTTACAAGTCATGGCAAACATCAATTGAGAGACTTTAGCAAGGTCTTCAAACAGTGCATCATGGTGGCGCAGGTTCGCAATGTCATGACGAAAGAAGGGACACCAAACATAACCTTCTCAATAGCACTGTCGGGAGGGTTTAACATTTCAGATTCCACGTTCCGCTTGTTAAAGGTAATGTGCGTTTAATAGATTCTTATTAAAAGAACTAATTGCAAAACAAAAAGTACAGCACTATGAACACATCAAAGTCCTCGTTATTTTGAATTGTTGCATATTTTATTTCATTGTTTCAATAAGCGCATCCCTTATTAAGTTTGGAAAATTACACTTTACTATTTTGTGACTTTGTCCATGTTTAGTATTTTAAGTCATATGATGGTCAACGTACAAGCATCGTTTATCATGAAATGGGTGATATAGTGTATGATGGGTTGCCCTTACAATGCATTTTATTTTTTTATTTTTATTAAATACTGTCGAAATATTTTTGTATTTCAATGTCATAACCATGCGTTATTACAAAGAAGCTGTAACTTAGCTATCAACAAAAAAAAAGTGTAACTTATTTTGCAATAACGTATTTTTTATTTATTGCTATTAACGTCAACGGGTGTAATACTATTTCCTCTTCTGTGCTTAAAATTGACCTTTACAATTATACCAAGGAGACATACTTAGAACTGGATATAACAAACAGAAGCAAAGTGGAAATGTCGAAATAAGTATCCGTTTGATGGGAAAGGAAAATAGTAATATTTGTGTAGACATATGTGTCACGCCAATAATATCATCATTCTACCCAGTCCTTAGTCGCTTTAACATTGCGATTCTCTGTCATGTTTTGTACCGACATCGAACTAAGAAAAATATTGTCATAGTCGATCTATGAATAAACGTAATGTTAATACAATTGTACTTTATTACTTCCGTATATTACATGTAAGTCTATTTTCGTTTGATGATTTTATAAATGGTATTTTGTATTACATTCATATATATAGTCAGTACAACTATGCTGATGACAACACCTTATAATTTCCAAACGTTCAAACTTTAAAGATAACATTAAAGACACCAAATTCTTAAGGACTGGGTCGTCCTTTGCCTTTCCAATTTTAGTATATGTTGCAATGCTGATAGGACTTTGTCTTACTTCCTTATTCATGACAACAACATTGATACCTTTTCAGTGTGGCGGTCGTAATAATCTGACCGTGCATGCAATTTATGTTGTCATTCAGTCCATTCTATAAGGATTGTTATGTGTATTTTTTATGAACAATGGGCTTCCTCGAGTTCGTCTTCACATGAACAGGATGCTACAACCATTTATACTTCTTCCCTTGAATTTTCTTTCTTTATTCAACTTTTTTTAGTTTATAATCAAGAGTTTTGTGTAGTTCTACTAATATAAATAATACTTCTCTCTCTGTCTTAAATACCCTGTGGTCAGTTTTCATTACGCAACTGCTTTTATAATAACGTCATTATTTATCTAAGAACACGCCAGCGCTTGGACAAATATTATTCAAATAGACATGGTTGCATTTCTTGCCTTTGAGAAATCCCTAAAAATGTGCGAGGTTAGAGCTTTGAAAAAAAAACAGTTCAAATACCCCAGTCGGTTACTTTTGCCCAACTCAACTCAACTTAACTTAATTATTATTTTTTTACTCAAATCACAAAATGTGTCATATGAGTATTAATAATGTATATACGGTAGTGTAGTTTTATACAAGCGAGGAAACAAACATTGTCGAAATAGTCAGAGGACGAATGCTTGATTTTAATTCAGACACAGGAGACAGTACAAAGGTTAGTATGGTGACAGTTTGGATAACAGTTGATGTGTTAAATTACAAAACTATATTGTGCAAATCTTAAAAATATATTTCTTAAATTGAAACAAAGGTTACAGATCGGCATACATGCTGGCTGTTTCGTGTATGTTTTAGATACATATGCATAAATCTTATATAGAGAAAAAAGTGTTAAATAATATTAGACGATAAATATCGCAACGTCACACACTAATGCAGTTGTGTAATGTGATTTATACGGGAACTGAGCAATACGTTATTGTGTGTCTTCTAAAATTGCTGCAGTCTGACTCTGTTTTTGTCAGGATACAGAAAGCACGCGCAGGATTTAAGTACATGAGTTGGTAAATACGATGAGCGACGTTATATTTAGTATGTATGGGTCTGTATGGTATTTATACAAAAGAGGTTGTCAGATTACGGTCTAATTATGAAACAGAAAACTTATCACGAGTGTAAATACTTAGCTGCTGTGTCATGGTCGCTGAGCTCAGCGTGCTAACCAGGGTTTCAATAAACATGAAGCTTACATTATATCCGTGGTGTGATCAACGCTTATAATATAGTGATGATATTACTGGTATCATTTTTCAGGCATTTCTGAACATCATTAGTCATTCAATAGACAATCCTGGTGGGACCAGGGGTTGAGGGGGAGGGGGGTGTTAGGAGTGGCACGGCCCCGCTGTGCCTCGCTCAGGTATATCCGTGCCTCCTACATTAATTTTACTTAAATTATAGTGAGGACGATGCTATTGTAACACGATCATTTTATTAGGATGACATACTTTTAGTGCTTGTTATTATCATATTGCAGTTGATACTCCTATATTAAATGAAATGTACTGACTGTAATATTGGGTTACATGATTATAAATGAAAACACAAAATAATGTCATAATGACACAAAAGTAAGGCTATTAAGTTACTATTAAAACAATAATTTTAAAACAAAATGTAAAAGCACGGAATTGCAATTTAATTTACATACAGGTTAGAAATTAAAATGTGCATACTGTGTAAGAAATAACCACGTTGAAATGTGAATGAACTTGTCGAATGTTTACCATAAGTCTTTTTCTATACGCATACCTTACGTGGTAAAGGAAATATCTAATTATTTTGCGAGCGTTAATGTTTACGTTTCATTGTTATTGTCTTGGTCATATGAGCTGTCTGTCGATTGTCGAATGCACTGTGCTTAAATTAGACATTATGTTTACCTCATCGTTTAAATTATTGTATTAAATGTTGTCCCGTTTCTTGTGAAGTTATCATTAATAACATACATTTGTACATTTTTATACAGGATAATATTTCATTTCTTAACGTTTTCATATATACACGCGCATTGCCTTTTTGTTAAGCGAAGTTGTATAGTTGGCTCAAGCAAAAACTGCGTATTCGTGTTTAAAATATCACCGGCATTTCATGAATAGCCACGTTAACAAAGCTTTTGATGCATTTTGTATACAAATAGATAAATTTTGGGTTTGGCTGCAGACAAGTTTCTTTGAAATCATCATCGTTTTCTTTTCTTCCGGACATTTAATTTAAATTACAATGGACAGGAGCTTGTTAAAAGAGACTTAGCTTTTTGTTAAGATGGCGTGGTTCAGAAGGCTCTGTTTTCATGAGGTTATTAAAGTGTTGCCACGGTGGTTTTCAACGATTTAACTATTTAAGCTGTAGAAGCTTTACAGCTCACCAGTGTAGTTTCAATATAATTATTTGGAAATATACGTCTTCCATCAGTCATAAACAGTACCCATGGTAGTTTGATAGTAACGCAACAGTCTAAACAAGAAAATCGGGAGAACGGATGGATGCTCCCCGAATAAACACTACATGTAGTTCCAAAAGGACTTTCTTCAAATATGTGTGTTAATTAAAGTATGAAAACTAACAAACGAAAACAACTCTTAAGCTATGCAAAAGAGAGTTATGGTTTTGTACAGTGCATTTCGTCCCTTTGAAATTTGTCTGTGAAAATAAAGTATTAAAATAATAAAGGGCAATAACTCATAAATTAAACAAAACAGAGTGTTGTTCTTGTAAACTGCACTTCTCCTCATTAACATCGGTCTGCCTATACAGTATCATTTTGACACCACTTACTGTTTTTTGTGTTTTCTGTAGACAAAATTATGACAAACAAAAAATGCGACGGGCCGAGGGATAAAGCGGCGACTATATGCTCGCCCTTCGGAGAGCACAATTAATATGAAGTGTGAGGATGGTGAGGTAAAATTGTGCATGTTCATACCCGAAACGGTGACCAGACCGCTTTGAAAAAGCTTAAAAATTGTCAAGGTCGAAATAAATGCATCATTCAAGTTTTGTTTACAATTAATAAAGTGTCAATCTGTTGGGATTTAAAAACAGTGTAAGTGGTTAATATGTTATGTTTTTAATTGATTTAGCTGGGACGATGGTATCATATACATCCTTATACAATTTTCTAAAGGCAAAATGTTACCATTTATTTAATAAGCTTGGTTTATAATTTCAACATGTGACACGTTTAAATGTAAATAAATGAATTCACATGTGTAGGTGCAAAACACGGAATGAACACACACCAGTAACAAAATTGTGAGTGTATTGCCAAACTGTGCATGCGCATCTTGATATACCCGGATAGCTTTGCACAATTGAAACACTTTTATCCAACCACACCGCAATCGTCTGTTTACTCCAAGCGTTATTTTTATGATGATAGAAAACGTAAACAAATAACAGCAGCAATGCTTGATAACTAGGCGTTGAAGTACTCACCTGCAGAGAGTATCAAAGGCAAATTGGAACCACGTCGATTACCATAATTACTTACAAATTGTCCATCATACAAATGTCATATATTTATGGTTTTGAGTGATGCAAGGCTTACATTCATGCATCCCTAAGCAGCGAAAGATCAGGGTTTTTTTGTTTTTGTTTTTTGGGGCGGGGGGGGGGGGGTTAAATTAAAACACGTTTAATAAATGTTTCAACTTATCTGACTAAGACCAGAAATCAATGGCATCAGAAAGAAGTAAAGTAGTTTACTACGCCAGACATAGTATGCGCAAAAAAAAGGCAATGAGGTTAAACGTATACCATTTAAGTAGTGTGTTATTAGTTCCTTTTCTGTGCACAAAATTGACCTTTAAACATTATACCAGGGAGAAATACTTAGAACTGGATATAACAAACAGTCTCATGGTCGAAATGTCTTTTCAAAGAAATAAGCAACCGTTTGACGGGAAAGGAAACATACATTATACGAGTAGTGGAAATATGTATCATGCCGTCTGATTCTTCTGTGATTTAGATAAACATGCATACAGCAATACAGTATATAGAGAAAAGGGTTACATATTATTAGACGAAACATATCAAAACGCCACACACTAATGTAGTTTTGTAATGCTATTTATATGGAGGAACTGAGCAACAAGTTGTTACCTGTCTTTAAGATTTGCTGTAGTCTGACCCTGTTTTGTCAACATACAGGAAGCTCGTGGAGAAGGATTCAAGTACATAAGTTGGTAAACACTATGAGAGACGTTATATTTAGTCTTTATGATGTTTATAGAAAAAAAAGTGATTGTCAGTTTAAGGTCTCATTATGAAGCAGGAAACTTGTCACAAGTGCAAATACTTAGCAGATGTGTCATGATCGTTGAGCTCAGCGCGCTAACCAAGGTTTCAATAAACATGAAGCCTACATGTAACTTGCATGTAAAACAAGACAACACCATGCTATTAGAGGATCCGATCAAAACTGTATGTAATTTACTACTTTTGGACAATTAAAACATGTTTTAATTATTAGACAAATATACGTTGCTGTAAATTGTAGCACATCAAAAGATTAGCTATCAACATAAAGGATTACAAATGCCATTATGCTAAACACAAAACACACAATGATACATCTAATTTAAAACCCTTACATTACAAAGATAATGTAAAAGTTGCAAACAGATAAATATTGTTATCACTTTGCATTTGTGTGGATTTTAATAAATTTAAAGGTAATTTCTTGTTCTGTTTTCTTTCTGCAGCTAAGAATTTGCTTATTTTTAAATAAAATGTTGTCATGAAATATGTTTTCTCATACAAAGGACATTTCCTGATTTTACTAAAACAGATATGTATATGTGTCCACTATTTCTGTATTTGTATTTTCAAGCTTAAATAATATGGTGCTTGTTTGTCTAGTATCAAAGCAAATTGCTTTGATTTTATTATGTTAATCTTCTGTGTTTTACAATAATTCAACACAATCATTCTGTCCTAGTGAGAAGTCATCAGACTTTTCATAAAAGAGTACTGTGTCATCTGCATACAGCATTAGCACTTTAAGTATGTCGGTGAATGCCTTTGGTCAGCCATTTCTTCTGGGTTTATACCGTTGTTGTCTTTTATATCTAGTCTCTAAATCATTGAGTTATAATGCGAACAAGATCGATGAGAGATTTCCACGTGACAGACACCATGGTTACATGGAAAGGATTCAGAGGACATGTCATTGGCACTGTCATCAATAAAGGATTTAATATTTTGTAATGTTCAGAACGATGTTGAGAAATTTGCCATTAACATTTGCCTACAAAACCTTCTCCCATAGACCTCCATGCGTAATGGAAGGCACAAGATAAAGCAACAAATATGCAATATAGTTTTTTAATGTATTCGTAGGTCTGTAAGTGATTTTGATGTAAAATTAAATCTAAGGAGAAATAAAAGAATTTCTGAAACCAGCTTGATCTTCATGGAGCAAATTATAAGTAGTGAGAAAGTTTCGCAGTCTATAAAAAATTGTTGCGAATAACCGATACAGTTAAAAATGGTTATAGACCTCGGGATTGATGGGTCCAATTTACTCCCCTTTTTATAAATTGTTCTTATTCCTTTTGACCCTAGTTAGGGTACAATTCCAGTGTCATGGATGAGGTTAAAAAAGAAACATACATAGGCAACATATTGATAGCGGAATATTTCATATATTCATTTTGTCACAGCCAGGGGATTTTCCATTCTTTATTAGTTTTATGTATTTAAGTTAATCCTCTGCTGTATTTCTTTTGTTTAATAAGCAGTAATTCATATTAATATTTATATCATCAAGTAGTTCTGTATCACTTAAAGGGTGCGTATCATTGATATATGCTTGTTTAAAATGTTGATATAGGGCTTAAATCAGTAGGACTTCCAAAAGCCGCTTTTATTGTCTATGTTGAGAATTTTCCAGTGGTTGCTAGGCTTTTTTATTTAATGGATTTTAATGTTGCTGTATTGTCATTGTGATATTTATGTAATCTGTGTTGTCATTGGACATTGGACTTCTTGATGCAAAAGTTAATTTCATTTACTATCGATTTTTGTGTAGGTCTTCGGATCGAAATCATACCTACCTCTCTTCTAAACACTTTATTGTGGACATTGTTTTTCAATGACGTCACTCTTTTCGCTATAACCTAGCAAAAAATGTCATCGCTTGGACATTTATTAAAAAAGATCGGTTTTCTTTTCATAGCTTGCATTTGAGAAACCCATTAGGAAGTGCGAGGTCTACGCTCTGTAAAACCGGTTTAAGATTCCCAGTCGGTCCTTATTGCCGACTGACCGTTCCAAGGCGGTAACTGTCGGGTTTGCTCTATTTGTTTAATGACTCATCACAGATGTGTTCTTACTTTTTCATTTGGCTTGCATGTGAAAACCTTTGTCCTGTGCCTTTTCAAACCTTTGTATATGTTGCAATGCTCACATGACTTTGTCATATATATTCTTACCATTCAAAAGGATAATCTAACAACTTATTTGTGCATCTAGTTCTTAATACTTAGCATCCACGCGAATTCAGTATCTTAACCTACGGCCTTTCTGTTTAAACTAGTACGTATCTGTAACACACCATGATGTATTGGGCGTTAGATCACGCACACTTAATTTAAGTAGCTATTTTTGCACCAAAAGCCGCATTCAAAGTCACTGTCCGCCAGTATGTCTCTATTATTTACAGTTACCAAACATTTAAAAACTCACGTATAAAAATAAGCTTGAACATTTACAAACTCTCATATACATTTTTGCTTTGATTACAACTCGTAGTAAAAATGGAATGGTTACCCAGCCAGAAGTAAGTTGGCACCAACTTAGCTTATTAAATTAGTTTTGCTCTACTTCTGGTTCTTCTAATCTAGTAATATTTACTGTGTTTAAAATTCACCTTTGTGTGCGTGTGTGTACTTATATTTCTCCTTTGTCAATAAAAGTTAACTAACTGTAAAACAATATTGATTTGCTATTATAAAAACAGCAACAGAATAATGTTGTATATAGGCTATTTAACCCTTACATCTGCCGTGATCTTTGTGCAGCTGTCTCTCTGCCACACCTCTTAGCAGCAACAGTTTTCTGTGACCCCGCTAAATAATATTGTGAAGTAGTTTTACTGTACCCTTTGCATTTGACAGCCATGAGAATACTGTTGTCATGTGCCTTTCTAAATTTAATTATATGTGCTAATACTCACTGGACTTTGTCATTTTTTAGATTGTATAATCTCCGTGAATATGGATGCTTTGCAAGCTAAATTAGTGGCCGAGCAGTTAGAATAACCGGCTTGTAACCTCTTGGCTACACATCGCCTGGGTTCGAGTCCTGATAGAGCAACAACTGTAATGTGAACTTCAGTTGTCTTGCTTTGTGTTGGTTGATGTATCCGACTTCATCAATGGTGTTTTATTAACAATTACAAGTAAATTTCAATCACACTTATCATAATTTCAATGTATAGTTAGTCACATTATTTTCTCAAATTAATAATCCGAATGTGTTTGTTTTATCCAAAGAATACGCATGACACAACTAACACACCTTTATCAATCATTATTACAATGAACATATAATGATGTTTAATAGACATACCCATTAATTTAACGTGTTACAAGTATGGGGTATCGCAATGGTTGTGGAGAACCGTGTATCTTACAAAACATCTCGTTATGGTGTTGAAAGTTCCCCTTTTAGCGTATTTATATATATATATTTGATTGAATAAACAATTATTAATCTTTAAACCAACTTTACTCTTACGTTTATTGCACAAATATAGTTTTATTCAATGTTCGTTTGTTCTTTAACTACTGGTTGGAGACACATCCTAATGAACTCTCACATTGTTCATTAATACTTGCACACTCAGTCCTAAAACGACATTTAATAATCAAATGTTCTGCTGAGACAAATAAAAGAAAATTACCTATTGTAGCCGTACGTACGATCCAAAAGCACAGACTGACAGTAAACCTCGTGAAAGAATCCATTTTGCCTTATAATATCAACTGACCCGACAATGAAATGTTATTTCCTTCCTTCACAAAAACAAGGTTTCGACACATCTATTAATCAAGTCCTCAAGTCTATCTAATGATAAAATTAATTGTCGAGTTCTAATATTTAAAGCCTCAGTCTAATATCTAGTCTAATACAAGTTACTAAAAATACATAAATAAAACCACAAGACGGACTATATGGAAAACTTAAATTGCTGTAAATATCAGCCTTACATAAGTATATTGTCTCTCATGTATATCGTAAATTCTCCAAGCACAAAGACATCTACCGGAAATTGCGACTGAACCAACCACTCTTTTATCATTAAGTCATTGTTTAAATGTCCATGCATACATACTAAAGTGTCTCCTACGTGAAACATTGTAATGATTTACTTGTACAATGCAATATATTATCTGGTTATATAGATATGTATACAAATATAGAGAAAACTACCCTATATGTGAGCATACCGTACCTATTTCTTATTTTTATTTTTCTTCTTTCTGTAGTATCTTACCTTTGCTAATGTTAGCTATTGCCCGCCTCGGTTAGCCATATTCTTTTACCACCAATAATCATTTCTATCCATTTTTGAGAGAACACTGTGACTTTAACCTTACACCCTTAGCTTCAAGCCATTTCATGAAAACCTAAGCTAAAACGTTCATCCATGCACTCCCCCGCCCCCCCCCCCCTCCCCGCCCAGTCGGCCCGGTCATACATTTTTGTCATATGGTTAGCCGCCCAAGCAGTTATTAAACATCCTCTGTGTGCATTCGCTGTCCACTGCCCCACTAACGAGCTTTATCGGCACTCCTCTGCGGTGATGCAGACGAGGTGTTCCGATTGTTTGTCACCTTGCATCCCAATCAATGTACAGAGTAAATTTATAATGTACTTTAAGTTATTTTTTTCAGGTCATGACAAAATGGTTAAAAGGTGGTAACAATAAGTGTGTTGTTATATAATACGGAGATTGTGCGTGAAAATATATTGAGGTCACAGCTTTGAGACTGATTCTGACTGAAAGAATAGAGCAAAAATGCCATTTTAAGTTATATCCCCCAAAATAAATAAATAAATAAAAATACAAACAGTGGAATAGTTCTCCCATTTGTAGGACAACATACCTCCCGGACAAACTCCCTTTCGTTCATTTTAGCATAGGCGAACAATATTACTCCCGTAAATGAATTACTTTAAAAGATATCTGGAAATTTATCAGAAAAAATGATGCAGTTTTCAACGCATTTACGAGATTTAATTGTACAAATCAAATATGCATACTTGCAGAATGTGGACAATTTACAGGAGGGACTTAATCCGCATTGGAAACATCACGAGAAAGTGTTTGTGTTTGCTAAAATGAACAGGAAGAATTGTGTTATCGAAAGATTTTGTCCGTACTCCGTTTTTAGCAATAACCAAGAGTAAAAGAATTATGTAACGGGTTGCAAAAAAGTGACAAGTAAAGAAATATTGTTAAGTTGAGAGTTATAATTTAGTGATCTGCAGCTGTAAGAGGCACCATGCGTAGCAATAGTACTTAAATGTTGTATCCGACAGTTTGGACCAATCACAATTGCGTTAAACATAATATTAAACCATTATTATATGAACAGATCTCGCAAAATACTGTTCATTGATGTCCTACGGCTATCTGACAAGTGAACCATCACGCCACAATCGTCATTTCAAACATGCATTGCCTATCTGAGCCATCTGTACAGTTAACTTTTAAAAATTAAGAAAACTACGAGACCACTTATGTTTTAGATCACCCACGTCATACGCTGTTACGTTCGATGTCTATTATTAGCAGGAATTCCAATTGTTCTTATTTATAGATTTTGAAAAGAATGAGATGTAAGTGTTGATTAGCGAGTTTTACTGACCTAAAACTAAACTACTATTGAAAATCACGAAAGCTTAGACTGATTTTTTTTTCTGCAGAAAACAAAAACCCAAAACAGAAATAAGATATTGTTACATATATTAGATATAGGCAAACTACCGGATACAACCTTTAGCTATTTGTACAGTTTTCCTTGGCTAAAAATGTTGCTGTATCAACCATTTAAACACAGCTACAATATGCTTTGGCAATTGTACTAATGATTTGCATTTGTTTTACTAAAATCCAAATAAGCAGTGTACTGGAACACGACGGTCGGAAGTTTGACGCTGTGTGCACAATCTATTAAATTTTTGGTCCAAGTTTTAATGAACGCTTTTCTTGTTTGATGTGGCGAAACTCCAAACTGCTTTGTTATTTTGTTTGTTCTACAATAATTGCTCATAGTTGTGCTTTGTCGGGTCCAACATCTAATAAAGACTTAGTAGGCAAATCAGTACTGTTTTGTTTGTCATATCATTTAATGAAGGCTCCACCGTAAATTTTGGTATTTTTATAAGACGAGTTTTAGTTGTTACTTCCATAAAAGGTCATCATCGAAATTGTGTACAATACGTTCTCGAACATCCAACAGAAGTCAGAATTAAGGCAATATTAATGCATATCTGTTAAGCATAATAACCGACGACGGCTGTTCGCTAAAAAATTGCGCTAAAAATTCCCCCCCCCAAACCCCAGCTAAAGACTTCTGGATCCGGGCCTGTAATGTGCGAAGGTCTTCCAGCTGATCTGTGGTGCGCCGGCTTTACTTACGGCCTTGCTCCATCAAAATAGCTGGATTAGTTTAATGATCATAATTGGTCACTGTGAGCGATGTAATTTAAAGACACATTGTTACAGATGGCACTTCATACAGCTGTAGATTACAAAATTGTGAAATAATCATAAACTTAGCTAAAACAACATATTTTCTTCCTCTCCCTCTCTCTCGCTCTCTCTCTCTCTCTACTTGACTGGCTTATTGCTAAAAACGGAGTCGTATTTGTTGCCAACGGCTACAAATGTCACAAATGTAGTGCAATTAAATTGAAACTTCTCTGTTGCAAAAACACAAACAAACTATAGACATTTTAACTTATGTTAGCTTCTGTCTGTTACTTGGTTAAACAAGATAGAATTTGATGAAAAGTAAAACATGTTTCGTATTTATATTGTTAATTCGGGAAGATAACAACAACGAAATGATAAATGAAAGCATAAACAAATCCAGAATTCAAAATTCAACGATATCGCGCTGACCAATAAGAAAATTTACTGAAGAACCTAGATCAAATGTTAGTCTGTTTGTTAAATGTAATCTCGTGATGTTTATATGTGTTCAGTAACATTATAAATTTATTTTTAAAAGCCCAAGAAAGTCGCGAGAAACTTCGGTCAGAAAATTGTCGATATCGCTGTGTTCAATAGAAAATACTAAAGAAGTAGAAGGGCTATATAGATGAATGATAGGAGCTGACTGTATGTTTGTTAATGCAATGGTAACAGCATAATTTGAAAATAACGCGAGTTCTGATTTACTGTATTAAAACGGCATGCTCAATTAAATTGTTATATCATTTGCATCATTATCATGATTGGCACATAAAACAGCTTCGTAGAGGTAGATAGTGACTGTCTTATTTATTTGGACTAGACAATTACACTAACAATAACCCGACATATGTGCGATACTGCCCAGGGCACTCTACGGTACAGTGTATATATACGGTCTAATCTATCACGATATTACCAGACTAGAGCGTGCCCATCGCTTATGCATTAAAACCATAAAGGTTTGTCAATGACCACTCGATCTGATCAGTGGTTTTGGTTGCCTTCTGCTCCAAGCCGAAATTGACACACAAACACAAACTTATTCGGCCATTTAAGTCGCTGAAACTATAGCTTCCGTATTTAAGACACGTTTTTTATCAGATAAATATTTTACATTATATGCTACATGCGCCTAAAAGCCTAAATTGCTTGCTTGACACATACGAGGTATGGTATTTAGCTAGAAAATGCTAAGCCTTTTGTTTAGCTGTTGCCAAGTTTATATTCTACTCGATGTGCATACTTATAACTTAATGTTCCTTTTCGTTTCGGCAAGTTTGGGCATTTAAGTGTATGTGTATACGATAATATTTACTTAAATCACTAAAAGATCTTGATCGTAACAAGATCTAAGTCACTGAACGCTCTTTAAGTAAGTTTGTTTTACATTTTTTTTCTACATAGCAAATACTTATGTTATATGCATAAATTTGTCATCTCTCCTTACCTACTCTTACTTCCTTCTTTCGTTTCAACGAATGCTTTAGAGTGCAAGAGCGCACGCATTTAAATGCATGTTTATGCTGTAGTGCTGTTTAGTGTGTGCATAGGTGTTTAAGCGCTTATGTTGTATGTTAACCCTTTCCTGTGTATGCGTATTATACATGCTTTTCATCAAGTTAGGTGGGCCAGTTCAATAATTAACATGTGCATATGCTGCACTTATACTTAATAATTAATAAAATATTTTGTTCCATCTATATAATCAACAATTGATATTTATCTTTGTATTATATGTGTATCTACTGTACTCAAAAGAAGGAAATAACAAAGATATATAGGCTCCTATTGGACAAGTCCAATTACTTATGAAATGTTAAAAGTTTGTAAAATATAGATTATACAATAACACGTTTTGGAGTGAAGTGAGTGCATAATAAAGTGATACCGGAATGACAAGAACATGCTCGCACGCTCATAAATATGCACATTCTTTCAATGTGCACGTTTTGGTGCAAAAATATAGAAAATATAGAATTAACAGTTAAAACAGAATGTTGGAAATTATGATTAGTGTATATTGCGTTATCAACATTTGTTATATATCACAAGTAGAATACTTATTTCTGCCAACCGTTTTAATTAACATGTGAATTTAGTAGAATAATATAACTGCAAACTAGTGTTTATGTTTTGTGTCTGGATTGAGGAAAAGCGGAATTATCATTTTGTTCTTTTTCTACATTAAACAAATATTGTATAAAGATATATGACGCACGACTCGAGAAAACCGTACTTATGACATGCTAACGTAACATTGGGAAATCCAGTGTTACAATGGAGTCAATTTTACCGAGTTTCATTTTTACTACGACCTTGACTGCATGTCTTGGACTATCGTTTCAAATACTTTCTGTTGTTATCTTATCAGAAGGGATAACATACAAGAAAGGAGGGGGCACTAGATTTAGATGTATTTCTTATATTGTGATTACATATATTTTAAATATATTTTACATTATATTTTAAGCATACGAGTAGAATCAGATTGAATACAAATATCTAAACACGCGTGAATCAAAGTTTAACATTCAAACAATTCATACAGGTTTACAGAATGAATATTATGATTTGTGTCATTTCTATCGCAAGTTTTCGTGTTAAAAGGTTATGTAAAAAAATATGATATATAATATTGACAACCGTTATCAGATAATAAATCGCTAATAAAGTGTGAATTAGAATAAACTTCCCTACCTAAACTATACATCCCCGCGTCCAATGTATTGGACATACGAATGAGGTTATGGGTTGAGAACTATCAAAGGTTAACGGAGTTTTGTTTTTCACGCTTGAGACAAGAGTTGACAACATTTGTTTTGCATCTTCTAGTAAAAAGCAATATCACTGCATTTACTACTGTGACTAATGAAAGGGGACATTCGCGACGTTGAAGAGGGTATACGTGAGGAGAAAATAATAGCGGTTTGCGCTTAATCTAACCGCCGTTATTGGAGGTCGATTATTGCTGTACACAATTTATCAAGGCATGGTGGTTAAAAGCAGCGGCATGACTATGGCAAATTGTCTGACTGAACAGTCTATGTTTGCACCGTCTCAGCTACTTCCTTTTCCGTCCAGCATTTTAAAATTGCAAGCACAAATCATTTGGACTTACGATTTTTTTTTTTGTAAATTTAGTAATTAAAAGTTGTATTTAATCGCTGATGTATAGCTGAACGATTGTATTAGTGTTTAATTGCATTGCTACTAGTTTTAATTGCATCAATGGTTTAAATAGAGTGAGATTTTGAATGGATACATAGACCTGGATACACGAGTTTTTATTTTGTGTGTCTTTGTTTCTTAATGTTTTAATTTTTTTTGAAAGTATGTTTGTGTTTTAATGTATATTTAGTCGAGGTGAAGTATCACTTTTGTTTTGTTCAGTCGATGCAAGGTTATTAATTGATAAGTTTGTTTATTTTGCTTTCGAGTAAAAAAATTTCCAGACTTTTTCAAGTTTTAATGTAGTTGCTTAGGTGTTATTAACTTTTGTTTATTAAATATTCTGTCTGCCGAATCTTTCGTGTTGCTTTTGTGTTCATTTAAAGAAATGCCTAAACCTAAACGGGTCCATCGTGCGCCTATGGTCTGGGATAGTGAGGAGGCTGAGGCGTCTGGACAGGGTAGAGTTGGTGCAAGAAGAGGCATGACAGTGGCAAGGGAATCTAGGGCACCTGCGACAAGCAGGAGCTTGCCGTTGTCAGAAGTTGGTGTGGGGAGCGAGCCTGTGTCGGAAGTTGGTGTGGGAAACTGTCTGGGCCAGCGGCATCAAGTCTGCCCTATTCGCCAGAAGGTAATGTTTTTGCTTTCAACCAACCAGTAGCTTTAGTAAGTGTGCATACGGATTTTGGTTTCAATGTTTCACAGGCCATAAAACAAAATTATAAATGGGCAATACATAGAGCTGGCCTAGCTTCTAGAAAACCATAATGCTGTTGATGACAGCAGGCGCTTGAAGCTGTCCAGTTCTGGTAAAATATTATTAAGGCCAGTACATGCTAGCAGAACTATCCACACAATAGAAATTAAGACTGATGCATTTTTATGCTTCGATGTTTCTGTCGGTGCATTCGCATAGGACAAATAAAATTTTAAAGTACATGGCAAACATTAGGTTGGCTCCTAGTCGCCACCCAGGGCCTGGCTGGATGTATTATGACCAGCAGTTTAGATTAAGGGTGGCCGCTAATCCAGCTGGCATATCTTTTGCGCAGATTGACCAAGAGCTTTGGTTGGTTTATGTTGAGGCCTATACAAATTCGGGTACATTGTTCACACCTACAGTTAAGAAGTGTTTTGACTTTAATTATAGGTCGTGCGTAAGGTCACAGTGCCCATTTAGACATATTTGCATAACTTGTAATACTGTTCAAATCTTACAGGCGGTGCACAGTTAGCAGGGGTTCAGGTCAGTTTGGCAGCGGGGCTAGACAAACTCGAGCTGCTGTTTCCCAGGGCCGAGGGTGGTTTAGACCTATGTCAAGGACTGCATTTGGGGCCAGAGCCAGATCTGGTTCACAATTATGACTTAAACTTGAGAGTCCCTCCAGTCAATGTAAAAGTTTTGAGTCAATTTTTAGGTTTGTTTCCAAATAGAGTGGATGCGGCTTCATTAGATTGTGGGTTCTAAAAATGGTTTTCGCCTTGGTTTTGAGGGTAATAAAGGTAGTCATGTAGGAAGAAATTTGAAATCTGCACGTTTAAATCCTGTTATGTTGAAGGAAAAAAATGTAAAGAAGTGCGTTTGGGCAGGTTTGCAGGACCCTTTGTTGATTCACTAATTTCTAATTTAAGAATTTCTCCAGTCAGCTTAGTCCCTAAATGTAATTGATCATACAGGCTTATAACTCATTTGTCGTATCCTGTAGGTGACAGTGTTAATGATGGGATAAGTGATGAGCTGAGCTCTGTGACATATACTTCATTTGATTCAGTGGTTGGTATTTTTAACCTAGGTAGAGGCGCATATTTGGCAAAAAGAGATATTAAATCCGCTTTTCGTATATTGCCTAATTCGCCACTTGACTATTGCTTGCTGGGAATTAAGGATGAAGAGGGTATGATATATATATAGATAAGTTTTTGCCGATGGGATGTAAAATTTCTTGCTCTTTATTCGAGAAGTTTGCGACATTTCTACACTGGTTGGTCAGTTACATATCTTGGCAATTTACTATGTAACATTATTTAGATGACTTCATTTTTTGTGGAACTAAGAATATGCAGGACTGCAAGTCTCTCGTTGACACATTTGCTATGGTTTGTGGTTGGCTCGTGGTCCCTCTGGCAGAAGAGAAGTCGGTCGGCCCAGTTCACAAATTGATATTTTTACGGTATGAAGTAGATTCTGTTTCAATGTCGGTAAGAATTCCTATTCACAAAATCAAGGAATTAAATGCAATGCTATTGGGAATGCTGGTTCGAAAAAAAACACATTTAAATAATTTCAAACTTTAATTGGAA
Source organism: Sinonovacula constricta (assembly GCA_007844125.1). Taxonomy (NCBI): domain Eukaryota; kingdom Metazoa; phylum Mollusca; class Bivalvia; order Cardiida; family Solecurtidae; genus Sinonovacula; species Sinonovacula constricta. The sequence continues at coordinate 25,825,658 of CM017560.1, forward strand.
ACCTTGCGTTTTTTAGTAAAGCTGTTCGGGCTAGTAGGGCCTTTCTGCGTAGATTTTATGATGCAACGATGGGTATTTAAGGACCACATTATAAGATACGGCTATCAGGTGACATTAGGCAGGACATGCTAGTGTGGGTAGTATTTTTAGAGGAATTTAATGGGTTAACATACATTTCAGATAAGAGTTGGTCTAGTAATGATAGCTTAAATATGTTTGCAGACAGTGCAGGGTCAGCTGGTCTAGGTTGCGGTTGTTTGCTAGGTAAGGAGTGGGCATATTTTCAATGGCTAGATTTGTGGTTCGGAAATGAAATTATGAGGAACATAACATTTCTGGATATGGTGCCCGTTTTACTTGCACTGGTGTTGTGGGGTCATAAATTAAGCAATCGACAGATTGTGTTTTATATTGACAACGAGGCTCTGGTAACCGCCATTAATAAGCAGACTGCTAAATCAAAAGGTCTTATGCAATTGGTAAGGCCCTTTGTGCTTTTGGCTATGGAACAAGGTATCGTATTTAAAGCCAAACATATTCCAATATATGCCAATACCATTGCTGATTCAATTTCTCGCAAACAGTGGGTGAAGTTTCGGAATGTGGCGCCGGAAGCAGACGCAGTACCACAGGTTATACCAGAACGCTTTTAATCATGGATTTGCGATCGGAGTCTTCAAGGTTGATAAATGTAGCCCTGGCTACAAACCCGACTAATGCGTACAACACAGGACTAATTAGCTTTGAAAAATTTCGAACTGATTTTTTTATACTGGAAGATTGGACCCCATCAATAGACACAATTGCCTTGTTTATTGCCTGGCTTTCTTTGCAAGGATTAAAAGATAGCACAGCTCGTTTGTATGTAAATGCTTTTGGGTTTCAATGTAAAATAAGAGGTTGTCATGATGTTTCAAGAAATTTTGTTTTACAAAAGGCACTGGAGGGATTAAAGCGCTCAGTCAGATGGAATAGTTTACGTTTCCCAATTACACAAGTCTTGTTAAAGGGGGCTCTGGAGTACGAGACACGTTTGTTTACTGCAGCATATTGTTTGACTTTCTTTGGTTTCCTGAGGGTCAGTGAATTAGTTGCCACTAACAGGAGTAACACAGAATTTGTCATATGACGTCGGATATTAGCATTGATTGAAGTGGCGAGTCATTATCACTAGCAATTAGACATTCTAATAATGACCAGCATGAGCATGGCGCTCGATAAAAGCTGTGCCATAGAGGTACACAAATTTTTCCAGTGCTTAGTTTTAAATGGTTCTTTCAGCAACGTCCGTTAATTAAGGCTCTGTTGTTGTGCCATTTGAATAGTGCACCTCTTACGCGGTACCAGTTCTCAGCAATTCTGAAAAAGTGGCTAAGTCGGCTAGGGCTCCAGTATGGCAGGTGCACATCACATTCCTTTCGCATTGGGGCTGCTACTGCAGCTGCTGTTGCAGGTTATCCTTCAGACGTCATCCAGCGGACAGGCAGATGGCGGTCGGATGCCTACCGCATTTATATAAGGCCAGATTCGGTGTTCACTCTTCCTAAGTTTTTAAAAGCATTGTAGTAGGCGTTGGATGTTTGTAAAGGCAATCATACATTAATATACATTTGGCTTATAGTATTTTCACTTTAGAATAAGCATGTCGTAGGTTTTAATGCACAATTTCCCCCTTTTAATAAAGGGAACTGTACGGAAGTATAGTTATTTAAGGAACTGTACGGATCTGGTGTCTGGGTTCGTCGATAGTGAAGCACGCTTTCACTGTCAAGTCTCGTCCAGGTGGCATTTCCTTGGGTCTTGATTGGGCCGAAATATGGTGGCAAGGATACAGTGGGCTTTGGCTTCTGGATGTCGTGACCAAGCTACGGTTGTTGAAGCAGGTTGGTGACGAGCCGTCTGTGATTCTGCTCAACTGTGGGGGCCATGACTTGGAAAGAATCTCCCTGTGGAGGATGAGGTTTTTGTTGGATGCTATTTTGTTGTTTATACTTAGTAACTTTAATGTGATTGTAATTTGGTCTGAAGTGCTGCCTAGGAGCTGTTGGCGTTATTCTAACAATTGTGCTGCGATGGAATCGGGCAGGGGACGCTTCAACAATTACGCAGCACACAAGATAGTGCAAGGTAGAGGGTTTTACATTAAGCAGGTTGACCTGCAAGAGTGTATTCCAGCATTGTAAGTAATGATGGTGTGCATCTTACATTTCTAGGTAATTGCATTTTCTTGAATCAGTGGGCATCACCACTGGATGATTTCCATAAAGGCAATTTGGCATGCTTTTAGTAAACTAGTAGTGCCCAAGATTGGGCATTGCCATTTGGCAGACAGCTCAGTCCGAACAGAAAAGTAATTATCAATTTAGTCAATATGTAGGTTAAAAACAGGCATTTAATATGTCAGTGTCTGCACATTTGACTGCCTGGCACGATTCCTGTTTCCTAGTATTAGCCATGGTTGCAGGTGGCGGAATTCCCTTTGAAAGTTGCAACTTGATTATTTCATAAATGTGAAGCCTGTTAAATTATATGCTTGGCACCTCCTTATTGAGCAAGAATTTCAGCCTATTGGGGCATATATGTTTGAGCCTTTTGGGGCATGCATACAGTTTCAGCCTTTTGGCGCATGCATACAGTTTCAGCCTTTTGGGTCATGAATACAGTTTCAGCCTGTCGGGGCATAACGAAGCGTACAGTTTCAGCCTAGTTGGGCATACGCTTGAATATGGGGGTCTATATTACGGATGGCTGTCTTCGGTCGCCCTAAACGACTATTTGTCCGCTGTACCTGCTTTGACAGTGGATTAGCACGATTGAGACGGGAACCATGCCTATAAACTGCCATTACCGAATCTTCTTGAAACAAAATATGGCGCCATTGGTGAAGCTATATGTAGTAAGAGGTTACACAAAAAGTTTCACCCAACTATAACATAAGAAATTCAATATTTAATTATATGGGGTTTATTATTTACAAAATATACCCATTATGTGATAAAAGCCAAAAATCAGTTGCTTTAATATTCATTCATCCCGACCTTGCTTCATCGTTTATATTCTAGTCAATTGTGAGGTAGGCTACGCCGAAAAGAAAGTCATTAAGCATCATTGTCAAATGCCCAATATGCTCAGATACATGTAATAAAACATTTTTGACGTTACCCCCTTTTAAGTCTGTCATGTATACACAGCTGTCCACATGAACCTCACCCGGTTAACGATGATCAATCACGTCAGTGTTCTGGCTTTGGTTAGGTTTCTTTTTCCTTTTTCTTTGTTCGTTTCCCAACCGTGACCTTTGTAACATATTCATATCATTCCATCCTGTCATTTCCCAAGCAAGTTCCATCCAAAATGTGGCCACAGCTTCTCGTTATTCGTCCCGTTTGCAGACATGCTTTTCTTATTGACTTCTGCGTTGCGTTAAGATGTAATGGTTTTTATCCAATTATGTTACGGTTTAACATTGTCTCAATGATTCTTACTACCAGAGCACTTATTTCACCTCGAATGCTGGTCGTAGGTAGGGATTATTAACTTTTGAAGGAATATATATACGAGGGGTGTTCGGAAAGTTCGTAGAATTGTGTATATCTCTCGTGTCTTTCATCTTTTTTTCTTTACAATTTTGCATATGCATACCTGCATTTGTCCATTATGTAGTCACTAAACAAGAAGAACGAGTTATAATTAGTGTGTACATATCGGTAACCTTAGCAACCTTTTAAATGTGTCACGGCGCAGTATGATATAAATTAAAATGGTTTCAAGAAATGTAAACTTCGTTAGCGTCACACAACCTGACGCAAGAACGGCGCGAAAACGCCAGGCGATAACATGACGTCATAATGACAGTTGATGAAAATTTCAAAACATTGACGCCGTAGTAACGGATACCATAGCAGTTTCTTTATAGTCTGTGACATTTCATGCTTAAAAGTTATGATCTCGACAGGTGAAGTTGAATTAAAAGGTGTTGTGAAATTCTGTGTTGCTCTAAATAAATCACTGATGGGTACTTGAAAGTGATTAAATCAACAGGAAAATATGAAAAACGCAGACAAGCGTTTGTGTACAAGTAGCATTCACGTTTTAAAAGAGGAAGAGAGTCTTTTCAAGACAATCCTAGGAGCGGTCGGCCGTCCGTCGTAGTTTGTTCCATTAAAGATCGTGTCAAATCTTTAGTTAATATGGACAGAAGAGCAACCGTACGGGATTTCTACTGGAAGAGGAGGAGAAGCAACATCGCGTCCGATGTTCCCGCATGTTTCTGGCCCGTTACGACGCCGAAGGTGATGGATTTTTAGACAGAATCTTCACTACTTACGAGACGTGGTTACACCATTTTGACCCCAAGATGAAAGCTATGTCGTCTGTATGGAAGACACCACGTACGCCACCACCGAAGAAGGCTCGGGTCCAGAAAAGCGCTGGCAAGCACATGTTCATCTTCTTTATGGACCGCCCTGGAATGATCCTCCAGCACAGAGTTCCAGATGGTCAGACTGTCACTGCAGCATACTATTCCAAGGTAAGATATTTCATTTACCTATCCACTTTTAATATAGTATCATTACCATTATCAACAGAAAAGGCAGAATGTGTGTAAGAAATAAGGCTAATTCTGAATTCTGAATTGATTGCTTCAGGTACTGAGAAGAGATCTTGTTCGTGCGATTCGAAATACAATTGGTTCTTGACAGAGTAATTTTACATCAAGATAATGCGCCTGGATATAGAGCGGGATCCACACAACTTGAAATCAGCCTCTTAGGTTTTGATGTATTGGAACACCCACCATACAGTCCAGATTCAGCACCTATGGATTTTCGGGTTTTTCCCGAGTTGAAGGATAGTTTGCGCGGTATACGGTTTGACTCTGCAACTGAACTTAAAAGACAACCTCAGATGATTGTATCATCATTCAGCGAAGACTGGTACAAAGAAACATTCAGCAAATGGGTAGACAGGCATAAGAAGTGCGTGGAAATCGCTCGTGACTATGCGGAAAAGGTGCGACGTCCACTTGATTTAAATGAAGCCTGAGAAGTCATATTGACGTTGACGCGCCCCGGGTATGTGATACATAAATTTGTAAATTGCATAGTGTTAGTGTCTCTAGGTTAATCTTGCCGAATCTTCCAGAGAATAAAGGAACTAAATTTATATGCACGTATGTTTTTTTTTAGATTGATAACATAAATACTTTTTGTTTTATAATAAAATTCTACGAACTTTACCCCATATATATATATATATATATATATATATATATATATATATATATATATATATATATATATATATATATATATATATATATATTAGGAATGTAAATCGAATCCCAAAACGATATTCAAATATTCGTAACGTGTATTCGAATCATATTCAAATATTCGGAACGAATTTATATCATAGTGGCACATAACAGGGTAATTTTCCATTACATTCAATGTGTTTATTCATTGTAAAATGTTTATTTCTGGTCACAATTTACATTGCTAGCCTTACTTAATGCAGAAGCGGCGGTAGATTTATGATTTCAATTTCAGCATTGCATTTAATTTTAAAACGACGATTTCTTCTTTTTGAAATACAATACGGCAATATTAGCAATCCGCCATTATCCTGTTTATAGTAAATCACCAGGCGGGGTGTTTCTTTACTCGGTCAGCGGTAATTTGCAAGAAAATACTGTCAGTGAAGAATGCCAGTAAATGCGTGAACAACGTCATTGTTACTTAACAATTATTATTATTATTATTATTATTATTATTATTATTATTATTATTATTATTATTAAAACTATACAGTAACCAATCAATGTTAAGATGACCTGCAAAGTCCCGTAATATATATATATATATATATACATTATCAATTAGTCCTTAAACTTGCGTGTCTTTTTGTTACGTGTTGTACTTCCTGTAATAACCTCTACAATTTACTTATTTGTATTAAAAGGGCTACTTAAGCTCCTTTTAATGTTAACATATCGATGAAATAAAACCATATCATAATTTTATTAGATGAAACTGTAGAACACATGCAAAATAGCTCACAATTTTAATATTTTACTCTTCTAACCGCAAACAATATATAACAACAAACAGTCAATTATGTTTTGTGAACAAATATTATAAAATTCATTAATGATTAAAGGAGGCATTTTCAAAGGGACAAAATGCGGGTGATACTGGATCGCCTGTAAGACAATTAGGCCAAACCACGAATGTTTTATGAAGGAAAATCGCTCAGGTGTACCGCCAATTAACGGACTTGATTGGTTGGTGGTCGGATTGATGTTTAATTGTGGCTGATATCGCTAAGGGTGTTAATCCGAATCCGAAGCCATAACATGTAAATTATTGACATTTAGTTACCAATACACAAGTGACAATTACGAACCTGCTCGCCATATGCCTATTGGTGAAAGGTGAAGGTTGACAAAGCCATTTGATGACGAAAATAACTGTGATTGGCTAGTGTCAAGATTACCTGACTGTTGATAAATTGATGAAGTACCAACCAATAAATATATAAAGAATGATTAAAATTGTAAGCTCGTGAGTTTTAAGTGTGTTAAGTAAAACAATGACGAACAATTAAAAAGTATGTAGATTTACATTTTTGTTATTCGGAGAGAACAAAGCAAAAGCAGAGAACAGAAAATCGCGGTGACAAAAAATAACAGATGTCGGGGTATTGTATAGGAATAAAATAACAAGTATGAAGTAGAGTGACAAAAACAGAAATTACAGTTTGTTTGACAGTGATCTAGTTGTGCTTTCCAAAGATAAAAGAAGTGCTGGTGGACTGTTATCAATAAGTAGAGCCTTATATAATGTATTTATTACACACTATCCCGACCGAAGATTGGTAGAGTCAGTGTTACGTAATTGCTGTAGCTAATTGCCGCATCATTGAACTGACATGTGTGTCTATTGTACTGTTTCCACAGCTGTGTGGTGATTTGACTGGGTCAAGTGGCGGACGTCAAATATATCAAGTAAGTGTCGTCATTGAAGACGTGGTGTAAGAATTTCCTACTATAACGAGCCATAAACATTAAATTCGGAAGACATCTTTATTGAAGTTGCTTCTTTTGTCAGATTTCGATTTGACTTTAGTTATGTTGAAATGTCACGTGTTGATAACCGTACAAATACAAACACATGTGTGCAACGTCTTACTGAGTCTGAATTATCTGAAAAGAGTCAACTTTCACAAAACATCAAACATTATTATATAAAACGCACACTTAATTTGAGAATAAAACATCTCAGACTAAAAAAATGCCAGAAAATACCAGTATTTTATCAAATGCATTTAGTTATGTGCTAAAATTACGTTAGGTTTAAAGACACATTAATACTCATAGGGTAATTTTGAATGTTTTGCATATTTTAGAAGCAAACATGTTTCATAAGAAAAAAACTTTATTGGATATACTGATAGATGACAAAGCCTTGCGATTACCATGTCCCATATAATTATAATCAGAGCAATATCTATTCACCAACACCATACAAAAGAAAATAGAAAACAGAAATGACGATATTATCTATGGTAACACATGTGTATAATGGTGTTTATGTTTTCTTTTAGACCTGATGGTTTTTACTTTATTCTGATTCAAAAAGATAAACCTTAATATTATTACTGTTTAAAAAGAAAAGATGTATATTTTAAAGAAACATAAATATGTGTAAATATTATGTTATATATTTCACAGAAGTGTTAGAAAGCAAAATAAAGATATAAAATAAAAAATTAACAATTAAATTAGTCAAGGACACCGTTTGAAAAAATATTAAAAAATACACATATAAAAATGAAAATCAAACATCAAAGTCAAATCACAATCTGGGAATATTACAATGTGTTCATATCGGCAAAACTCTGAAGGTTTAGCCTGCCATGCTCAGACAACGTCTGAGGAAAAATCTTTTACATAACTGAGCTAAACAAGCACACTCACAATGTGATAAAATATCGTTTTTTAGTGTTTGAATATGTAACCCATCTTCAAATACACTAACAATTGTACAGTATATACAAGGACTAAACTGAATACGCACCTTTAACATGTGTATTTTTTTAAATTTGAATAGTGTCTCAAAATAATGATGTATTTAAATTGTTTTATATGTTAATCATGCAATTGAAATGTGTTTCTATTACTTTAAATACTGCTATAACTTATCTATTAGATAATAATATAATTTATTATATAAGTCCAATTATGATTGTGTAATAATATATAGGCAATTTAGCCTATGCTAATGTGAGTTACCTTAATTTAATTCAAAATAATAAAACTTTCTCAGCCATTAAACTTTAAAGTGCAAATTTTCATCATATATATATTAAAGTTTGTCAAATGTGAACTGTATTTACTACTTTAAACGAACAACACCTTGCCATAAAGCACACTTCTCTTTGATCTGTGAACGTGTTAATGTTCAATGTAATACAAGTTGTATACGTTTGCTAATAAATGACATTGTTTACATCCGCGTTGCATGTCGGTTCTATTGCTAATTTAAATGTCCTTCAAAAAGTGTTGCTGATGTGTTTTACGCAGATTACACACATTCCTAATGATATTAAAGGTTTGTCACACTCTCTCAACCCTCCATCATTATGGTTCCTGGAACAGACGAAGAAATAAAATAATGTGGTAAATGAAAAGCATATATATATATCCGAAAACATGCAATAATGCAATTGAGTGTTTAATATTAAACTTAAACAGTTAAATGAGGTTTAAATGCTGTTTGCAACCTTATACGTTTGAAACCAATATCTAACTGAAACTAGTCTAATAATAGATCCATTGATTAAAAACTGAAATATACACGTATTCTTCAAGATTTTGCCTTATCAGTTTCCCGTGTTTTGCTTACCGAAAATAATTTGTTAGGTGCATATTCTGGTAACGGCCTCCGGATTTCAAACTGCAAAAATAATTAAAGCAGGAATCCTAAAGCATTAAATGGAGACAACTATAATACGAAGTTCCCCTTTAATATACAATGTATACACATACTGTTCTCATAAAATCAGTATTTACCTTAATATAGTTAGTGTATTATCTCAGCTCTATTTCAAACTAAGAAAATAATTCTTCATGTTTAACATCCTGCAAAGTGACCTCTTTTTTATTAAACGCAATGAAAGTTAATTTTTAAGAAATATTAATTGTTTAATCCAAATGATACTATATGAACACAATATCTAGATCTTAATTTAAATAACAATAGTGTATTTCTACTTTCACACATTTATTTTGTCTTTATTAACACAAGCGACATCCTACAAAATTAAACATACTTTCTCATTTGGTCTTAGATAGTTATACAAGAAGTCCCAGGAAAAGTTGGAGGTTCCTCGCACGAAATTATCACCTATAAAAGAGAGATATTAAATACCTATAACAGTTTTGTTTCATCAGAATGTCTTATTCATTCATACATCTGAAGTATTACAATTTTCAAATTATTACGTTAAGTAATGTAGTACAATCATTATTTGCAAGAACAAAATCATGTTGTACACTTCTTATATCCATATACTTATACTTCTTAAAAATGCATACAAACCAAATTGAGGTTCCAAATAAGATCACAATCCTCACAGCTGTAA